>OX457032.1:107500-445000 GCA_949752745.1 Protula sp. h YS-2021 | reverse complement strand
TGAAGTTACAGTTTTAGTGAGAGGGTTAACTTGGCGAAGGTGAATTTGATTTGGCGAAGGTGAGCTCAACGGCCTTCGCCAAATTGGCGAAGGTGAAAAAATCCTTATGTGCACCCCTGTAAAGGGATTATAGTTTATTTGTAAAATATATACTAAAATAGATGATAGAAGCAGAATTACGTATAATTTTATTTTGTACACCCACAATATTTGACCTTTTATTTTTTACGTTCTTTTTGAAATATTAAGTTAGAAGGTTTTTGGTGGATAATTGCAAAAATTAATATTACTTTTTCACGTTATAAAGTATGCTCCATGTATACAAACAAATGTCAATTGTTGCGGGAGATTTGGGGTTATTTCCGTATTATTTTCTTTTAAACAAAGCGTAACACAGAAGTTGTATATGATTACCGTTGTATTTTGAGGGCCTTTAGCAAATGCCAATAAAAACTCATGGGTCGTTCAATCTCGTACAAAGTAGCCACAGGGGTGCCTCAAAGCGAGCGCAGTTGACTTGGTTATGGTTATATGGAGAGGCTTTGAAGCGGTGCCTGAAAACTTTGCAGCGTACCGCTTCTTGGAGCTATATTTGTGGATTTTAAAACCGACACAAGCGGATTGACAGTTTCACCTACGATAGAGAATACGAGGCAAAGAACATTCGAATTAAACCGGGCATCGTAATTGGTTAAATTACAGATCTTTCTGTTTGCTGCAGAATATTATCATGACTTATAAAAAGAATGCCGTGATGAAGTGCATGGCTTCTATTTTGTAAAGTCACCTACAGTAACGGGCGCAAACGCTGTTTTCACATTATAAGACCACATTTTCACGTTTGCCAACTTCGATGTGCTGTTCAATATAATGTTTCTCTCCTTTTAGATAGAATTGGTAACAGTAGATAGGAGTGTGTTCCGAGGCCAGACCCGGCCCGACCACTGGTGTCGGGCCGGTGTCCTAGGATATCTTGGCCCCCGTATATCTTGGCCCCCCGGAACAAGATATCCTAGTATATCTTGGCCCCCTTTAGGATATCTTGGCCCCACTAGGTTGGTCAAGATATACTAAGATATCTTGGCCCCTCTTGAATAATTTCACATGAAAACTGCACTTGAAAAAATGTCAGTTAGTGTTTCATGTTTGATTGATGTATGTGTGATCAATCAATCAATAGTCTTTTAAGAATGAGTAGCATTTTGATTGCATTTGACCTCATCTTCGAATCCACATCCAGTCTAAAGAGCGTTTACCTTAATTACAATTCTGTCGAACAGATACGCCATGTAAATAGTTTGGCTGTCCTATGTGGGATTATTCTCTCTTTTGATTCATGCCTCTGTTTTTGGAGCCTACATCTGAGAAATAAAATATATAAATAGGCATTCTTTTTATTTTTCTATTATCTGGGGGCCAAGATATACTAGGATAACTTGGCTTCCAAAGTGGGGGGGGGGGGGGGGGCAAGATATCCTGTTACACCGGGCCTGAACAGATTTCTGACCGGGCCACGCAGTATATAGATATTTTTTGTTTACAAATTTGAATTTTCTGCATCTTTCTGCATCTCGTTTTTATGAGGCATTACTTGATTTTTCTGACATAAGAATTTGGCAATGGCGAGAAGGAATGTTTCCGGTACTGTCATCCCTTGCGAAATACATATTATATGCATTCCGAGTACGAGCGTTTCATCTGAAAGGGTGTTCTCTGCTGCAGGGGATATCATCACAGCATCGCGGTCAAAGCTTCAAATGGCGTCATGTCTACAATATGTCATTTCTTAAGAAACATATGAAATAAAGTACAATTTATTAGTATACAGACGCTTTTGACAACCGCTCTGGACGTTTTCCCCTTTAGTGTTAGGTTGATTCATTGATGTGATCTCATTTTGTTTGTTCTTTTTTTTTTTCGAGATTTTTCGCGGTTCGCCAAAAACTGCCGAAATGGCGGGACTTTGAAGTTTGACAAAAACTGGAATAAATGGTAATAAATAACTGAATTGTCAAACCATTCATTTCTCTCAGTCTTTTTCAAATAGTTATAAAATTTTAATCGAAAGTTTCTCAGGTGCTTCTCCACCTGGACTTTGCTTTTTTCGCAAATGACAAAAAAAAAAAAAAAAATGCCGAAATGGTGGACTTTTAAAAATTTTGTAAAATTGTGTAAATGTCGGTAAATACGTGAATCGTCAAAACCCAATCTCTCTAACATCTCTTTTCGGGTAGCTTCCACCCGGGAAAATTCGTTTCCGTGTATTAAAATTATGAAAAAGTTACGTTCAGAAACAAAGTCTTCATTTTTTGGTCTAACAGTATTCGTTTTTCTCTCTTTCCTTGTTTGGTAACTCGGCTCTTTCATGTCCTTGGACATGCTTCTTTTTTTTTTTTTTTTAGTTTCTATTTTCTTTTCAGTAAAGTGACTACTGTGGCGGCTTAAAGAGACTTTAAATGGAAACAAAATACAGCATTTCATGCAAAAGTTGATAACAATAGAGTTACAGCCCGGCCCACAGTAATGGCCTCGGAACACAGCCCTAGGTCGTACCCAAAATTGATCAAGTCGTATCCAAATCTTCGTGGTCATGTCGTACCCAGCAGTGATCTAGTCGTACCCAGCACTGGTCAAGTCGTACCCAGCACAGGTCAAGTCGTGCCCAGCACAGGTCAAGTCGTACCCAGCACTGGTCAAGTCGTACCCAGCACTGGTCAAGTCGTACCCAGCTGTGGTCAAATCGCAACCAGCACTGGTCAAGTCGTACCCAGCACAGGTCAAGTCGTACCCAGCACTGGTCAAGTCGTACCCAGCACTGGGCAAGTCGTACCCAGCACTGGGCAAGTCGTACCCAGCAGTGGTCAAATCGTACCCAGCACTGGTCAAGTCGTACCCAGCACTGGTCAAGTCGTACTCAGCACTGGTCAAGTCGTACCCAGCACTGGTCAAGTCGTACCCAGCACTGGTCAAGTCGTACCGAACAGTGGTCAAGTCGTACCCAGCACTGGTCAAGTCGTACCCAGCACTGGTCAAGTCGTGCCCGGCAGTGGTCAAGTCGTACCCAGCAGTGGTCAAGTCGTACCCAGCAGTGGTCAAATCGTACTCAAAAAAAGTGATACACAAAAAAGTACAACATATATTTACTGTGTTGCTGTTGTTAAATACACGACCCATTAGCAAATTGCATTTCGTCTTCCCAACTCTCCCGCTTTGGAGGAAATTAATTAGTCAGACACAATATTCTATTTTATAGCATTTTTTTTTTGCACAAGTCGACGTTCAGCTGAAGGTATAGCAATGTGTCGTGTCAATTATTTACTGGTGAAAGGTCGATTTTTCAGTTTTTTTTTTTTTTTTTTTTTTTTGTGAGAGCTCAGGCATTTTTGGTTGCTCGTTTCGGATGGAGGAGGGGGGGGGGGGGGGGGAGATTTCACCAAGAGTTGTTTCTAATGAAGCTCTGCTAAAAATCTGAGTTGCGTTGGAATCCAGTAATATTTGCATTTTAGTGGTAAATTTTTGTGTGTAACTTTGGAAAATCGGAAACTTTATTTTTGAGTGAAAATTGACCTCAATATATGGTTACGACTTGACCAATTTGGGCACGACCCGACGTAGTACGACTTGACTTGATGGCGACTTGACCGAATTGGGTACGACCTGACCAGTTTGGGTACGACCTAACATAGATACGACTTGACTTGAGCGCGACTTGACCAAATTGTGTACGACCTGACCACTTTGGGTACGACCTGACTTAGGTACTTGTCTTGAGGGCGGCTTGACAAGAGGGCGACTTGGCCAATGTTGGTGCGGCTTGACCAGTTTTGGTACGACCTGACATGGGTGCGACTGGTCTTGAGGGCGACTTGACCATTTAACGGTTTATCTCAGAAGCACCTGTGGAAACTTCGATTTTGAGCTCATGTTCGGATCCTCCAAAGTACTCGTTATGTTTCTCCAGTAGAGGTGAAGCATTTTGTTTACTTTTATGAGTGTGTGTCTGTAGTGTGTGCGTCTGTTGTAGACACTTGGTTTTGTTAACACGGTAACTCGCGAACGAAAAGTCGGATAGTCTGGCGGGAAGATAAAAAAAAAATTATGTCGGGAGTTGTTGATGTATCGACGTGTAAAAAGATGTACAGTGAAACTTGCCTGACCTTGCCGGATCTAAAAGACCCGGATACATAAAAAATACAGTTAAACCTCTGTGGCCACCGCTTTCCAGACTCCAATGAAAAGGCCTACAGTAAAACCTGTCTGCAGCCACCACATTCTAGACCCGATTTTAGAAAGACGTCGAATTTAGGCCCAGTTGACAGTTACCACGTCCACACGTGCACCTGGACACGGATAGAAATTGAGGATTAAGATGCCCACAACTCAGGTCACGAATCTCCACAACTCGGGTCACGAATCTCCTCAACTGACGTCACGAATCTCCCCCTTTCAGAACTTAGATCAAGGTGTGACGTAGCCCGACCCCCGGGCACAACAAGGGACTCTCTAAACCAAGAGAGGGGCAAGCGATGGAAAGTGAGGGATGGAGGAAGGGGGTGGGGGGGGGGGGTGGGCTGTCGCGGGAAACATCTGTTTTTGTTAACAAAAAAACAAAACAAAAGGGCTGATAAAAATGACATGTTAAGGTACACTGTTGTGTTGGCTGCTTTAGTTGTAACTTAAAGTACCTGTGATTGTGTCTGATCAGCTGCCAAAAAAAAAAAAAAAATGCGGTCAAAGAATAAGTTTGAAGGAACCTAAAACTGTACACCTAAAAAGCAGAAAATTCCAGAAATCCGATTGAATTGTTTTTCCTGCAGTAATTTTTGAGCAAATACGTGAAAATTACCTGCAGGAAAGTGGCTGTTAAACAACTTAAGACTTATTATTAGTTCCCCGCCGCCGCGTAGCGCGAAAGGGGGGGGGGGCATTTGAATTCGGGCCCGTTCGTCCGTCCGTTTGTCAACATTTGGATAGGATGTCTTTTGTGCGATAGATCTCAAAGACTACGTGAGGGATTCCATTTGAACCTTGCACAGGGAAAGAATATAGGTTGTAGTTGTGCACCTGGTATAGGTTTTGCCGGTATGATATATTTCATCTCACACCGGCCGCCGAAAAATATGTCCTACAGACTTTGTCGAAATGCTGGAATTGCACGCGTGCGGGAGACTTAGTTTCACTGACAAATTTGTTGTTGTTTTCATGTGTTTATCGATTTTGTCAAATGGGTAATAATTAGGTCACGTGTAACCCCGTAGGCCTTGGCTTAATGCCAAGAAAATGTTAAGTTGTTAAATAAATATTGGCTTGCATGGCGGGAATAAGGAGGGGGGGGGGGGGGGGGGGTGGGGGTGACCGAAATCTGTGGTTGGCATCTTGTATATTGTTCTGTCGCTCGTATATTTTCAGGATGAAGACAAAAATTGATAACGTGCTCGTTCAGTGCTCCGCAACGCCAAGCACACATCCCGTCAAGTCTGTGACGTCAAGAGCTTCCGCCAGCCTCGCTCCAACAACCCCAGTGACCATGGTGATAACGTGCTCGTTCAGGACTCCGCAGCGCCAAGCACACATCCCGTCAAGTCTATGACGTCAAGAGTTTCCGCCAGCCTCGCTCCAACAACCCCAGTGGCCGTGGTGATAACGTGCTCGTTTAGGACTCCGCAGCGCCAAGCACACATACCGTCAAGTCTATGACGTCATGAGCTTCCTCCAGTGCCGCCCCCAACAACTCCGCTGGCCATGGTGAGTTACTACACCCCAGGGCCTGGTAGGCAAATATCTCCTTGGGGGGGGGGGGGGGGTTGCGGTTTGTGTGTGAGGGGCCCCATCCACCTGTTGCTCCTCTCCACCCCCTCCTCTGCAACTTAATAAAATTTATTTATCTACTACTTTGTTTCCATTCATTTATTCCCCACAGGTAGAACCTGTGGGGAATATATGCGATGGACCGCGTGTCGGTCTGTCATCAAGAGCTTGTTAACACGATAACTTAAAAACTCCTGCAAAGATTTTCATGAAACTTGGTGTATAGCTTCTATGGAAGCAAACACAGATCGGTATTGTAAATGTGCCAGGTTCGTCCAAGGAAAATGCACCAACTGGACTTGGAAAATTTCAGCTCTTGATTGACTATTGATGGCCGTGTTTAACTGATGGGGGGCCTGTGGGGAATATGTGGGCTATGCACACTGCTCTAGTTAAATATTAAAATTCGTTATCAGTCTTGATTCTTTCCCCAATTTTTGCTTTGCTTGAACCGGGTATTTTTGAGGTTGATGTAAATAGAATAAGAACCTGAACTGCAGTTGAAAAGGATAAGAGGTTACCTCGGAGTAAATTGTGTTTCCCGCGTAGAGCGGAAAGAGGTTTTGTTTTTGTGCATTCTGTGTGTGTGTGTACGTGTGTATCTGTTGTAAACACTTGATTTTGTTAACACGGTAACTTGAGAACGAGACGTCGGATAGGCTGACGGTAAGCCAAAAAGAAAAAAAAAGGTCACCAATTAGGTAGGGAGTTGTTGATGTATCGACGTGTGAAAAGATGTACAGTGAAACTTGCCTGTCCTTGCCGCATCTAAAAGACCCGGATAGGGGGTGACGGTTAGCTCAGTCGGTAGAGCGTTGGTCCTGTAATCCTATGGTCTCTGGTTCGAATCTGGCCAGGGGTGGAAAGCGGGGGATTGACCTTCGCTCAAATTGCCCCACCTAAACGACTGTACAGGATTATTCACCACCACGGATTTCAAAATTAGCACAAATGAATCTTCCGGCCATCCCTTTATAAAAAGAAAATTTCAGATATACATTTGAATGCATTTTCTACAATCCATGTAGTGATTCTGACCTAGCAAGTAAAATTTACGGCCTGGCAGTAAATATTGGAGGAACTTAAAATTTCACTCAATTTCCACAGGTCCCGACCTCTAAAATTTTTCAAAATTTGAAAAATTTAAGAAAATTTCAGAAATGCATTTAAATGCCTTTTCTACAATCCCAGTAGTGATTTCTGACCTAGCAAGTAAAATTACTGCCTAGAAATGATTTTTAGAAGAAATTAAAATTTCGCTCAATTTCCACAGGTTCCAACCTGTGAATTTTTCAAAATTTGAAAAGTATTAGAAAATTTCAGAAACGCATTTGAATGCCTTTTCTAAAATCTCTGTAGTGATTTCTGACCTAGCAAGTTAGAATTGCGGCCTAGAAATGAATTTTGGAGAAACTCAAAATTTCACTCAATTTCCACAGGTTCCGACCTGTGAATTTTTTCAAAATTTGAAAATGAACAAAAACCCCGCCAATGCGAACCCTGGTCAATTTCGATTTTTGAACTTGACTGTGACTGGAAAGGTCAGGGTCACTGAGGCACCTCTTATGTGACGTTGTATAGGTCAAAGCGATCAATAATGAGGTCAAAATTGCTCCATCTCTAACCGTTTCAAAATACATGATAACTTCCGATTTTTCACCATGAATGTAACCGAGAAAGTCAAGGTCACCGTGATTCCACATATTATTTAGTATTCTCACAAGGGTTAGAAAATGAGCCCGAAATCGCACTCTCTCTAACCTTTTTCGCGAGAAGTAGTCCTATCGTTAACCCATCGAAGCCTTTTTCTGGACATTTTACGTAAAAAGTAGCGTTTTGAAAAATATTTCGACCTCAGTTTGACCTTGATCTTTGAGGTCAATACCAATAATGTTCGACAAGTTTCGTCAAGATTTTACTATTGTTTCTAAGTGCACCTAATGTGAAGCTCCCCCGACTAAGAGGCTGGGGGGGGGGGGGGTTTCTGGACACCATTATGAAGAAAAAATAACTTTGACCTCATTTGGACCTTGATTTTGTCTTCCTGCGTCAAATAATGCAGTAGTTTTCTGAAATCCATACATCCCTAGTCGAGGAGTGTAGGGGGGGGGGGGGGGGGGGAGAAAAATGGACAAATGCAGAAATTTACAGAATAACTTAACAAAAATTTATTCACAGTTGGAAACGTTTCCGAGTGGGAACAAAATTCTTATTTGCTTGATATAAGCTTATGATGTCGATTCCGACGAAAGGGTTATAGTTGATATTTGCTTTCTATTTACTGATTTATTTTTATTTATTTATTTCCATAGTGTGTTTCTGCCTTGTTAATTCGCATGCGATTCTTAGAGGCTTTTTGTGTTTTGTTTTCCAGACGTGATCCCTCGCTGCCTGTATCCAGGCACCGTTACCAGGGTAACCCGTGGAGGCATTTGATTGGCGGAGCAGGTGTTGTGACACTTCATTGTGCAGGTGCGCGGAACATCCTGCCAGCCAGCCATTTTGTTCTGCAGTGCGTCTGATCGTTGAAGAGAGCGAGAAAACTGCGTCTTCAAGAATAAGTAATGCCGAGTGACGGGGAGGGGGGGGGGGGGGGTAGAGGGAGAGAGGGAACAGGAGGGAAACCGGATCATGTTTCTCATCGATGTTGGGGGTAAGTAGGGGAATATCTGGCCTGTCCACATTAATTTGTCAAAACGTGAGCTCTCCTTAATTTTAACCCCGCACTGCTTTGCAGATTGCTTTTGGCGAAGAAGAAAAAATCCAGATTTGAAGTAAAAAAAAAAAACAAAAAAAAAAAAAAAAAAACAGCTCCTTAGATTTTGTGTTCATATCAGAATTTGATATCCAGGGTAGCTTTGATGTTTAGCGCTGTAGGAATTCTGTCCTATTCTGGTCTTAAAAGGCAACTAGACCGAAATTCGCAGTTCCGTACTCAAAATATGACCCACTTGAAATGGGAGAGCCACGGTCACACGTAACTGTGACAAGATCTGTGTGGTGTGTAAAATTATTTTTAGGGCTGAAACCGACCGAATTTTCAAGTAAGTTGATTCCGATTAATTTTGGTATCTGAGGTTTAAATTTCACACTTGAAATGTCAAAAAAAAAAAAAAAAAGAAAGAAAAAAAAAAACTATACTTGTTTAGTATAGAAAATTAAATGTATGAAATTCGGTTTAATTTTTGGCTTTAAAAGATTAACAATTACTTGTGATTTCTCGCAATGATTATTGTTCATTAACCAGTCGATTACCCATTTTCCCAGCCGAATATCGAAGATGAGTCCCACTAGCCGACTTGTTGGTTTCAGCCCTTTGTGGTTAGCCACTGCCTTGGACGGAAATTGTTGATTTGAACTAAGTCAATATATGCTTTGTTACTTAACGAGCATGTTTGGTCAAATCATCGTCTTTTGGGTTCTGGCGAATGAAAAATTATGGACTTGGGAATTGACCAATCATGTTGCAGTATTTGCCCAGAGTCTTGTTTGCAATATGGAAATGAAGTTGCTTGGAAAGGAATAAGTAGTCGTTACAAGGTCTATGTGATCTATGCTTGTAGTCGTTACAAGGCGTGTGTGGTCTGTGCTTGTAGTCGCTACAAGGCGTGTGTGGTTTGTGCTTGTAGTCGTTACAAGGCGTGTGTGGTCTGTGTTTGTAGTCGTTACAAGGCGTGTGTGGTCTGCGCTTATAGTCGCTACAAGGCGTGTGTGGTCTGTGCTTGTAGTCGTTACAAGGCGTGTGTGGTCTGCGCTTGTAGTCGTTACAAGGCGTGTGTGGTCTGTGTTTGTAGTCGTTGCAAGGCGTGTGTGGTCTGTGTTTGTAGTCGTTACAAGGCGTGTGTGGTCTGTGCTTGTAGTCGTTACAAGGCGTGTGTGGTCTGTGCTTGTAGTCGTCACAAGGCGTGTGTGGTCTGTGCTTGTAGTCGTTACAAGGCGTTTGTGGTCTGTGCTTGTAGTCGTTACAAGGCGTGGGTGGTCTGTGCTTGTAGTCGTTACAAGGCGTGTGTGGTCTGTGCTTGTAGTCGTTACAAGGCGTGTGTGGTCTGTGCTTGTAGTCGTTACAAGGCGTGTGTGGTCTGTGCTTGTAGTCGTTACAAGGCGTGTGTGGTCTGTGTTTGTAGTCGTTACAAGGCGTGTGTGGTCTGTGCTTGTAGTCGTTACAAGGCGTGTGTGGTCTGTGCTTGTAGTCGTTACAAGGCGTGTGTGGTCTGTGCTTGTAGTCGTTACAAGGCGTGTGTGGTCTGTGTTTGTAGTCGTTACAAGGCGTGTGTGGTCTGTGCTTGTAGTCGTTACAAGGCGTGTGTGGTCTGTGCTTGTAGTCGTTACAAGGCGTGTGTGGTCTGTGCTTGTAGTCGTTACAAGGCGTGTGTGGTCTGTGCTTGTAGTCGTTACAAGGCGTGTGTGGTCTGTGCTTGTAGTCGTTACAAGGCGTGTGTGGTCTGTGCTTGTAGTCGTTACAAGGCGTGTGTGGTCTGTGCTTGTAGTCGTTACAAGGCGTGTGTGGTCTGTGCTTGTAGTCGTTACAAGGCGTGTGTGGTCTGTGCTTGTAGTCGTTGCAAGGCGTGTGTGGTCTGTGCTTGTAGTCGTTACAAGGCGTGTGTGATCTGTGCTTGTAGTCGTTACAAGGCATGTGTGGTCTGTGCTTGTAGTCGTTACAAGGCGTGTGTGGTCTGTGCTTGTAGTCGTTACAAGGCCTGTGTGGTCTGTGCTCGTTCTGAAATTACTGGCCAATTGAAAAACAAACACTTGTGCACCGTCTGAATGTACTCACCGTTAAATTGTCGGTTTTTGCAGTTCATGTATTAAGCTTGTACCGAAGCCCCAAACCAAAAATTACGTTGCTCACAATTTTGATTTTGGTCCTTTACTATAAACATTCTGTTCTGTAAACCGACTAATCGCGTAGCGCATTTTCGCGAAAGAAAAATGTGTTTATCCAATTATCCCCTGAAATTTTATTACATGAAAAAAATGATGAAAAATTCTTAAATAAGTTTAATTTACTGCTTTATGCGGTGACCCGAATTTGGCTGCATTTATTATAGTTAGCCACTCAAATAAATCTCCGATATTCTCGGGAATCCTGAAAATTCGGCATAAAATACGCGAATAAAACTAAAAGGAAAACATGCCCTCAGCAAGGCTGATTATTTTTGAACATGCCTCGAGTGAGGCATATTACTTTTGAACATATCCTCAGTTAAGCACATTATCTTTGAACGTACCATCAGTAAGGCAGAGTATTGAACATGTCCTCAGTAAGGCATGTTATTTTTAAACCATAAGAAGATAAGCCGGAAAGCTGTCAGTTGTGCACTCAATCCCGAAAAAATGAGTTAATAAATTTAAAAAGAAAAAGGAAAGAAAAAAAGATTTTTTTGGTGGGGTAAATAGTATCAAAATGAACGTACAGGAATGTCAAGATTAGTGGACTGAGGTTTGTGAGGGACGTGTGTAGTGCAGCGTTTTGGCCAGACATTTCATGAAGTGGGCAGACGAACACAAGCTTTTGAGTGTACCGGAAAGACGTCATATGGGTGAATAGACCCAGGCTGGGCTTGTTCCTCGCTTCAACTCATTTACGGGAAACGAGGCCCAAGACCGGTGCCGGAAATAAAAGAAAAATCACACACTCAGAAAGGTTTAAAAAAAGCGTTCAAAATAGACACATTGAAAATGTGAATACAATCTCAAATAGTGCGTACGGTAGTATTGCATGTGAAACCTAAGATGTACCCTGTGTCAGTTGGGGGAATCATAAGAGTTAGAGCGACGGCTGCTCGTCCCGTGACTGTCAAAGGAAGCGTCTAATCGAGTACGGCGGGTATGTGTGTGTGGTGGGGAGGGGGGTTGGGAGGGTGGGCCCACTGCTGCCTGCTCCGTGATTGTCGTAGGAGGCATGTTCTTTCTTGCTTATATCAACTCTTATTGCACTATTTCTTCATTCTCTCTCATTTAAGCCCCAAGTTCTGCAGAAGCAGGAGTTTTGGTGATCATTGAAAGTATGCGCGTATGTTCGTGTGTACGCTTTTTTAGCCCCCCGCCCCACGCGCAGCGCGGAGCGGGGGACTCTTGAAACGGACCGGGTCCGTCTGTCCGTATCCGTAGTGGTAAGTTTGTACGCGCCATATCTCAGTAACAAATGATTTCATTTCTTTCTGGCATCGAGAGAGAACATATATAGGCGGTGTGCAACGCGAGGTTATTTTTGGTTAAGAACTGTTCATTTCAAAGACGGGGGGGGGGGGGGGGAGGGGGGGGGGACTTTACCAGTTCACTGGTATGCTTGTTAAATTTGAAAATCATACCCTTAAGTTTTTAACATGCATGTCTTGGAAATTTTGATTGAAGGTAGCGGACTTTAGTACCAACCTGGCTAGCACTTTTTTGGCTAGTGGCGATTTTTTTTGGTGAAATCTTACCTTATGCCAGGAAAATAGCTCTACTGTCTTGAAATTGTTAATAAAAGTAGCAGACATTACTATATACATTATTTTTTGGTGATTTGCCAAAAATTGTGGGTAATATTGGCCATAAATATAGTTCTTATTAAAACCTAACTCATGTCAAGTATATGGCCTTACTCCCTTGAAATTTTGGTTAGAGGGAGCAGGCATTGGTACCTACCTAGCTGTTGTATTTTGTCGTGATCCACCAAAAAATTTTCGGTAATGTTGGCGAAAACGAAAAAAAAAAAATGAGTAAAATCTTAACTGATGCCAGTGAAATAGTCTTACTTTCTTGAAAGTTAGTCAAAGAGAAGTGGTCACTGTTGCGTCATTGGTACGTCATTGGTACGTCATTGGTGCGTAATTCGGAAAAACGGATTTCTTGCCAACACCTTAATTACCGTAGAGATATCATCTTACTGTCTCAAAGGTTTGAAGACTGCAAGCGGACATCAGTATCTACCTAGTCATTTTTGTTGGTAATTTACCAAAAATTGGCGGAAATATTGGCGAAAACTACAGGAGCATGCCCTTACTTCACCAAATGGCGGCCATTTCAACTTTTTCGGATGGCAATTTTCAAAGTGCTTCTTCTCCCACAATTTTGATCGGATTGTCTTCAAATTTTGCAGAAGTATTTACAAGGAAAGACTGGTTGAAAGGATACTTTATTTGCGATCCACTGAAAGTTGGTCAAATAGGGGGTGTTGTTAAGTCCTTGTTTTTTTTTTTTTGTTTTTTGTTTTTTTTTGTCTTTTTTTTATACTTTACAAAGGTTTTTTTCTTCCACAATTTTGATCGGATTTCCTTCAACTTTTGCATAAATGTTCGCTAGACTATCCTCTCTAAAAACTTATTTTTTGGCGATCAGCCAAAAATTTGCTAAATGGGGGACATTTAAAACAAATTTAGAAGCCAGTTTTCAACGGATTTCCTTCCAATTTTGAACAGTTCTTCCCCGGATGGTTCTCTTCTGAAATTAGTTGTCGATATGCCAAAAATTGGCGAAGTGAGGGGGGGGGGAGGGGGGGTTGGAGGGCATTTATAATTTTTTGGCCAGATAGTTTTCAAAATGCGTCTACTCCCATAATTTGGATTAGATTTCCTTTAATATTTGTACGAGTGTTTACTGGATAGGCCTCTCTGTTAAAATTGGCTCAATTGAGGGCATTTAAAAAAGTCTAATAATCAATTATCAAAATGCTTCTTCTGCTTCAGTTTTCATCGTATTTATTTCCAATTTTGAACGATTGATCCCCAGATGGTTGTCTGTTGAAAAATAACTTGTTTGTCGATTGGCCAAATGCGGGCATTTATAATTAGCCAATTTTCAAAATGCTTATACTCCGCGAATTTTGATCGGGTTCTTTCAAATTGTGTACTGATGTTTACTGGATAGGCCTTTACTATTAAGGCAACCCGCCATTTGCCTCCCATTCGCCATTTTTCGATGGCCAATTTTCCAAAGTTTTTTTCTTCCACAATTTTGATCGGATTTTCTTCAAATTGTGCCTAAATGTTCACTAGTAGGTCTTCTTTTAAAATTTTACTTTTCTTGCGACCCGCCGAAAATTTCGCGGGGGGGGGGGGTCACTTAAAAGAAAATTAGTTTACAGTTTTCAAAACTGCTTCTTCTCTCATAATTTTGACCGGATTCCGTTGAAATTTTGTGCCAATTTTAAAAAAACCGCTTTTTGAAATATGCCAACCACTTTTTGGCGACCATCCAAGCTTGGACAAACGCAAAAATATGTTGGAATAAAACGCAAAAAGTTGCAATTTTTTATATTTTTATATTTTTGCGTTTGTCGCAAGCGTATCTGTAGGCAGATCCGTAAGTCTCTCGACATTCTTGGTGACTTTTTTTTCGGCGCTCCGTCAAAATTGGCGGAAATATTGCCGAAAAAGAAAATTGTGTAGCAAAATCTAGACTGACGCTAGTCAATGAGCATAACTGTCTTGACATTTTTATGAACCAAAGCGGAATTAGCAGTTCCCGTGCTGTTACTTTTTGCGGTTCTTCAGAAATTGGCGGAAAAACAAAACAAAACAAAACAAAACAAAAAAAACAAAAAAAAGTACTTATTCAAATCTTAACTGACGCCAAGTATATGCCTGTCTTGATTTTTTTTGTTGTTGTAAAATCTTAACTCTCTCCAGGAAAAAGTCTAATGGCGAAAAACCAAAACAAATTCAGTAAAATCTGCTAGAAAATAGTCTTAGTCTTGACATTTTATCAGTTCGTCTCGCCGTCCGTCCGTTATTCTCTGCGCCCTGCCATGATTGTGAACACCTTATATCAAGTTCTGCCGGTCTGATTTCAGCACAATTTCACCTGGTTTGTAGCTTCTGTATGTAATGTTCTAGAGCAAGTTAGGTTTTGGTGACCTTGCGTCGTTGTTCAAGGTCACTGCGAGACTTTGACATTTTACATGGGTTTTCCATATTTCAAGTTTCACAGGTCGGATTTCAACCATATCTGGTATGTAGCTTTTATGTAAATTATTCTAGTGTGGTGATTAGGTTTTGGTGACCTTGCGTCGTTGTTCAAGGTCACTGCGGGACTTTGACATTATACATGTGTTTTTGCATATCTCAAGTTTCACCGGTCGGATTTCAACGAAATCTGGTATATAGCATTTATGTATAATGTTCCAGAGCTGATTATGTTCTGGTGACCTTGTGTCATTATTCAAGGTCACTGCGGGATGTAAAAGTTATACAGCAATATAATGGACCTTCTTAGAACCGAAAATTGTTCACTGTGCATGAATTTTCAATGAAAAAAAAAAAAAAAAAAAAACGAAAAAAAACCGCTTACTTAACGGCAATTAAGTACTTATATAAAAGTACATCTATAAATAACAATTTCATGCTTGAAGTGGGCACTTATGACTAATCAATTTCTTTTCACTTTTTAAACGGTGGAAATATTTTCGAACAACTCGGGGTAATCTTAAGTAACGCAAGGAATATAGTCTTACTGATGTAAAATTTTGAGTAACGTAAGCACACATGATTACCAGGCTATTACCCTCCCAACTCTCCCCATATCAATTTCTATCCGGCTATTACCTCCCAACTCCCCTCATATGAGTTTCTGTCAGTCTAGTACGTTCTTAACCCCCCGTCCCCTGATAAACACGGGGCTTTTTGGTTATTACGTGATCGGCTATTTGCCGAAAATTGGCAGAAATGTTGGGAGATTTTTGTTAAACAATCTGAACGAACGCCAGATATATTGCCCTACTGTTGAAAAATATAACTTAAACCGACCATAAACATTAATTTGACTCACTCTTTTATGAATCTCGTTAAAAATTAGCGAAGATATTGACCAGAATCCAATTTTCATGAAATTTTAGGTGAAGGTCGTAGGCACTAGCACCATTCTGGCTGTCAAAATATTGACTAAAATCCAAATTTCTTAAAACCATATCTCCTAGGAATTTTTTTTGAAAACTTCTTAAAGTCTTGTTTTTCCACTTGTTATTTTAACAAGTGCGTCTCAATATAGCCTTCATTGTCGCTGAACGGGACGTTGAACACAAAAACAAACAAATAAACAAACCTGAAATGCAGCTTAAAATTGTGCGTCTAAATTAAAATGGTGCTAAAATGTTCTCCTCATTGAACTTAATGTGGTACGTCAAGTTGTGCCCTGAAACGTGAAGTTGTGATGTTAGTTGCGTATCGAAGTGGAAAAAAGGATCAGATGCCGCAGTAATTATGAAAAGAAGGCAGTGTGCAGGGTGGCACAGGTCAGGAAAAAAAAACTTGAAAAGTCGGAGAAAAAATTTGAATCAGGAAAAGTCAGAGAAAACACTGAAAATGGCCAAGAAATCTGGAGAAGAAAAATGATTTCATAATTAATTATTTATTTACTTTAATTAATTTTAACTACCGGAAACCAGTCATTTATCGTCCTGGAATTATTGCGTCTATAAATAACTGTGCATAATTGTCCCCTGTAATGGAAATACACCCATTTCTACATCAGCACGCACATGTGGCAGTTGTCCCGCTGTCGTTATATGGAGGCTGCAGTTGACCAGCTGTCCCTTTCCCAGATGGTGCTTCTAAAATGGTGCAACGATCAACGGGCATAATTATGGTCAACCCAGGAGGGTATGTGGTCTGCATTTTTCTACCCTCAACAGTACGAATTGTTGCACCATGACCTTTGCGGTTTTACGTTACAGTCTCAATCCCCTTTATAGCATTTCGATCACCAGGATTCGACATGATCCTGTGATTCTATTTTTTTATATGATAAACATAATAGTTATCATTGTTAATCATTGTTTACCCATTGTTAACCTCATCCGTGAAAGCGATACATGCAGGAACAAAGCTTTACAATTCTGATACTAATACATCGAGCATTTTCAACATCGGGTATTTCCGACATCGGGCATTTTCGACATCGGGTATTCCCGACATCGGGCATTTTCGACATCGGGTATTTCCGACATCGGGTATTTCCGACATCAAACCCGAAATAGTCGTGATAGAGGTTTCTCGCGGAATAGCGTACAAAAAATATCTGATTGCATATTGCCGAATAATTCATATTTTCAGAATTCGATGTTAAACCCATAATTAACTCATTTTAGCTGGATGCTATTTAAATCGGTTTCAGATTTTATAGGAACGTTCTATAGGTTGGCCAACGATACAAGATATTTCTTTGTAAGTAACGCGCCAAAATGCGCAATTTTCTGTTCCGTGCATGTCGTAGGAGGCGACCAATCGGGTGGGGATGGGGTGATGGGCGCCACTGTGTTTGTCGTGGGAGCGGACTAATCGGCTGGGGGTGGGGGGGGGGGGCGTGGGGCCACTGCGTCTGTATAGTGTTTGCCGTAGGGGACGAGTAGTCGGGTGGGGATGGGGGGGGGGACACTGCTGCTTGTTTCGGGTATGTCGTTGGAGCCGACTAGTCGGAGTTACTTTCTTTCACTATCTCTTCTTCCTTTTTCCCCAGTGCGTCCCAATATAGCCTTCGTAGTCGCTGAACGGGGCGTTAATACATCAAACAAGCAACATCGCAAATGGTGGCCTTCCTAACGTTAACCGGATCAGTCTATTGAAAGTGCGTAGATGTGCGTGGGCAGTAACTAGGAATAAATCCAGAGCTTCATTCTCGCTGTCATGGCTCCCGATTTTGTACGGATCACTGTAAAATCATATGTTCGCGTGAAAAGTAACTGACATTGCTTTTCCCGATCAGCCTTAGAAATGAAGGACTGACTTTGAAAAAAATGGGGGAGAAAACTTAAGATCCCTCTTTGATCCTGTGGTTTTCTGTACACCCAATAAAAAAAAAAAAAATAATAAATTAAACAAGGGTGGGGGGGGGGGGGGGATGGGGGAGACCATTAACTGGCCCTCCTGGCTGCTGCTCTTTGTGTACACCCGATAGAGGTGAATGCTTTGGAAGCTAAGGAAAGACAAAAATAGACCCAAGAACAATCATCTGCAAACGAGCTACAAATGTGAAAAAAAAATGTCACCTTGATTTGCCCACTCAGCCTGTTGACCGCGCTCAAAAGCGCAAATGGTTACAACTGAAATGTGTGTAAATATGTGAAAAAGATGAACTACTTGAAAATGGATGGCGCAGATACAGTTTTCATGTTTCAACAGGTTGAAATTCACTTCACTTTAAAACCATTCACTTTAAAATCACTGGCATGAAATGAGTCGTACATTTTGGTATATGTGTATGGCTAAACTGTATTACATGTATCAACAGACAATCTGTGAAGAACCTGTTAATCGGTGACAGTCGGTGAAAAAAATGCCTATTCTAAGTCTAAGAGTCACCCCTTGCTACTGCTGTTCTTGTGTGGTTTTGCTGGCGAGATTTGAAAATAGTGTTCAGACGAATAGCTGTCGATCACTTGATGCTCTCTACTGGTTACTTAAAGAGCTGTTCGCCATCCGCACTGTTTTACGCGTCGGGTGGTGTTAAGTGTCGCAGTCACCTTCGTTACGGTGGTTGTCTGATGTTTCAAACTTTTATGTTTTAGCTCCTCGTCCGCTTTTGTGAGACACCAGCTGTTTGAACCTTTGTTTATCTGTGATCTCTGATCCACTTCTGTGAGAAACAAGCTGCTTGACCCTTTGTTTATCTGTGATCTCTGATCCACTTCTGTGAGAAACAAGCTGCTTGACCCTTTGTTTATCTGTGATCTCTGATCCACTTCTGTGAGACACAAGCTGCTTGACCCTTTGTTTATCTGTGACCTCTGATCCACTTCCATGAGACACAAGCTGCTTGACCCTTTGTTTATCTGTGATCTCTGATCCACGTCTGTGAGACACAAGCGGCTTGACCCTTTGTTTATCTGTGATCTCTGATCCACTTCTGTGAGACACAAGCTGCTTGACCCTTTGTTTATCTGTGACCTCTGATCCACTTCCATGAGACACAAGCTGTTTGACCCTTTGTTTATCTGTGATCTCTGATCCACTTCTGTGAGACACAAGCTGCTTGACCCTTTGTTTATCTGTGACCTCTGATCCACTTCCATGAGACACAAGCTGCTTGACCCTTTGTTTATCTGTGATCTCTGATCCACGTCTGTGAGACACAAGCGGCTTGACCCTTTGTTTATCTGTGATCTCTGATCCACTTCCATGAGACACAAGCTGTTTGACCCTTTGTTTATCTGTGATCTCTGACCCACTTCTGTGAGACACGAGCTGCTTGACCCTTTGTTTATCTGTGATCTCTGACCCACTTCTGTGAGACACAAGCGGCTTGACCCTTTGTTTATCTGTGATCTCTGATCCACTTCTGTGAGACACGAGCTGCTTGACCCTTTGTTTATCTGTGATCTCTGATCCACTTCTGTGAGACACGAGCTGCTTGACCCTTTGTTTATCTGTGATCTCTGCTCCACTTTTGTTTATCTGTGCTCTCTGATCCACTTCTGTGAGACACAAGCTGCTTGACCCTTTGTTTATCTGTGATCTCTGATCCGCTTCTGTGAGACACAAGCGGCTTGACCCTTTGTTTATCTGTGATCTCTGATCCGCTTCTGTGAAACACAAGCGGCTTGACCCTTTGTTTATCTGTGATCTCTGATCCACTTCTGTGAGACACAAGCTGCTTGACCCTTTGTTTATCTGTGATCTGTGATCCACTTCTGTGTGACACAAGCTGCGTGAACTTTTGTTTATCTGTGGTCTCTGATCTACTTCTGTGTGACACAAGCTGCCTGAACCTTTGTGTATCTGTGATCTCTGATCCACTTCTGTGTGACACAAGCTGCTTGAGCCTTTGTTTATCTGTGATCTGTGATCCACTTCTGTGAGACACAAGCTGCTTGACCCTTTGTTTATCTGTGATCTCTGATCCACTTCTGTGAGACACCAGCTGTTTGACCCTTTGTTTATCTGTGATCTCTGATCCCCTTCTGTGAGACACGAGCTGCTTGACCCTTTGTTTATCTGTGATCTGTGATACACTTCTGTGTGACACAAGCTGCTTGACCCTTTGTTTATCTGTGATCTCTGATACACTTCTGTGTGACACAAGCTGCTTGACCCTTTGTTTATCTGTGCTCTCTGATCCACTTCCGTGAGACACAAGCTGCTTGACCCTTTGTTTATCTGTGATCTCTGATCCACTTCTGTGAGACACCAGCTGCTTGACCCTTTGTTTATCTGTGATCTGTGATACACTTCTGTGTGACACAAGCTGCTTGACCCTTTGTTTATCTGTGATCTCTGATACACTTCTGTGTGACACAAGCTGCTTGACCCTTTGTTTATCTGTGCTCTCTGATCCACTTCCGTGAGACACAAGCTGCTTGACCCTTTGTTTATCTGTGATCTCTGATCCACTTCTGTGAGACGCAAGCTGCTTGAACCTTTGTTTATCTGTGATCTGTGATCCACTTCTGTGAGACACAAGCTGCTTGAACCTTTGTTTATCTGTGATCTCTGATCCACTTCTGTGAGACACAAGCTGCTTGACCCTTTGATTATCTGTGATCTCTGATCCACTTCTGTGAGACACAAGCTGCTTGAACCTTTGTTTATCTGTGGTCTATGATATGTGACAGTTGTGAATCTCTCGTCTGGACTTGCGTTCAGCGATGGATTTTGGTGATACGCACGGAGATGTTGACACGTCAGTTATGACCTCACAATACAGACTTTCTCCGTTAATGTGGTCTTGTAATTGTTCTCTTTATAAAAGGCTGTCGTTCTGATGTTGTACCGCTGCATAGACCTCACAGAGGCCTTCGACACAGTGAGTGGGGAAGGGCTATGGAGAATAAGAGAGGTAGCGGTGATTTCTCTGGCCCGTTCGAAATTAGCAACGCCACGACACAAGACTGTGTCTTAGCTCCCACGCTTTTTCCCAGCTTTCATCGGTGCTTAGATGGGCATTCCGCGATCTAGAAAATAGTGTGTTTGTACATGTGCGTTGTGACGGCAGCGTCGTCAACCTTCGTAGATTCGCCTCTCCTACTAAAGCAATCGAAACCATGATCACAGCCTTGGAAGCGTACAGATCGTTACAGACTTGCAGATGCGTCAACAATTCGAATACTGTATCACGCTGTCGTATCTATCGGAGACACAAACCTGAACTCTGTGAGGTATTTTTGCCATCTTGGAAGGATAATATCATCTGATGGAATGCCGTCGCGATGTCCACACTACGGGATCGAAACGTGGATGCTGTATAGAAAAGGCCCATGCGTCAACTGTACTCCTTCCACATGAGATGTCTCCGCAGAATAAAAGTAACATTTATAATAACTCTCCTGTTGGGCTAGGTTAATATTAGAATAGACCGACTGCCGTCGGTTCTGTGCATGTCGTAGGAGGTGTCTTTCTTTCTAGCTCGTCTTATGATATTTCTTCATTCTTCCTTCTTTTTGTACCACTTGTTCCTTTTGGAAGTGCGTCCCAATATAGTCAGTTGCTGAACGGGACGTTATATACAAAAATAAATGAATAATAAAACAATATACACCGAAATCTTACCACAAACTGACAACGAATTTATAGAAGCCAGTATCTTTCCTAGTGAGAGACGTTAGGCGCGTCGACGACTCGCACATTCTGGAAGCTTTGCTATATGGCCACTGAAAGAGGGATATCGTAAAAACTATCCGAGTCTTCCATATAAGATGTGTGCATCCAGAATAGGACTGACGTCACATCACAGCTCCGAGCTGACTCCAAACAACAGTCGGTTACAAGTACTAGATGTGCGGGAAGATCTGTGCACTGTCGTTACATCGCCGCGTCCACAAAACTTTAAGTTCCCTGACTAATTCATCGTAACCGATGAGAGACGCCACACACACACCTCTGTAATTGTTACAGTATGGTCCGTAACCGAGCTGGAACTTCCGCTGTGGGTCAGATCAAGATGCTTTAGCGTGGTTTATGACCAATTTCACCTGTCACCATTTTACCATGTGCGTAATCCTGACATTTCGTACAGGCAAAAATGATACATTTTCTTGTCAATCTGAGGCCATATCACCTCGTGTACGGGCAGAGACCATACATTGCTTTCTCAGTCTGCCGCCATACCACCTCATGGACGGGCGAAGACGATACATTGCATTGTCAATCCGCGGCCATATCTCCTCATGTACAGGCAAAAATGATGCATTTCCTTGTCAGTCTGCGGCCATATCACCTCATGTACAGGCAAAGACCATGCATTTCCATGTCAGTCTGCGGCCATATCTCCTCATGTACAGGCGAAAATGATACATTTCCTTGTCAGTCTGCGGCCATATCGCCTCATGTACAGGCAAAGATGATACATTTCCTTGTCGATCTGCGGCCATATCTCCTCATATACAGGCAAAAATGGTACATTTCCTTGTCAGTCTGCCGCCATATCACCTCATGTACAGGCAAAGACCATGCATTTCCATGTCAGTCTGCGGCCATATCTCCTCATGTACAGGCAAAAATGATACATTTCCTTGTCAGTCTGCGGCCATATCGCCTCATGTACAGGCAAAGATGATACATTTCCTTGTCGATCTGCGGCCATATCACCTCATGTACAGGCAAAAATGATACATTTCCTTGTCAAACTGCGGCCATATCACCTCATGTACGGGCAAAGACAATACATTTCCTTGTCAGTCTGCGGCCATATCTCCTCATGTACAGGCAAAAATGATACATTTCCTTGTCAAACTGCGGCCATATCACCTCATGTACGGGCAAAGACAATACATTTCCTTGTCAGTCTGCGGCCATTTCTCCTCATGTACAGGCAAAAATGATACATTTCCTTGTCAGTCTGCGGCCATATCGCCTCATGTACAGGGAAAGATGATACATTTCCTTGTCGATCTGCGGCCATATCTCCTCATATACAGGCAAAAATGGTACATTTCCTTGTCAGTCTGCCGCCATATCACCTCATGTACAGGCAAAGACCATGCATTTCCATGTCAGTCTGCGGCCATATCTCCTCATGTACAGGCAAAAATGATACATTTCCTTGTCAGTCTGCGGCCATATCGCCTCATGTACAGGCAAAGATGATACATTTCCTTGTCGATCTGCGGCCATATCACCTCATGTACAGGCAAAAACAATACATTTCCTTGTCAATCTGTGGCCATATCACCTCATGTACAGGCAAAAACAATACATTTCCTTGTCAATCTGCGGCCATATCACCTCATGTACAGGCAAAAACAATACATTTCCTTGTCAATCTGTGGCCATATCACCTCATGTACAGGCAAAAATGATACATTTCCTTGTCAAACTGCGGCCATATCACCTCATGTACGGGCAAAGACAATACATTTCCTTGTCAGTCTGCGGCCATATCGCCTCATGTACAGGCAAAAATGATACATTTCCTTGTCAATTTGCGGCCATATCTCCTCATGTACAGGCAAAAATGATACATTTCCTTGTCAGTCTGCGGCCATATCTCCTCATGTACAGGCAAAAATGATACATTTCCTTGTCAGTCTGCGGCCATATCACCTCGTGTACAGGCAAAAATGATACATATTCTTGTCAAGCTGCAGCCATATCACCTCATGTACGGGCAAAAATGATACATTTCCTTGTCAGTCTGCGGCCATATCACCTCGTGTACAGGCAAAGATGATACATTTCCTTGTTAATTTGCGGCCATATCACCTCGTGTACTGGCAGAGATGATACATTTCCTTGTCAGTCTGCTGCCATATCACCTCATGTACAGGCAAAGACGATACATTTCCTTGTCAGTATGCGGCCATATCACCTCATGTACAGGCAAAGACCATACATTTCCATGTCAGTCTGCGGCCATATCACCTCATGTACAGGCAAAGATGATACATTTCCTTGTTAATTTGCGGCCATATCACCTCGTGTACTGGCAGAGATGATACATTTCCATGTCAGTCTGCGGCCATATCACCTCATGTACAGGCAAAGACGATACATTTCCTTGTCAGTCTGCGGCCATATCACCTCATGTACGGGTAAAGACCATACATTTCCTTGTCAGTATGCGGCCATATCACCCCATGTACATTACGATCCCCCCTGGGGATTCAAACGGGAATGGCCCATTTCATTACAATGTGGCAGGGTAGTCCTGATATAGCGCTGTGATCGCTGAAAGGGACTTAAAAGAAGACTAAACCAATAAACCTCATGTACGATCAGTGCTCTGAAGCATAAGCCACGTATCGTTCATCCAGCATCCAACCATCTTTTGACGAGTCACTCGCGGGTTACATAGATGCTTCTTTCAAACCATCAACGGCTGCTTCTACTCTCGCGTGGGCGTGCCAAGCCGTAGATTGATTTCTCGTTATTTTTTTGCCAAGTACTATCAGTAGATTTTCGTGACTTTGCATATGGAAGCATGCGTCCAGGATAACTTTACATGGGAACCTTGTTTTACTCTTAAGAAATAGACCCACTGCTCTCTGTTCCGTGCAGTTCGTAGGAGGCGACTAATCATATGCCTTAACACATTAATGGCTTGTTGAGAAACTTCAGAGCTCGAAGTTACACCGTAAGGCATTCGTGAATAGCGACGTGGGTCTGAAATCGTGTTGAGTATGGTGCAGTAACTGCATTTATTGTCCAACTTGATGACCCAGAATGCACTTCTGGCATCGAGAATAGTGAACACTGCTGCACAGGGAATTACTAATGCAGCTTTATTTAGTTTTGACATGTCCCCTCTGTGGCTTAAGGGAATCTTACGAATAGACCCACTGCTGTCTTTTCCGTGCATATCGTATTTTTCTTTCTCGTTTACTAGTTTTTTATTTTCCTTTTTTCCCCCACTTGCTCCTTTGGCAAGTGCGTCCCAGTATAGCCTTCATGTGGCTGAACGGATCGCTAATGCCTAACAAACAAACAAACGAACAAACAAACAAACAAACAAACTGTTGAGAGAATATTATGGCCTCAACAGAGCTAGATCTAAATCTGAGGAATACATGCAGATCTGAAGGATACATAAGATTTGAGGGATACATGCACATCTGAGGGATACATGCACATCTGAGGGATACATGCTGATCCGCATTTATTCATCGTTATCTTTTTCCACCATCGAAAACACCCGTTCTGTGGAGTTCGCTTTGGTAGTTGTAATGATTTCATCTTTTCAAGTGAACTTTTGATCTTGTTTTTAATAGCAGAGGAGGTATTTGGGTTTGCAAGGACTTTTTTCCACATACGCCGTATCATGGATTTCAGCACCCGAACCCCTTTTGTTTCTGTTTACATGAGCAATTTCACCTACGAAGTTTTCGAAGTGGTTCAGCTTACCACAAGCTCACCATCTACCATGGGCACTGTATCGGTTGTTGATAAGTGCCACAATACCAACAGCTTGCTTGTTCTGGTTGCACAGCTTTACAGACTTAGTTATTCCGAATTCGGATCCAGGCTTCCGTTCAGTTTTGCTGTCACTTCAAGTCAGTTCATGCCCTTGGCGTATTTCAGTAACCTTTCGCAATGCGAAATCAGAACATGTCACAGGTTGCGTTAAAACCTGACACGAGCTGTATTGTGTCTGAAACTGTGCGATGTTGTTCTTGGGTTCACGAAGTTCTTTGAATTCTTGCTTCAAATGTTCTCACTCCCGCATGTTGATGCATGTTGATGGCAGTGGCTAATCGGGTAGTTCGTTGGGTGTGTGTGTGTGTTGGGGGGGGGGGGGTGGGGGGGGGCACTGCTACATGTTGGTAGATGTCGTAGGCGGCGGCCTGTCGGGTGGGAGGGGGATTGGGGGCGGGGTGGGGGTTGGGGCAATGCTGTATGTTGATGCATGTCGTTGATCTTTTTCTTTCTAGCTCTTCTTTTACTATTTTTTTCTTAATTTTAAAATCCCACTTGTTCTGTTAGCAGATGCATCCCAATATAGCCTTCTTTGTTGCTGAACGGACGTTATACACCAAAATTAAAAAACAAAAGAAAAAAAAAACAAAAAAAAAAAAACAAAAAAAAAACAAAAAACATAAAAAAACAACAACAAAAAAAAAAACAAAACAAAAAAAAAAAACATAAAAAAAAACAGAAACAGAAAAAAACAGAAAAGAACAACAACAAAAAAAAAAAACAGATAAAAAACAAAGACAGATAAAAAAACAGAAAAAAGGAAAACAAAAAAAATAATAAAAATTAACAACAACAAAATAAATAAAAAAAAAAAAAAAAACAGAAAAAAAGAGAAAAAAAAAAAAAAAACAATAAATAAATTAAAAAAAAAAAGCGAAAAAAAAAAGATACAAACAAACAAACAAACAGAACAAACACAAAACAAAACAAAAAAAAAAAAACAAGAAAAAAAAAAAGAGAAAACAAAAGAAAAGAAATAGATTAATAGTAAAGATAATAATGATGATGATAATAATCATAATAATATCAATATTAATAATAATAAGCAAGGGGGAGGGGGGGGGGGCACTGCTGCCTGTTCGTACATGTCGTCACCGATCGGGGATGAGGGGGCTGTTCTGCCTGTTCCATGCTTGTCGGTACTATCGACGAATTGGACGTGGGGTGAGGGAATAAGTGCTGAATGTTCCATGCATGTCGTTCTAGGCCACCAGCCGGGGGGGGGGGGGAGGGAGGGGGATTAGGGGACACTGATGCCTGTTCCAGGCGTGTCGTTGGAAGCGATCGATCGGGGTGGGAGGGGATGGGGACTAATTGCTGCCTGTTCAATGCTTGTCGGTACCATCGACCAATCAGGTGGGAGGGGGGTTCCCATTGTGCCAGTTTTGATGCATGTCGTTGAAAGCGACCAGTCGGGTCTGGGGTGCGGCGGGGGGGGGGGGGGCACTACTGGTTGTTCCATGCATATCGTTGGAGGCGACCAATCGGTTGGGGGGGGGCAATGCTCACTGTTCCATGCATATCGTTGGAGGCGACAGATCGGAATTTCCTGTTTTTCCAGCTCTTCTTTTACTGTTTCTTCATTCTTCTTTTCCAAGTCCTTCCTTTAACAGTTGCGTCCCAATGTAGTTTATGCCACTGAATGGGACGTTAAACACCCCACAGACCAAAAAAAAAAAAAAAAAAAAAAAAAAAACCTTAAGAAGGCGTAAAGCTAAGTAAGCGAAAAATAACGCAGGAATCGAGAGAAAAAAGTGTGAAGTCAGGAAAAGTCAGGAAAAATGATTCGGGAAATTGTGTGGTCACCCTGCTCAGGCACTAGATCTTGCGAAACAAGAGTCTGCAGACAACGACCAGTTCATGAGCACCCCAAATTTCTATCAGTCGCTGTGAAAGTTGAGATTTAAAATTATATAATAGTAGCACTAATAATAATAATAATAATAATAATAATAATAATAATAATAATAATAATAATAATAATAATAATAATAAATTGTCAATGGCCTTTGTAACTAGCTCATGTTGATGAAGTAGATCCTCTTGGGGTTTGAGGAATTATTAAGACTTGTTTTACGTTCTGTGCCTTGCATGTCGTAGGAGGTTACGAATCATATTCTTGTGCCCCGACCTGAGTAAGTTCAGGAGGGGCCGTTATGTTTGTTTCTGTGCGCCATGCTGTGATTTCTAACACCATATCTCAAGTTCTACCAAACAGATTTGAGTCAAATCTGGTATGTAGCTTCTATATGTAATGTTCTAGAGCTGATTAGGCTGTGGTGACCTTTCGTCGTTTTACATGGGATTTCCATTACAAATGGTTTGTGGGCATCATATCTCTCGTTTCACTGGTTGGAATTCAATCAAATGTGGTATGTAGCTTTTATATATAATGTTCCAGAGTGACTATGTTCTGGTGACCTTGCTTCGTTTTTTTCAAGGTCACCGTGGGACTTCGAAATTTTACATGGGATTTCTCATACAAGTGGTTCATGAACACCATATCCCAAGTTTAACTGGTCGGAATTCAATCAAATCTGTTACGTACCTTTTATGTATAGTGTTCTAGAGCTGACTAGGTTTCGGTGACCTTACGTCGTTGTTCAAGGTCACTGTGGGACTTCTTATTTGATTTGATTTCCAATACCGAGTTTTTATAAAGCCTTCATGTGGGAGGCCTAATAGGTTATCATTTTTGCAGTTGACCTTGCGTCGTTGTTCAAGGTCACTGTGGGCCTTTTTATTTGATTTGATTTCCAATACCGAGTTTTTATAAAGCTTTCATGTGGGAGGCCTAATACGTCATCATCTTTGCTCTTCTAGGAATCCCTATTCCCCAAACTATGTGGCAGATCGGGGCACCCGTGTTCCAACGGACACATTTCTGGTTTCTCAGTATTTCGCACTTGTTTCTTTACCAGCTGCATCCCAATAAAGTCTTCCAAGTCGCTGAACGAGGCGTTAAACAGCAAGCAAACAAGTAATCCAGTATCACGGTCAAATGCCAGGGATGATACTTTTCTGGTTTTTACCATTTTTCCCAGGTTTTTTTTATTGTAAAAGGTCCGGTTTGTACCGGTTTTTTCATTGAATTTCATTGGTAACTGATTTTCTGGTTTTTTTGTTTGTTTGTTTGTTTGTTTTTTTTTTGTCTTTTTTTGTAGCCCTGAAATGCGC
The DNA here is from genome assembly GCA_949752745.1 of Protula sp. h YS-2021. NCBI lineage: Eukaryota > Metazoa > Annelida > Polychaeta > Sabellida > Serpulidae > Protula > Protula sp. h YS-2021. Next base: position 416,693 of record OX457032.1, on the reverse strand, counting down.
TTAATGATGTTTTCGACTCTTATTGTTGCATCAGAAACAAAATCAGCTGATTGACGTCTTCATAAGGCACTGCTCATTGCGGCGCGTCTGCTGTTTGGCTGACAGCTTTGGAGAAGACATGTTGTCCAAATTCCGAAGTTTCGGAAACAGCTGTTTTGCGATACCAGCAAAAAGTAATTTGGGTACTTTACATGGGATCATTATTTTTTCTATAGACCCCCATATTTTTTCTATAGGCCCATAGCTATGACAAACAAGTTATTTTTAAAGGCCCAGCCTTGGGTTATCCGACGAAAATGTGACAGTACTGCAGTGAAAAACTAAGGCAGAAACATTTTAATTATTGGCTCTTAAAAATTATAAGTAACTCTAAGGAGAAGCATTTTGGGGAAGTTTCTCTAAAAAAAGATAACACTAAACGATCTTCATAAAAAAGTATTTTCAGAGATTCACTTCAGAAACTTTCATTCCAACTTTGAAAGCAATCCGTGTAACACTGAGACGAAACGCCCCCTCTCCCCATCCTCCTTCCTCCCCTTCCTCCCTCCTCCCCTCCCCCTCCCCCCCCCCCCCCCCCTCTCCCCACACTCTCCTTGGGAAACGTCCTACACTTGAAAGCAGTCTGTTCAGAAGTGTGGGGAAAATATTTTGAAATAACGCCCTTCCCCCCCCCCCCCCTCCCCCACTTCGTCAGCTGATCTTATCACATCAGTAGAGTGGGTATCCACTGTTAAAACTTTTACTTAAAATGCTTCTTCTCCCTCAGTTTTGATCGGATTCCTTTTACATTTTGTACGAATCAGAATGTTTTGTAGGCAGAAAAATTACTTTTCTTGTCAATCTGCCAAACATTGGCCAAATAGGGGCCATTTAAATTTTTTGGTTGCCAATTTTCAAAATGCTTCTTCTCCCACAGTTGTGATCGGAATGTCTTCAAATTTTGCGTAAACGTTAACAAGAAAGGCTGCTCTTGAAAAAACAAAAAAAAATGGCCAGCCACCAAAAATGACCAAATGGGGAACATTTTTTAATTTATTGGTAGCCAATTTTGAAAACGCTTTTTCACCATAATTTGGATCGGATTTCCTTTCAGCGTTGACTGATTGTTCCCTAGGTGCGCTCTATTTTTTTTTGTCGATCCGCCAAAAATTGGCTCAATGGGCGTGAGAGGGGCATTTTAAATTTTTTTCGTAGACAATTTTCTAGAGCAGAGATAATTTTGGCGGGGGCCATGGGGGCCATATCCCTCAGATTCTGAAAATTTTGCATAAATATTCACTAGCCTGTCGTCTCTTGAAAACTTACTTTGTTGGCGATGCACCAAGAATTTTTCGTTAGCGAATTTTCGAAGCGCTTCTTCTATAATTTTGATCCAGTGGCCTTTAAATTTAGGAAAAATGTTCAGTAAGCGGTCCTCTTTTGAAAAGTTACTTGATTGTTGATCGGCCAAAAATTGGCTAAAATCGGGGGGGGGGGGGCATTTTAATTTTATTCAGTTGCCAATTTTCAAAATGCTTCTTCTTCCACAATTTTGAACAGATTTCTTTAAATTTTTGAACGATTGTTACCTAGATTGTTCTCTGTTGAAAAATGAGTTGTTTTTTTTTGTCGATCCATTAAAAATTGGCCAAATGGTGGCATTTATAGTTTCCTGGCAGTCAATTTTCAAAATGCTTCCACTCATTCAAATTTGGATCGGATTCCTTTCAAATTTTGTACGAATGTTTACTGGGAAGGTCCGTCTTTAAATTGGCCACTAGAGGGGATTTTTTTTTTTTTTTTCGTAGCCAATTTTCCAAAGGTTTTTTCTTCCACAATTTTGATCAGATTGCCTTCCAATTTTGCATAGTCACTGGGCGGTCCTGTTTTGAAAATATACTTTTCTGGCGATCCGGCAAAAAATTAGCTCAGTAGGGTGGCGGGGGGGGGGGGGGAGGGGGAGACAATTAAAAATATTTAGTGGTCTATTTTCAAAATGCTCCTTCTCCCACATATTTGATCTGATTTCTTTCCAATTTTGAGCAATTGTTCCCTAGATAGTTGCTTTTGTTGATCGGCTCAAAAGTGGTTAAATGGGGGCATTTATAATTTTTTGGTTAGCAATTTTCAAAATGCTTCTACTCCCACATTTCGGATCAGATTACTTTTAAATTTTATATGAATGTTTACTAGTTCTTGGCGATGCACCAAAATGTACAAATGGGGGTGGAGAGGGGGGGGGGGATGATTTTTTTTCGGTAATTTGTGGGAAGCCAAGGTTTTTTTTTCTTCTGCAATTTAGATCGAATTGCCTTCAAATTTTGGGTAAATGTTCGATTGGAATTCCCGTGTTACTTGTTTGAGCATCGGCTAAAACTTCGCTAAATGGGGGGGGGGGGGGGGGGGATTTAATAAACGTTATCAACCAATTTTCCAAATGGTTCTTTTCGCACAGTTTCACAGGACTCCTTTAAAATTTTGTGAGAATGTTCCCTAGATGTTTCTGTTTCGAAACATCGCTTTTTTTGTCGATCTCCGAAAATTGGCCTATTTGCGGCATTTTAAATCTTTTTGTTTTCCAAAATGCGTTGTCTGCTGCAGTTTGATTTAATTTATTCGAACATATTGCTCGTCATGTGACGGTTTTTTTTTTTTTTAAATGTGAACCTCCAGAAAGTCTGGGCTTCATGCCAAAGTTTGAATGTTTTGGGGATCGAGTTTTTCAAAATATTTCTTTTGCAAGTAATTTTAGTTAGATTGCTTTCATTTTTAATCTTATTCCAATGTTAGGGCTCTTTGAAAGTTACTTTTCCGAGATCCATGACCGATTACGAAAATGCCGGCCTTTGAGTTTTTAAAATATAACTACCACTTTTTGGTAACCATACAAGCCTATTGATACTTGATTCACTAGATCGCGGCTGGTCACAATGTCCCTGGACATTCTTGTTTCACTCTTTTCACACCCTTCTCTCCCGTGGGTTCGGGGAGTGCTAAAAATAGACCGCTGCTGCCTGTGCCGCAAATGTCGGAGGTGGCGGCCAATCGCGGTGAAGAAGGGGGGAGGGGGGGGGGGGCGAAGGAGGTGGGGACCCACTGATGTCTGTTCCGGGCATGTCGGAGGAGGCGTTCAGTCGTGGTGAAGGGGGGGGGGGTTGAGGGAGGTGAGGGTGGGCGGACCACTGCTGTGTTCCTCGCATGTCGTAGTCAGGTGGGTAGCGTGTGTTCGGAGGGGGGGGGGGGGGGGAGGGCGGGTGGAGGGACGTGGGGGCCTGCTGCTGTCTGTTCCGCACATGTACCAGGTGTCCAATCGGAATTTCTTGGTTTCATTTTACTCTTTCTTCATTCTTCGGGCCGTTAAACAGTAACAAACAAACACACGTACATACGGACGACAGATGCCTCCACTGGATGACGTCAGCTCATCTTCAGGACAGCGCGGCAATTGTTGTTGAAGCTCAATAAAATAAATTATTAAGTAAATAAAAAGAATAATAATAATAATTTAAAAAAAAATAGATTTTTTAATAACTTTCTTCATCCGGGGATTTATTTCGGCTCATGCGATGTGTTGTTAGGGTACCGTTTCGAATCGATCTATCCGCCGTTAGAAAAAAAACTAATTTAATGTGGTCAATTTTCAATCTTTAGACAGTAATTGTCAGTGTGTTTTCATTGCGACGAAACTAAAATGTAACCATTGAATTTAAACAAGTGAATTTTGATACAAGCATTCCAGGGAGATAGGGGAGTGGGGGTGGAGGGGTTGGGGGGAGAAGAGTGCTAAAACCAAATATAAAAAATTGAATGCTCTGAAGCACTGCATATAAATTACGTTTTTCTGGGTGTTGTGAAGTAACGTGTATTCTCCCTGGTAGCGAAGAACGAAACGTTGATGGTTGTTAAGAACGAAGTGTTGATGGTTGCTAAGAACGACGTGTTAATGGTTGCTAAGAACGAAGTGTTGATGGTTGCTAAGGACGAAGTGATGGTTGTTAAGAACGAAGTGTTGATGGTTGTTAAGAACGAAGTGTTGATGGTTGCTAAGAATGAAGTGTTGATGGTTGCTAAGAACGACGTGTTAATGGTTGCTAAGAACGAAGTGTTGATGGTTGCTAAGAACGAAGTGATGGTTGTTAAGAACGAAGTGTTGATGGTTGTTAAGAACGAAGTGTTGATGGTTGATAAGAAGGGAGTGTTGATGGTTGCTAAGAAGGAAGTGTTGATAGTTGCTAAGAATGAAGTGTTGATGGTTGCTAAGAACGAAGTGTTGATGGTTGATAAGAAGGGAGTGTTGATGGTTGCTAAGAAGGAAGTGTTGATAGTTGCTAAGAATGAAGTGTTGATGGTTGCTAAGAACGAAGTGTTGATGGTTGCTAAGAAGGAAGTGTTGATGGTTGCTAAGAATGAAGTGTTGATGGTTGCTAAGAATGAAGAGTTGATGGTTTGCTAAGAACGAAGTGTTGATGGTTGCTAAGAAGGAAGTTTTGATGGTTGCTAAGAATGAAGTGTTGATGGTTGCTAAGAACGAAGTGTTGATGGTTGCTAAGAACGAAATGTTGATGGTTGCTAAGAACGAAGTGTTGATGGTTGCTAAGAACGAAATGTTGATGGTTGCTAAGAACGAAGTGTTGATGGTTGGTAGGAACGAAGTGTTGATGGTTGCTAAGAACGTAGTGTTGATGGTTGCTAAGAACGAAGTGTTGATGGTTGCTGAGAACGAAATGTTGATGGTTGCTAAGAACGAAATGTTGATGGTTGCTAAGAACGAAATGTTGATGGTTGCTAAGAACGAAATATTGATGGTTGCTAAGAACGAAGTGTTGATGGTTGCTAAGAACGAAGTGTTGATGGTTGCTAGGAACGTAGTGTTGGTGGTTGCTTAGAACGAAGTGTTGATGGTTGCTAAGAATGAAGTTTGAGGGTTCCTGAGAACGACGAGTTGGCGGTTGCTAAGGAGGTCAAATTGATAAAAAGGGAATCAAATGTATAGATACGACAGTCGGTTGCGGTTTATTTTATTGTTATGTTCCGCTTTGGAATCAGATCTGTTATAGAAGTAGAAGCTATTAGAAATCGAAAATACAAAGTACAAAGTAACTCTGCCAAATTTCCACCATCCAGCTTTTTTTGTGGGGATATTGGGGGAAAAAAGGCGCAATCGTAAAACAATAATTGTTGATGGCCGTGATCCAACGGGAATCTGTTTCGGGAAGTAGAAGTGGAAAGTGAAATGAGTGACACTTTTGGGCAGGGTCATTTTAGAGTGTCCGTATGCCGCACTGTTCATTTGGTGTGATGAAATTCGAAGATGATACACCAGTATAACGGAAGAATCTGTTTTATGATGTAATCAGTAATGAACGGATATGTTTTATGATGTAATCAGTAATGAACGGATATGTTTTATGATGTAATCAGTAATGAAAGGATGCGTTTTATGATGTAATCAGTAATGAAAGGATGTGTTTTATGATGTAATCAGTAAAGTAAGGATCTGTTTTATGATAGAATCAGTAATGGAAGGATATGTTTTACATAATCAGTAATGGAAGGGTGTATTTTATGACATAATCAGTAATGGAAGGATGTGTTTTATGATGTGATCAGTAATGACAGGATGTTTTATGATATAATCGGTAATGACAGGATGTGTTTAATGTTGTAATCAGTAATGGTAGGATGAGTTTTATAATGTAATCAGTAATGAAAGGATCAGGGGTCGTTTTTTTCTGTCGATCAGCGGCAATCCGTCGATTTTGAGTCGAAATTTGGTTCTCGAGATCAAATGAATTCTGCAGTAATTTTCTGTTTTCACTTTAAGGTGGGGTGGGGGGAGGGAGGCGGGGCTTGATACTTGCAGATAATGTTGTGGAGATTTTCAGTTTTCAGGTGTAAATTTTTCGGGCTCGCACCTTCGACACTCGCGAATTAACACTCTGCAGTCCTTATGTTTTAGCTGTTATTGTCTTCGCGAATATCACAAATTTCCCGGCTCAAAATTTTCGTCGATTTCGACGAGCCATAGAACGACCCCTGGAGGATGTGTTTTATGATGTAATCAGTAATGACAGGATGTGTTTTATGATGTAATCAGGAATGACAGGATGTGTTTTATGATATAATCAGTAATGACAGGATGTGTTTTATGATGTAATCAGTAATGGTAGAATATGTTTTATGATGTAGTCAGTAATGACAGGATGTGTTTTATGATGTAATCAGTAATGACAGGATATGTCTTATGATTTAATCAGTGATGGCAGGACGTGTCTTAAGTAATCAGTACTGGAAGAATGTGTTTTACGATATAATCAGTAATGGCAGAATGCGTTTTATATAATCAGCAATGGAAGGATGTGTTTTATGATGTAATCAGTAATGGAAAGATGTGTTTATCCCCTGTGTAATGAGGGCATATAGGTTTGAGCTTGTCCGTCTGTCCGTCTGTCTGTCCGCTTTCGTGCGCCTCCGTATCCGGGGTAGATCTCCGAAAGTATTTATCGTATAGCTTTTTCCTTTGGCATACGGTTAAAACGTATATTGAAGGGTTGCAATGTCGTATTATTTTTGAAATCGGCTAAAAATTCTCACAAATACGACTTGTCAAAAATGGCTGTTTTCAGGAAATTTGTTCGCTCGAAGATTTTGTCCAGACGAGTTCTGCAAAACTATTCGATCCAGTGCTCTGAAATTTTATGCAGTGAAAAAATATATATATATTTTGTACATGTGCAACGTCGCATTATTTTTGAAATCGGCCAAAAATTGTCAAAAAATACCGCTTGTCAACAATACATTTTTATGGAAACTTGTTTGCACGGAGATAGATTTTGTCCAGACGCTTTCTCCGAAACTATTTGAGCCAGCGTTCTGAAATTTTATGAGTGAAAATATATATAGTGTAGATGTGCAACGTCGTCTTATTTTTTAAAAAGACCTAAAATTGCTAGGAAATGTAGGGTTTTCAATTTCATTGAATTTACTACCATCGAATGAGATTATATGTTACACGGGGGGTCCTGCCTCACTGAGCCTCTAGTTTATGTAATCAGTAATTGGGAATCCTTCGCTGATGAAGGGTTGCTGAGTTCTCGAGAATGTGTTAAACTGTAAAGCGGTGAAAAATTGTGTGTAACACGCAGTGATCATTCTACGCCAAATTTGAAATCTGCCTCCCCCTCCCCCCTCAACCCCAGCCAACCTCCCCCCACGAACCCGCCCCCTGAACCCCAGCCCCCCCTCCCCCACACACAACCCCAGGCCCCTCTCAACTTTCAAAACAGGAATGGTTTAGTTGTTAACTTTTCTGCAGTTGCATACTGATCACGATACTGTGGTACCCCTGAAATCCAGCACCTCCTCTCCCCTCCCCACGATCCTGCCCCCCCTTGAAATTCAACCCCCCGCCCAAATGGTCCTGTCCCCTGAACCCCAGTCCATCCCCACCCTCCCCCGATCCTGTCGACCCGGAGCCTTCCACACACCCGGCATGCCCGGAGATTTTCAGAAATTAAGAGGTACATTAAAATGGCATTTATTTTTACAGTATAGAATGATCGCTGTATAAAATAAGGTGTTGTACTGTAACTGTATAAGGACTCGCAAAGGGGTGGGTGAGAGAGAGAGAGAGAGAGAGAGAGAGAGAGAGAGAGAGAGAGAGAGAGAGAGAGAGAGACAGATAGTGCGTGTGTGAGGGTGTATGTGTGAGTCAGAGAGGGAGGGAGATTGCAAACGATAGACAGAAAGAATGAGCCGGTGTGGTGCCGATTCGTCTCCTGCTAGAGAGACAAGTCCGCTTGGGAGAACGGGTGTTAGACTTGGGGATAAGATTGTTACGGCGTGTCATAAGTGTAGACCCCTTTGCGAGTGTTACACTGGTCAACTATTTACATGTGCAACGCTTCTTTTTCAAGGAAATAGTGACTGTTATTAGCAAGCAACCGGGGGCTGTATGCGCGCCGAACTCCGCCGCACCCCCCCCCCCCCTCCTCCTCCGTGCACTACTGCCGGAACTGCGGTCAGAAATGCGCCATTAAAAACACATTTCTTTGAGGTTCATTTCAAATTTTCCGGAATGTCGATCGCAAAAATTATTATCCTTTTCTATTGCAATTTCTTTTGAAAGATAAAAATGACTGAAATTTCGGGTTTAAAATTTCATCGCATTTTAAGTTTCAACTGGTGAAGTTTTATCACAAATTGGTCATAAAAGATTAAATGAAAGGTTGTCTTGTTTGAATGTAAGCAAACTAGTTACAGTGGTAATTGCAATTCAGGGTGTAAAAACCGTTCTGGGCTGTGATACGAACTGTGTCGATGGCAAGAATGGGCTTGTAAAATGCCACGTGCAAGAGACCTCTTGTCCTGTAGTTGTTCACAAAGTGACAGTGTCAAGTGTCGAGTGTCATTCAAAATTCTACCAAAAAAAAAAACAAAAAACAAAAAAAAAGAAATCTAGAAAATTAAAAAATCTAGAAAATTAGAAAATCTAGAGAAAAGACATAGAAAGAAAAACAAAACGAAGTGATTGGATATGCAATGAAAATAGATCAGTGTGGTAGTAGATTTTCTACGTCTGGCGAAATTCCACCAGTGTCACCGGGTAAACATTCTAAGCACACAGCGTGGTCTCTCTTTATCTGCGTTTTTTAACGCTATTTCATTTTGATTTTGAACAAATTGTTCCAAAAAAAAAAAAAATCTGGATGTGTTAAGTGTTCATGCTTTATTCAGTGTGGTGTGTAGTGACGTCATAATTGTACGGTTTGCAATGGTTATTTTTAGCAGTCAGCATTTGGGTTTTTACTCTTTCGTTTAAAATCTGATACGGTATGTAACGATCATTTTAACTTGTGTAATTGGTTTTAATGAACGAAAAAAAGAAACGTCATGTTTAGCTGAATTTTCACAAAATAGGTTTCACAAGTCACAAGCGTATGGATAAAATTTTAAATTTGTCCTTCGATTTGGAATCCAGCGGACTTGTCCAGCTTTCAAAGTTTGTATTACCGTCATTCGGGCGTGCGTTGCATTGTGCAAGGATGTTTCCTGCTGCAGTGTTAACCCCGGGTTTGTTTTGTTGTGTAGGGGAGGGAGGGGGAGGGGGCAGTTTCGTAGGTTGGTCCTGGGCATATTTTTTGTGCCAATTCACTGGGGAAATGGCACGGTACTTATTGGCAAAGTTTACTAACTTTCCTGGGAAACGGAAGGCTCCTCTTCGTGGGGCCACTCGGGTTATTTCAAATTTCTTCGATGCTGTCCCAGTTCGGGCGAACAATCCCACCCAAGACTCCTGGTCGGGCCGATGGTTGGGTATTATGGTTGGCTGCGAGCTCCAGTACTCATATTTCCAGGGTCGTATTGAGCGGATTCATTTCATGTGGCGATATGTTATTTGCGGACTCGACCTTCCACCACAAGTGCACTCAAACCCTGGCTGGTTTGCTGTACGTGTCACCAATGTGTGAACGAGGTGGAACGAATTTGCAGCTCGTCTAAGACATCTGCAAGTATTAGTCCATTGATTTAAAATTAAATGATAAGTGGCGCTATTTGGATGCTGCCCGTAAAACCTAACGGTTTTTGAACTTATGTAGATCCTACTTAGTGCTGTAGGTTTTCAACTTAAATGTTATCTGTAGTCCTACTTGTGTAGTCCTACTTGTGTAGTTCTACTTGTGTAGTCCTACTTGTATAGTCCTACTTGTGTAGTTCTACTTGTGTTTGCCTCCAATCCTACCCCAATGGTTTTCAGCTTAAGTAGTATCAGTAGTGATGCATCTGTTTATCCCCCGTGTAACGGAGGGATATAGTTATGAGCTTGTCCGTCTGTCTGCAGTCGTGTCTGGGCTGTATCTCCGAAACCATAGGTCAGATTGTACTGAAATATTCCACACAGATAGAACACATATGGAATGTGCTGTACTTTATTCGGATTCAGGAAATAATGTCGAAATGACAACTTCTTTTCGATTATTGGAACTTAGCGTATTTCGGCGCCGTGTCCAGGCCAGATCTCTAGAACTAATGATCGGAGTATTGTGAAATTTCACACGCGGATAGAGCACATATTGAAGGTGTGCAACGTCTTATTATTTTGTTCGGATTCATCAACAAGTAGCAGAATAATTTGAAATTCGGTCAACTTAGCGTTTATTCATTTTTTTTTTTTTGCGTAACATAAAGTTTTGTTCGGACTATATTTCCGAAACCGTAGCTCGTTGTAAATTTTACACACGGATAAAACTCATATGAGCGGTATGCGGTGTCATGTTTTAGTCGGATTCATGAAATCATGTCAGAACGACAGAGTTGATTTTTCGATTATTGAAGCTTGGCGGGTTTTCGACGCCGTGTAAAGCTTAATCTCCTACACTATTAACGATATTATTTCGACATTTCTCACACGGATAGAACCAACATTGAAGGTGTGCAACGTCGTGTTTTTCTTCTGGCTGAGGAAAAAGTGACAAAATGATAGTATTTTGAAATCTGGCAAAAACGTACCGTTTTGATATAATTTTGTCCGCGGAATGGAGCCTGTTGTCCAGGCAGTGTCTCAAAAAACTGATCGTCGGATTTTCTAAACTTTCTCACCGATAAAACGGATATTGACAGTTGCTAAAAGAACTCTATATAATATTTTAATATAAAACTAAGCTTTTGTCGAAATTTTAAAATGCAGAATATTCGAATTCTGAAAAAAGACACTTTGCAACAGACTTTAGCACCAATTTCATAGGTGACCGCGTTACACGGGGGATCGTGTCTCTCTAAGGCTCTAGTTGCCTGCGGCTCAGATTCTTAGTGCAGGAGCTAAAACCTGCACGACTGGAGGCGGCTTAGATCCTGCTTATGTATTATGCCGAGCCTAATGGATTTGCGCTTGAGTGCGTTCCCTTGTGCTTCGTGCATTTGCCTCCTGTCCATTCCATGGCTTCTCAGTGCTGTAGTTAAAAACTGCGCGAGTAGGAGTTTAAGCCCTACTTAGATCCTACTTAGTTTGTGGGTAAAACACGATAGTTTTGCCCTTATCTGTAGTGCTGCTTGAATTTGCCTACAGTTCCATCTGTAGATTCTATTTGGTATTGTAGCCTTTTTCGAACGATCCTACGTATCGAGCAGCTAAAGCTTTCACGGCTGCAGGCAACCTAGAGCCTTCTTAGATGATATTAAGTGTTGTAGCTAAAAGCTAGTGGCTTTGCGCGTAGGTGCAATACGTAGTCGTTCTCGAATTTGCCTCCAGTCTTGTCGCTAGACCTGACCCAGTGATGTAGCTCAAGTCTTTACGATTAAAGGCAACTGGGATCCTACTTAGATCCGGCTTTGTTTTCCTGCTAAAACTTTGGAGTTTTGCCCTTAATATCCGCAGTCCTGCTGAAGTATGCCTGTAGTTCTGAGTTCTGTTCGTGGATCCTACATAGGATTGTAACTAAAACGTTAACGAATGCATCCAACTTAGATCCTACTTATTGCTATGAGTAAAACATGATGGATTTAAAGTTAATGTCCCAAGTCCTGCTTGATTTTGCCTCCAGTCCTATCTGTAGATCCTATTTAATGCTGCAGCTAAAGCCTTTAAGCCCGCAGGCAATTTTGATCCTATTTAGATCCTGCTAACTGCTGCTAAAACCTTTACGACCGCAGGCAACTCGAATCCTATTTAGATCCTACTTAGTGCTGCTGTTAAAGCCTTTAAGCCCGCAGGCAACTTTGATCCTATTTAGATCCTGCTAACTGCTGCTAAAACCTTTACGACCGCAGGCAACTCGAATCCTATTTAGATCCTACTTAGTGCTGCTGTTAAAGCCTTTAAGCCCGCAGGCAACTTAGATGCTATTTAGATCCTACTAAGTACTGCAGTTAAAATCTTTACGACCGCACACAACTTGGATCCTATTTGATCCTATTTAGTGCTGCCGCTAAAATCGTTACGACCTCAGGCAACTTGGATCCTATTTAGATCCTACTTAGTGCTGCTGTTAAAACCCTAATGACCGCAGGCAACTTAGATTCTATTTAGATCCTACTAAGTACTGCAGTTAAAACCTTTAAGCCCGCAGACAACTGGGATCCTATTTAGATCCTACTTAGTGCTGCAGCTAAAACCTAATAATTTTGTACTTGAGTGCTATTCGTAATCCTGCGTCAGTTTCCCTTCATTCCTATCGGTTGTAACTAAAACTAACATGACTGGGGGCAGTTTTGATCCTACTTTGATCCTACTGGATTTTGTGGCTAAAATCTAATGGTTTTGCCCTTCTACACTATCCGTAGTCTTGCTTGAATTTGTTTCCGGTCCTGTTCGTAGATTCTGCTTGGCGATGTAGCTAAAATATATACAATTGGAGGCATCTTAGATTCTACTTAGTGTTGTAGCTGAAACCTATGAGGTTGGAGGCAACTTAGATCCTATTTAAGTGTTGTAGTTGAAACTTAATCGTTTTGCGCCTTAGTGCTACCTGTTGTTCTGCCTGGATATACCTTCAATCTGAAGGCAGCTTAAATCCCACTTAGTACGGTGGCGAAAATCTGTACGATTTGCGAGAACTTAGATCCTGTTTGCGCTGTAGCTAAAACCTAATGGTTTTGCGCCTAAGTGCTACCCGTCGTCCTGCCTGAATGGACCTCCAGTCTGGAGGCAACTTAAATCCTACTTGCCTCTGATCCTATCCGCAGAATCGGAAGGAAAAGAAAGGAGAGAAATGGAAGCGAGCTACTGCCGCTTCCTGGCCGCACGTCGTGCTTTCCCTGGCCCAAAGAACATCGGCAATGAGGTGAAGTTGGTCCTTACGACTCGCGCAGATATTGGAGTTTCATGGCAGCTCGCCACTTTATCCCCATGGGGTGCCGCGGACCAAATAGGATCTTGTGGAACCGGGGGTCGTCCGTTTGGGATAAGGGTTGAACAAATTGAGGTAGTCCGAGGGGTACCCGGTGGACGGGCTGTACTTTTTTGGTAAAGTTAGTGCCAATATTAGTCGTGCCAAACGCTTGTGACGGGTGATGCATATTGGTGAAAATTCAGCAAAGCGTGTCGTTGATTTTGTTGTTTATTAAAATCAGTTGTGTGAGTTTTGATGGTCATTATGTGCTTGTGTCTTGTTTTCAGCGAAAGAGATAAAATGTAAAATGGCGGCTACTAAAGATTATCATTGTAGGTTGTTTTAATATGGCGTTATTTTCACCCACCTGAATATAGTTTGAAGGCGTGACACGTTTGCATTGTAAATTTAATAAATAAAAAAAAAACTGCAGCGACATTGTGTGCGATTTGCTCGGCGTTGCTTGTGGTTTTCGTACGAGGCCTGTCAATGGCTTTCGGGGCGAGAAAATGTGCGGCCACATTGATTTCTTTTTCATTGTTTTATTCAACACGTTGTCGCTTTTTGTTTGACATTTCTATGCAAAGGGATGGAATCCCCCCAAGAATCTTTCAACACGAGCACTTTGTGAACAACTACAGGAACAAGCGGTGTCTTATACGTGTGCATTTTACGAGTTGGCATTCTTGTCACCAGAACATTCGACTCAGCTTTTGAACGGTTCTTTTACTCTGCATTGTCATTGCCACATGTAACTTGTTTGCTGCATTCAAACAGGGCCGTCTTTCATTTAATCTTTTATGACCAATTTGTGATAAAACTTCACCAGTTGAAACTTAAAATGCGATGAAATTTTAAACCCGAAATTTGAGCCATTTTTATCCTTCAAAAAAATTGCAATAGAAAAGGATAATAATTTTTGCGATCGACATTCTGGAAAATTTGAAATGAACCTCAAAGAAATGTGTTTTTAATGGCGCATTTCTGACCGCAGTTCCGGCAGTAGTGCACGGAGGAGGGGGGGGGGGGGGGTGCGGCGGAGTTTGGCGCGCATACAGCCCCCGGTTGCTTGTATTTTTTTAAAGTGAAATAAAACAAGAAAAATCAATATCTCTGTGTTTATTTTATTTCATTCGACATAACAAGTACCCCCCCCCCCCCCAAATCCGGTCCAGTAAACGGCCATTTTGCCCCCACCCCATAAATCCAACATTAAAAGTGCGCTTTTTAGCCACTGCCCGTTTGATTCGTTCACTGAGCACACAAACACGATTTCTTTACCCAAACAAACGGTGCTGTGTGGAATCTTTTATAAGTAATGTGTGTGTAAACAAAATCCAACTGCCCTAATCGAATTCACTCACGCCACTCGTAAACGCTGACAGGTTTGGGGTTAAGTTACGAGCTGCAAGTTAAGCGGCTACTAAATACATCCCAAACTGGTCAGCGTTTGCGAGTTACGTGAGTAAATCCGATGAGGAACAGCTGCAATTGTTGAATACACACACACATTACTTATAAAAGATTCCACACAGCACCGTTTGTTTGGGTAAAGAAATTGTGTTTATGCGCTCAGTGAACGAACCAAACGGGCAACAGCATACCCGCTGTAAGGATGACAGTTTGATCGCTTTTCTCGTACATACAAATGCCAAGTCTCAAGTCACATGTACAAACTTTGCACCAAGACAAGAAAAGGACATTTCCACACCCGCATTTCACTCAAGAGGGTTTGTTTCCTATGGCCAAAAAACACATCAATGGCTTTTTGTCTAATCCCCGCCGCCCCCTCCCCCCTCCCCTCCCCCCCGCCCCCCCCCCAAAAAGGCCACTCCTTAACACTGGTATGGGTAACCATGGTATCTTAAAGGGAAGTTCGAATGAATGTGGGGGGGGGGGGCGCTAACTGGAATTCTGGGGCAAGGCGAGTTCACCCACTGCTGACCAGAACTGGCTACAGCTACATTTACAGGACCTATTTTCACCATAAACATTTTAATCCGCCACAAGCAATTTTTTGAAAGCAGAACACTCTTGGAGCATGTTCTCTTTTTTGGTGTCTTTTACACGTGTAGAGATGAAGGGGCAAGAATTCAGATGCCGCGTTAACTAGAACAGGCTGTGCGTCCTGATATAACGGTGTACCATAGGTCGTGTCAAAGTAACTGTGCCTGGGGAACTGGAGTGCATGAAGAGCACTGGGGCTTTTTCCTAACTAAATTTAGAAACCCCTGCCCCCCCCCCCCCCACCCGAACAACGAGTACAATCCAGCCACTGGGTTAAGGTGCAATAAAGTTTGTACACACACTTGTCTAATCTGATTCTTGTTCATCGTGAAGGGATTTGTATGCACGATAAAAGAATCAAACACACGAACCACAAAATCAATAATCAATCAGTGACCAAACCAATCAATAAAATTTTGTCACGATATAAAACTTAAATCTCTTTTTATGTTAGCTGGCGTGAAAAAGATTCCGCAAGCACATCAATCTATCTGTGTGAGTAATACCCACAAAAATCCCACAGCTCCCCCCTGAAGCATTTTTATCCACAAATTGATCAAAATGAGGGAAGTTTTGCTGCCTGCCCTCGCCTCACAATCTATCTGGCTGAGCTGACGATTGGTCCCCACCCTCTCCTCTCCCCAGCTTATCTCGCTTATCTGACAGTTGGTAACCCCCCCCCCCCCCCCACCTCCCTCTAGATGCCTAAACGACTAATCTGACGATTGGTCCCCACCAGTCATTTACCTCATCAATTTGTTCCAACTATCTCACTTCTTTGTTCGACCAAGAAAAACTTATTTCACTCAACGGCTCCCACTCACAATTTTCCTGTCACCTCCCACCACCCAATAAATCATTCTAATTTATCGAACTGTCGGATCCTCATTTTTTTTTCTTTTTGAACCACCTGTGTCATTTTTTTTTTTTTGGAAGTTGATTGGTCACTGATTTTGCAGTTCGTTTGTCATTCTTACAGACGCAGTATACCCGCTAAAAAGCGCACTTCTAATGTTGGATTTATGGGCGGCAAAATGGCCGCTTACTGGACCTCACTTGCTCTTAAGGTAGAACAGGCGTAAACACAACACAAACCAGCCAATCAAACGCTACGTTTTGGCTGGAGGATCTATCGTCAATTTTCCCCCTTTTTCCATTTACTTATATAGTTAATGCGGTGCAGTCACATAATCATTTTCCAAATTATCGTCCTCTTTACTTTTTCATCTTCGAAAACTCACTTTAACTTGTTATCCAAAAATTCCTACCAATTTCTTTCTTTTTTCCGCTTTTTAAAGTACAGATTTTTGTTGACTTATTTATCTACATTTTTTCTATTCACAGGGTCCGTGGCCAAATTCAGAAGTCAAATTCAAACATTTTCCACCGAATGTCGAAGCGAAATTCAAGTCTTGGCAAGAATAAATAATTCATTCTTATTTTTTTCTTTTTTCTTTTTTTTTTTTTTTTTTTTTTTGGGGGGGGGGGGGGTTAAATATACCTTCTCCCACTCTTGTTTACCGTCAGTATTCCCGTTTGTCACGTGACAGCACTATTAAAGTTTCCCGTGTCACGTGACAACACTGTTAAATGTTTCCGTTTGTCCCATGACAGCACTGTTAACGTTTCTCAATAGATTGACTCTTTCTCTCTCAGGCTAGGAAGAAAACCGATCTTGTTTCTCATCTATATTTTAAACAACATCGCACGGGCCGGTGATCTTTGTTCCCTTGGCTGTAGCTGAGCTTCGTATCTTTCATTTTGAAAACAATTGCTGACCCGGTATCGGCTGCAATTTTTTTTCCCGCAACGTATAGTTCAACAGTTGTTAAGTGAATACGAAACGAAGTTATTTATTTAAACGATTTTGAAACGTTTTGTATTAAAAACCCAGCGCCGAATTTCTCTACTTTTCAGCCCCTCCAAAGCATCTTTTTCTTTTAATTTTTCACTTTTTTATCCGGCCAACTAGTCTATTTCAGTTTTCCGGGTGAGAAGATAAGAAACAAGTATATTTTCTTCCCTGGCCTAACATTCTCCGTTCACGCGGTTACACTGCACAATTTCGTGCTTATGTTTTTACGCCTGTTCTACCTTAAAAGCGACACACGGCTGTATTTTGATACACCGCTAAATAAACACCTAACAAAATGCTCTGTCCAAAGAAATGCGGAGGGATTCTGGATAACTCTAATGAAATTTAATTTTAGGTCTAAATGAAGGTGAAAGAATTTTCTTTTGAAAAATGTTTAATTTATTAAGTTTTATTCCTATCCGCTACACGGGACAAAACGCCTGCAGTTGCCAAATCAGTGTACTAGGGGAGGTGGGGGATGGGAGTGGGGGGGGGGGGGGAGGAGGGGAGTGGGGTCAGGGCATTAGGGAACGTATTTTTCATAAGTATTTCATTTGCTATATCGAATGTGGCACAAAAATACTGTTATAAGACATTTATATACATGGGGGGGGGGGGGGGGGCTGGCGGGACGACGCGGCAGTGCCAATCACAAACCAAACTGGGTACCGTTGTGCGGCGAGTGGGAGGGGGGGCGGGGGGGGGGAGGAAGGGAGTGGGGTCAGGGCATTAGGGAACGTATTTTTCATAAGTATTTCATTTGCTATATCAAATGTGGCACAAAAATACTGTTATAAGACATTTATATACATGGGGGGGGGGTGGGGGGGGGGGGCTGGCGGGACGACGCGGCAGTGCCAATCACAAACCAAACTGGGTACCGTTGTGCGGCGAGTGGGAGGGGGGGCGGGGGGGGGGGGAGGAAGGGAGTGGGGTCAGGGCATTAGGGAACGTATTTTTCATAAGTATTTCATTTGCTATATCGAATGTGGCACAAAAATACTGTTATAAGACATTTATATACATGGGGGGGGGGGTGGGGGGGGGGCTGGCGGGACGACGCGGCAGTGCCAATCACAAACCAAACTGGGTACCGTTGTGCGGCGAGTGGGAGGGGGGGCGGGGGGGGGGGGGGTTCTTATATTTTAAGGACTTTCTTATGGGGTTTTCTTGCGGTTTTTTTTTTCACAGAACATTTCAAGGTCAAAACAGGGGAAACTTATTTTCCAAACTATTTGAGAGGCTACCCGGAATCCTTCTGTATTTCTTTTGGTAGAACATTTTGTAAGGTGCTTGTATCATTCAAACACTTCACTTGAATGCAAGCCATGGAGAATACCCAAGCTGCCGTATTTACAGTTACCCACATTGACCATTTAAACTACAACCAGTAATAAGCGAGTTCGCAATTTCGATATGACCAATCAGAAGACAGGATATTTTCATTGCGTTGAGCTCCGCTCACCTTTCAGAGTGGCACGAAATTACACGAGGAAAATTCTACAATTTGTGATTTCTCGTGAAACGTTGACAATCGACTCCCCTTCATTGTCGAAACAGATTTGAGTCAAAATTACAAACATGACTCACTCCAAAACAATAAATACCACAAAAGCCAAGAACCAACAAATGCGAATTTCTTGCCCTTTCCCTATGGCCACTGCATCTATGAATAACTCCCCACCCCAAAACCCTCAATTTGGCGGGGCGAAATTGCGAACTGTCTTATCACAAACCCGAGAACAGTTTCTATTTTCTTTTTGTTTATAAACCTTTGTCCAATGTTCGCGATAGGAATGGATAAATCAAGGATGCGGAATCAGGAATATTGTGTCGTCAACGAAATCCTTTCATTTGTACTTATTTTCTGTTTCGCTCGTTCCTATACAGGCAAAGCAGTTTTTCAAAAATAAATAAATAAATAAATAAAATCCCGCTTAAAGCTTCATTTAAGTTTCAGAATAACTGTTCATTTTGAATTTTGGCCGAACAAAGCCATAAAATCCCAAAAATTTGCGTCTTGGGGACGAAAAAGGGCTTGTGATTTTGTGTCCGTTTAAAAAATCTTGTATAAAAATGGAGTTGAGACTGCGCTATCACCAACACTGAACCTGGGTAACTGTTTACAATGACAATCAGCTTGGTAACCATAGCGACCGGCACAGCATTACAGTAGTCCTCAAGTTTTACAATATGGCGCGAAAACAAACAACAAATATTGCCAGTGTTTACAGCAAAAAAGGTCATGTGCCAATTACCTCTCTCCACCACTCCCCTGCTCCCTCCCCACCCCTTTCAACGATTTACATACCTTACCACAGCCCGGTAAATCTTCTTTTAACTAACTTCTCTAAAATTTTACGCAAGATTCGTTTTCAGAGTGCGTCAGAGGACTGGAGTTCCGATCAGAATTTTGACATTTTCAATGAACTTGTAGAATTTTTTTTTTTTTTTTTTTTTGCAATTAGCACATATTTCTTCCCAATGAAAGCTGCTAAGGTTTCGAGGACCTTGTTTGCATTTAGAACTGGCAACACTTTGCCTGGTGTGAAACTTTACAGCATCCAAGTTTTTTTTTTTTAATGTAACATAATTTCGACTTTTTTGCAACAACCAACGACTGAATTTCCCGATCAAGTTTCTGTTGGTACTTCCCCCCCCCCACCTCCCCCCTCAATAAGCGGCACGTTTACAGGATTTTAATCAGCTACACAGATGATGCCATTAGCTCTGCAAAACGTCACAACGCACTTGTTGAATTCCAAGATGGCGTCAGTTGTAAAACGTATCATCAAGGTCAAAACGATTTTACGCCAATGCCCTCCCACCTCCGCCTCCCCCCCCCCCCCCCCCCCCCCGCATATACTGGCTTGCCCCGTAGCCTTGATATCTTTCATTTTCTCGTACCAAAATTTCATATAGTTTCAAGTCGCGGACATTACGTCATGGGCATGGGCAAGTGTTTACGGACTCGGCCAATTGTTTTACAGCAAATAGAAAATTTCTCTGAATTATTTTTTCCCTCTTAAGCCATGATAGTCTCCAAACTCCACCCTAAAATTTCCCACTCAACCTCTTCTCTTCATCAACAGAAACTACAACACGAAACGCGTTTTCTGACAAAAAAAAAACATTCGAAACAGTTAAAATAGTGCTGTAAATGGCATATTTTTGTTTCTATGTTTCGCGTCACACCAAGTCTACCTTAAGAGGAAATATAATACAACGCGATAGAAATAATGGAACCGAATAACTCTGGGATAATTCTGGCGTAAGCCGAGGCGCACGGATTTATTAGACGGGCGCACAGAAATGTTGCGCCGTACTGGCGTGCGACTTTCCCGGACAGCGCACAAAGATTCTTCAATATGCGCCATAAAACAAATGCACTTCTTCGGATGAAAACTCTCAATACCAAATGATGGCACATTACTGGGCAGGAGGGAACTTAACCATAAATTTTGTGCAAAAAATGAACAGCTGTGCGAGATTCACCAGTAAACTAGTTTCATTTTACCGTATGTCAAAGAGCCAGCCATCAGGCTACTTCGACAAAAGAAAAGGTCGCTAGAAAATGGCAGGTTTTAGTTGTTAACCGAACGCCCAGAATTATCCCTGGAATATGACACTTCAGTTATTTGACAATTCTACACAAACACAACCCCGAAATCTGACAAAGCAACATTCACTTTGATTGCCACGAAGAGAGAAGTGGCGACGGGCACAAACGAGCGAGGAACGACTCGCATGACACGGAGACCCCGGCTGTGTGGAGGCTGTGTGGAGGCTGTGAGGAGGCTGTGTGGAGGCTGTGAGGAGGCTGTGCCGAGGCTGTGTCGAGAAATCGTGGGCCCTCCTCTTGGCAGCAAGTCGTATGCTCACGCAGGTTTCTATTGAGTTATCGCTGCGCTGTGATTCGCTCAAGTTCTTCAACCCTACAGACGACCGCGGCAGGGACAGGAGGGCGGAGCAAAGGGGGGGGGGGGGGGAGTAACGTTAGCTTCGGTCACAATAGAGGTATGTAGGATTACATTTCTGAGAATTCTAAACAGGACTAAAAATTCTAACCAAGAATGACATTCTGGCGCAAAGAACTGTGATGTCTATAGATGTGTTTTGAACAAATTACTAAGTTGAATATCTTGTGGCCGTAATTAAAAAAAAAAAGCATTTAATCAAATTTTCAGGTAGCTTAATGAACTCCTGACTAAAATTACAAGTGCTGGAATTACAAATGAATGCACTTGTTCTCCGAATATATGCATTTAAAACTCTCCTAATCAATTAGTTCTTAAGTGTTATTCGAATTCTTGACACTGTATGAAATTATACTGGATTCTTCCATATCAAAGACAGTAAAAAGCGGCGTAAAACGTGCGTCTTTTGTAGCTGCCATTGTGACGTCATGGGAAAAGGAGTGGGGGTAGAGGGAGAGTGGGGGGGGGGGGGGGGGGGAGGTGTTGTCATGCGAAATAACGAGCGAGAGAAATGGGTGGTTAACACGCTGCTATGCACTGATTGGCGAAGCGCTCAAGGCAGAGACACCTGGCGGCGCTGCTGTGTTGCCTGCCGCCGTGTTGCCACGGAAACCTGCAAGACAAAGCCATTTTATCATGAATGAGCAGAGCTACACATTAAACACGTAATGTTGGGTTTGTTCTCACGAGCCAAATAGTCACCACCTACTTCCACTGCAGCCAAAAATAAATAAATAAATAAATGGCGCGGATGACCTATGAAATCGGTGCCATGGTCGGTTTGTAAAATGTCATACCATTGCCACTTTCATCGCCTTTTTCACAATTCTAACAGTTCGACGTTTTTAAATTTCGAAAACAATTAAGTCTCATATTAAAACAACATATTTTTATTTATTTTATGTATAAAAGATACGTTCGGAAAAATACGAAGACGGGAGTACAATCTGCAATGACTTTTTAATGATTATAAAAACTGGCTGTTTGACAGCCCCCTACCGATGAGCAAAAAAGGGAGGACTATATGACGGAAAATATGACCAAAAAAAAAAAAACGTCCATGGACAATGCCCCGGCTCACGAATGCTGATGTTAAGATTTATGACATATAAGTATAATCTGTAACCCCAATTTCAAGACAGAAAGGGTGGCGTCAGTCAAGATTTTAATGGTTTATCGCCAATGCATCCGCCAATTTTTGGCGAATCGCCAAAAAAAGTAATGTTCCTGGAGTTAAGACTCTACTGATTTTTTTCAGCTTTTCGCAAAAATTTTCGCCATTTTTACCAATCCAAAAAAATTGTAACAACAAGGGGTATGAAGCCTGCTACCTTTCCTCGAAATTTAAAGGCAGTCCGACTATTTTTATGGAGTACGTCTACACAGGAAATATTTTTGGTTTTTCGCCAAAATTTCCGCAATTTTTGACCAATCACTGAACGAAGTGATAATCAGGTAAATCAGGTAGGGAGTAACGCCTGCTACCTTCACCTAAAACTGCAAGACAGTCAGACTATTTTCTTTCTTAGAGTTAGTTAAAAGATTTAACGGGAAAAAAGTTTTTTTCGCCAATATTTCCGCCAATTTTTGCGAATGGCCAAAACAAGTAACAGATATGTGGACACCGATACACCCTACCTCCCACCAAAATTGTATGTTTCCATGAAAACCCTAGGAGATACGTTTTATAGAATATTGCTTTTTGGAAAATATTTCCGCAAATTTTTGGTCAATTGTCCAGAACAGAAACAATCGCTTAGGTAGTAATGTGTGCTACTGTTACTGAAAATAATAAGGCAATGAGGCTATTTTTCTGGAGTTCGTTAATATTTTAAGGAATTTTTTTCGCCAAAAATTTTGCCGATTTTTGGCCAATGACCAAAAATAGTATCAGCCACGTAGGCAGGAAGGCCTGCTGCCTTTTCTTAAAATTTCAAGGCTTTAAGACTATTTTCCTCGAGATCGTCAAGATTTAACAGAAAATTGTTCCGTTTTTCGCAAAAATTATTGTCAATTTTTGGTAAATCACTATAGTAAAGTCAGTAGTACCCAGGTAGGTATGGTAAAATTTCAATACAACAATATTAATTTCTTTGAGTCATTTAAGATTTTACTGCAAATGTTTTGGTTTTTCGCCAAAATTTTCGCCAATGGTTGGCCAATCACAAAAAAAAAAAACACAGTAAAAGCCGGGTAGGTAGTAGCGCTTGCTACTCTCACTTGCAATTTCAAGACAGTAAGACTATTTTTTCTAGAGTCCATTAAGATTGTACGGATTTTTTTCTTTTCTTTTTTTCTCTGTACCGTTTTTTTTTCTTTTTTTTTTTTTTTGAGGTTGGGGGGGGGGGGGGGGAGATTTTTGCCAAAATTTCGTCAATTTTCGAGCCAATCACAAAAAAGTAGCAGCCAGGTAGATATTAACGCTTGATATCTTTACTCAAAATTTCAAGAAAGTAATACTATTTTCCTGGAGTTATTTCAGATTTTACTGAAAATTTTTTGAGTTTTCGCCAAAATTTCCGCTAATTTGTGGCCAATCACTGAAAAAAAGTAATAATCAGGTAGATAGTAACGCCTGCTACCTTCACCTGAAGTTTTTGGCCAATATTTCCGCCAAATTTTGGCGAATCGCCAAAACAAGAAACAGATAGGTAGACATATTTGCACCAAAATTATATAATGTTTCCTTGAAAACCCTAGGACATATGTTTAACAGAAAATTGGTTTTTGGCCAATATTTCCGTCAATTTTTTTGGCGAATTGCCCAATAAAGTAACAACCACTTAGGTAGTAATGTGTTACTTTAAATTTTACGGAAAATGTGTTGGTTTTCGAAAATTTATGCCGATTTTTTGCCAATCACTAAAAACGGCAAATAGGTAAAATTGCCTGCAGCCTTTTCTTAAAATTTCAAGACTTTAAGACTATTTTTCTGGAGATCAAGATTTTACTGAAAATTATTTGTGTTTTCGTCAATTTTTTTGGCCAATCACCAAAATAAATAACAGCCAGGTATATAGTAATGCTTGCTATATCTTTACTTAAAATTTCAAGACAGTAAAATTTTAGTATTTTCCTTGAGTTATTTAAGATTTTACTGAAAATTGTTTGGTTTTCTATGGAATCCATTAAGATTTTACTGACTTTTTGGGAGTTTTTCGACAAAATTTTCGCCAATTTTTGAGTCAGTCACCCCAAAAAAAGTAATAACCAGATAGGTAGTAACGGCTGCCACTCTCACTTAAAGGATGAAGACGGTAAGACTATTTTCCTGGAAAGAGTTAAGATTTTACAACAACAACAACAAAATGATTTTTGATAAAATTTTTGACCACTCATCAAAAAGAAAAAAAAAATAAATAAGGTAATGGCCAGGCAGGTAGTAAAAAATACGTACCTAAAATTTCAAGACAATAAAATTACTGTCCAGCAGTAAGTTACGATTTTACTGAAAAATGTTTGGTTTTTCGCCAAAGTTTTCGCTAATTTTTCGCCAATCATCAAAACAGTAATAGCCAGATAGGTAGTAACGCGTGCTATCTCTTACTTAAAATTTCGAGACAGTAATATTACTTACCTAGAAGTAGTTAAGAGTTTACGAGAAAAAAAATGGCGAATCGCCAAAAAAAAAAAAAAAAAAAAATAGCCAGGTGGACACTTACACATCTTCCACCAAAACTTTACAACAAAATTGCAAGACATTCAGGCTAAAAAACCTAAAAGCGTACATATTTATATACGCACAGTTTCAACGACTCCTATAACCCCTGCTTCTTCAGAAGTTAGGGCTAAAAAAACAGTAAATCCCATTCAGGATTGTCATAGCCTTTGGATGTTGGTATAGAGGGCAGCAAACCTTTCAAAATAAAACCAATATTGTTTTATGATCGGTGCAATCGATCTGAATTACGCCGCTGTGAGGATCGAGACAATAGGTGGATACGGCATCAGTACCTTTTTTCGGAACGAACAGCCGATTGCGGAAGTGAATGAATGAGTTCGTATCTTCCTACCACGGAGGATCAGACGGCGCTGAAATCAGATGCAGCCTGGATCCAAATACTAACAAACATACGTCGCCAATGTCTGTTTTATGCGTGTGTGAAATTATTTTATAACAAAGGGTCATCCATAAAGTACGTTCGCACAGAAAGGGGGAGAGGGGTCACGGTCGGTGCGTGCGCACTGTATACAGGAGGAGGGGGTCACGGTCGGTGCGTATGCACTGCGTACGGGGGGGGGGAGTCACGGTCGGTGCGTACGCACTGCGTACAGGGAGAGAGGGGTGACGGTTGGCGCGTACGCACTGTGTACAGGGGGAGGGGTCACGGTCGGTGCGTACGCACTGTGTACAGGTGGAGGGGGGGGGGGGGGGGTCACGGTCGGTGCATGCGCCCTGCGTACGGGGGGAAGGGGTCACGGTCGGTGCGTACGCACTGCGTACAGGGGGAGGGGTCACGGTCGGTGCGTACGCACTGCGTACGGGGGAGGGGGTCACGGTCGGTCCGTATGTACTGCGTACATTGGGGAGGGGGTCACTGTTGGTGCGTACGCACTGCATACAGAGGGGGGTCACGGTCGGTGCATACGCACTGCGTACAGAGGGAGGGGGGTCACGGTCGGTGCGCACGCACTGCGTATACAGGGGGGAGGAGGGAAGGGGGGGGTCCGGACTGCTGCGTATGTATACATTTTTTAAACCTATCTCAAAGATATTTTTTATGTAATTAAATGACCTAATACATCGATTTACAAAATAAATATTGCACTCTTTTCGGTGCAGTCGCAATTTTATTCACATTTTAATGTATGTTGGTAGATACACTTTCCATTTTGTCACTGAATAACTGGCATTATAGTTTTTACAACAAATTGATATTTTTTCAATACAGCACAACATATTGCGCACGTGCATACAGGAGGGGGTGGGGTCTAGGCTACTAAATTTCAAAATACTGTTACTTTGGCTATTTTTCATGAATCCGAATAAAACCACGACGCTGCATATCTTTCTTATCTTTCTGTCGTGTGCAAAATTTGAAAATAATCCGACATATGGTATCGGAGATATAACCCGGAAACGCTTATAGTTATATCCCTCCGTTACACGGCAGACAATAAATAAAAACCAGTATATCAGTGAAACTGATGATAGTCTCCTGCCGAAAGATATCTGAATTAGGAGCAGGACAAAGGCTGGATGACATCACGACATGACATTCCTTCGGTCAAAAGCACGTAACAAAAAAGCAGGAGGGTGGTGGACGGAATTTTGGTCAACGAACAAAAAGTGGAAGCATCGTGCCTCCACAAACCAAAATTTTGGTCATGTTGGAAGTTTCATAGTTTCGTCAATTTTTAGTCAAATTCAAAAATAACCCCAGATCGCACAACTCCAACATATGCTGTTACTTCCCACAAAAAAATCAAAAGCCTGCGGTGAAACGTGAGTGAGTAATCGCGCGTACAAAAGTGGGAGCACTGGTGGGGGGCAGACGGACGGACAGACGGACAACCAGCGTTTTATAAGTCCCCCGCTCCGCGCGTACCGCGGCGGCGGGGGACTAATAATAAAATAAGTCATCAGTGAAACTGATTAATGTCCCCCGCCACAAAAACGTTCAAAGGACAGCAAATTTTAGAATGGCTAAGTCCCCCGCAGGCGTGCAATTCAACGATTTTAAGAGTTTAAAGGAATAAAACAATCTCGCGACAAAACATTCTAAAAAATGTTTGATTTGTTTAACTAAATTCATGTAGGTTTGAGTGTGTTAACAAACTCATTCCAGTATGTGGGGGTTTTGAAAATTTCTTAAGTTCAGCTGGGCCAATGGCCTTGGGCCGACAGAGCTCATTTACAATACCGACCTTTGTTGGTTCCAATACTTCCTATATGTAAAAGATTTCAACAATCGATCCAGAAATGTAGGCTTGAGTGTGTTAACAAACTCATTCAAATGAGTAAGGATTGGGAAAATTTGTGAAGTTCAGCTGGGCCAATATCCTTGGGCCGACATGGCTCATTTACATTTCCAGTACTATCCATATATAGAATATTATAACAATCGGTCGAAAAATGTAGGCTTGAGTGTGTTAACAAAAAAGGTGTCGACAGACGGACAGAAAGACCCGAAAACTATAGTCCCCGGGCGGGGGACTAACAAGAATGTCTGCGGACATTCTGTCCAGTCGTAACGGTGAAAACATTACAAAGGTGAAGGCAGAAAGCTGCCGGATTTTACTTGAAAAATCGTTCCTGAGAACTTTTTTCGGGGTGGGGGGGGGGGGGGGAATTTTGGCCCACTTGACAGCAATATAGTATAATGCGGCCGAGGACCTACCTGAGACCATTCCTGTTAAATCTGAGCACGTTTGGACTATTTACGGCAAGACGAGTAGCACGCTTGTATTTTTCTGAAATTTGGCTGTACCTGGTCGATGCTCTGTCAACTTTTAGCCAAACTACAAAAAAAAAAAAACAAAAAAAAACAAAAAAAAAACAAATAAATAAATTTAAAAAATAAATAAATAAATAAATAAACAAAATAAATAAATAAAAAAAAGTACGGCTGAGTTCCGGTGCACATCCCTGCCAAACCGAACTCGTGGGAAGATGCGCATTTTTTGTTTTGCTTACTTTTTCTTTTAAAATTCATCCGTATTTTAATACTATATTAATCATTCCTGCCAAATTTGAAAACGAACGAACAACCACAAAACGAGTGGCATTTGTGAGTGTGTGCGTGTGTGTGTGTGTTTTTAATTTGACAATTTTCAGCCAATACTTTTTTTAAAACTAATTTTGGCAAAATTGCGAAACTAGATGCAACCCAGAAGGCGGATATTTGAATGTACATTGCTTTCCCACTTGCGAGTAACTGGACCGGATTTGTAGACAATCTTTCGTGATTTTCTTAAATTTAACGTTTTTGGAAAATAATTCGGCCAAATCTCCAAACAAAATGCAAGCCTAACAGGGAAATTTCTGTAATCAATTTTCAAAGTTATCTGACGAGACTTGTAGGAAAGGCACCAAATTTTGTGTGTTCTGATTTTTTTTAATTTTTGACCAATATTTTGGCCAAACTCCGCCAAACTAAATAGAAGCTGGGCTGGAGAATACCTAAGGGTCATTTTCACCAAATCTAAAAACAATCGGGCCCGAAATGAACGAGGAATAGCATTCGAAAAAAAAAATCACACACAATTAAACCGGACGACGGATCAATGAGATGGCAACAGCCCACCAACGCAAGTCAGCTGGGCTTGAAAAATAGCAAGTCCGGTCACGGATAAAATATGCCACCAGTTCCCCAGATATATCCCCCGCCCCCCCCCCCCCCATTCCCATTCCTAATCTCAGCGTTCAGCCAAATTCTCTGCGCCCTCAACATAGCTGCATCTGACTTTTTTTTTGCTTATCAATGACAAAACCATAAGCTCCAAAGAAAAAAGTGAAACTTATCGATAGGCCAATTTAATACACGTGTTTTCACTGCGTAATGTTTCTAACAACTGGGCCTTATAAAAACGGCAAAAAAAAAAAAAAGAGTTTCTAGCCACTTACAGATTTGTGAATATTTCAAAATGTAGTCTACTTACGAGGCAATCACTGCTCTTGTCTGCTTCCAGCATCACTTATCCTAAGCTGAGTTGAAACTTATAACTAATTAATATGTTCTCACAAAAATTCCGTCACTCTTAATTCCTATAGCAGGGGTCATTTTCAAAAACTGCACTTTGGAAATCACTCTTCAGTAATGTGTGTGGCCACTTCTATTTGCTATGCATTCTGTACAGCGCTTGTGCATGCTATGCATGAGTTTTCTAACGTACTGTTCTGGCATTCTGTCCCCTTCTTCCAAAAGATACTTCCTAATGTCGTTGAGATTTTCTCCGCCGTTTACTCGGCGATGTAGTGCCCTTCCTAAGTAATCCCACACGTGCTCTATGTGATTTAAGTCTGGTGAGCAAGACGGCCAGTCCGTTCGGTGTTTTCTTCCAGTAGCCCGATTGCGCGGGACCGATCAAGATTTGATAATCTGCCCATTATCACTGATTTTCAACACCGCAGCACGAATCGGATTAAACATATTGGTCAATCTTAGCACACAAAGCTTATACATGAAACACTTTGGCATTGAACCTTCCACAGTGCAATTTTCGAAAGAGACCCCTGCTCTGCAAAAACGAATCGTGTTCACTGGAGCATGGCCGAATAATATTGCTAAACATAGAATTCAGTCACACATATACAGGGGTATTTGGAAATGTATATATATATTACACATTTTTTAAATTTAAACCCTTTTTTCTAAAAAAATATTAGGTAGCTAGAAACCTTTTTTGCCGGTTTAGTTTTGCAAAACTTGTCACCAAAATTTTGTGAAATCTTCAACGAAAGCCAATGCACTGGTGGCACGGGCCCTAAATAGCCGAGTCGCACTTCAATATAAAATCGTGTTAAAGTTTACAGGATTGAATTTCAGTTTCAAGACTGACACATGAAAACGACAGAATTTTGAAAATTTCACTCCAAGGAGAGACATCAAAGTTCGTATCTGTCCTGAAATGCGCAAGGTTTTGGCGAAGTTCTACAGACGAGCTTGTGGTGCCTCTGAAAACGCCTATTTAGGGGCGCAGCTACAGTATGTGCTTTCAAATGTTGGAGATTTCAATCGAATCCTCTCAAATGTCCGGAGATTATACGGGGAATAATGGACGTACTGAGCATTAAACGAAATGGATTGACTCCCCAATACCCCCCCCCTCCAAAAAAAAAAAAAAAAAAAAAAAAAAATCCAGCCCCCTGCCCCCCTTTCCCCAATGTTAAAAGGCCTGATAAAATGCGACAAATCTTGTACTTTCAGATGCAAGAAAACGGATCAGGAGTGGCCGAAACACAACCGCCCCCCTCCCTCCGCCAATTCTTCCTTCAGGAATGGCCGACAGACTCGCGGGAATAATTTGGAGTTCAGTGATAGGAGACCTAACCCACTGCATTCGCATAGCTGAGGAAACTGGAGGGACAGTTTTCTTGATATTGAATAAATCGGTTGAGCACTGTCTCAACTTTTTTTCTTTTTCACCACAGTTTGCTTGAAGTTATTCATAACACTGTAGTAGCAAATCACATTATCTACATCTTTCCGACACCACTGAGGGCGGGGGAGGGGGAGCCCCCAAAACCTTCACGACTGAGAGAGGGTGGGGGGGGGGGGGGGGGTGCGGCGAACTATGTCAAATATCGGGTAAAAAACTGCACTAATTTTAGCACAGCCTCGTGTCCTTGACATGGTTCTATTTTTGGTGTCAGCCCATCCAGAGAATCCCACGGGCACCATTTCTCTGGAGCAGAACAACATCCGATGACATTTCCCCTGGTTTAATCAAATTTATAGCGATTTTCAGCAGGCAGAGGAATTGTCGGCAGCGAAACCCAGCGCGAAATGAACTGTAGTCCAAGACCAACCATACTTTGTGAATGCGTCAAGTAGGTCATTTTTTTTACTCCCCCCCCCCCCCCACCACAACACACGCAACATTTATGACGATAGTCATTACATGCAACATTAGCGTACGCACAGCGAGAGACCTCCCCCCTCCCTCCCCCCCCCCCCCCCAGTCTCCCACGAGCGATCCCCGCAGTTCTCCCTGAAATAAGGCAGCTTCTCAATAAACACGCACCTGATTTGGGGTGAAGGACGCCACACCTTGTACGTCTACCTGCTGCTACATCCCTCAAGGTCACATCCAATGTCAGGGACGGTGGCACGACCCCTGAACTTCCGTGTTTGGGGAGGGGGGGGGGGGGCAGTCAGCACAGCAGCTTCGTCAGACCTGGTCACGTCAACAAAATCAGCGTTAACAACAAAATGTGTCCAGTAAGGCAAATCAACGAAGCACGATTTTACAATGCACAAAACAGTTCTTGTACGCAAATTTCAGGCAGGCTGCAAAATTATACATTTAGTATAAATCAATAAGCACTCTCTTTGTTTGTTTATTTGAAAGTAGCGGGGGAAATCGGGTTCATTTACACACCTGTTAATCGCATAAAACTAGTCACTCGCCACCTCGGGCAGTGTCCTTCACCGTTTCCCTGTACTTATAACAAGTATGTCCAGAGACATTGTTGCCAGATCTGTGCATCAAGTTCCAAAGAGCTTGCAGGGCTGCCAAAACGTCAAAGTACAGTTCTTTAAAACGGGTCACTGAAAATTTTTCAAAGGCTGGCATCTCGCAGATGCCAAGAAGTAAATTTTAAAGAAATTCTAACCTTGGACTAGGTTTCACTAAAACTCCTTTCAGAAGCGTTATTTATAACAAGATTGTCCGTGGACAATGTCCCAGCTCACGACTCCTGATGTCAAGATTTATAACACGTTAATATAACCTGTGAGCCAAAATTCAAGACAGTAAGGGTGGCGTCAGTCAAGATTTTACTGCTAAAACAGTTTCTCGGTTACATATATTTTTTATATGTACCACTATATACATGATTTATACATGAGACCACCTTCCATCAAAATTTTAGGACGTTACCATTCAAATCCTAGGAGGAGATGCGTTTTCATGAAAATCGTTTTTGGCTAGTATTTCCACCAATTTTTGGCGAATAACGAAACATGCAAGTCCAAGGACATGACCCAGCTGAGTTACCAAAACAAGGAAAGACAGAAAAACTCTGAAACGAATACTGTTAGGCCAAAAAAATGACGTATGTAAAATGCATTTAATTCGAATTTGGAAGCTCCCCGAAAAGGGATGTTGGAGAGGTTGGGTTTTGACGATTCACGTATTTACCGACATTTACACAATTTTAAAACAATTTCAAATTTCACCATTTCGGGATTTTTTTTGTCATTTGCGAAAAAAAAACAAAGTCCAGGTGGAGAAACACCTAAGCAACTTTCGATTAAAATTTTATAACTATTTGAAAAAGATTGAGAGAAACGAATGGTTTGACAATTCAGGTATTTACTACCATTTATTTCAGTTTTTGCCAAACTTCAAAGTTTCGCCATTTCGGCAGTTTTTAAGCGAACCAAAAAAAAAAAAAAAGCCTGATAGGCGAACCCCTCGGGAACATCCCTGCATAATATCTAAACGATTGGAGTAAAACTGTAGGAGGAGTAGCATTTTAAAAATGGGTCAAAACGGGCACAAAAAGTGCCGCCCTTTTGTCAGTTTTTCGTCAATCGTCAACAAAAGTAATAGTACGGTGGAGTACCACCCAGAGAACATTCCTGCGTAATATCAAAACAGCTGGAGCAAAACTGTAGAAGCAGTAGCATTTTAAAAGAAAAAGTTTAACATACGTACATACATCCAAGCCCCCTGTAGTGATACAACTAACCCAGTCCGACAAGGTTGGCTGGGTTAAAAACGTAATAGCCAAGTGGGTACCAAAGCCTGCCACCTTTAATCAGAATTTCTACAGATTAAGGCCAAACACTTAGAGACAGTTTCTTTGGTGAATCACCAAAATAGTTTCAGAAACACAGGCACTAATTTCCGCTTCTATGATTCAAAATTTTAAGATTGTAAGATTATATAGCTGGAGTAAGTTAAGATTTTAATGAAATTTTTTTTCGCTCATATTTCTGCCAACTATAAAAAAAAAAAAAAAAAAAAACAAAAATAGCCAGGTAAGTACCAACGATGGTTGTCTTTATCTACATTTTGAAGGATATTTGTCTCGTTCGGATTAAGATTTTACTGATTTTTTTTTTTTTTGCTTATATTTCCGCAAAATTTTGGCCAATCACGAAAGAAAAAAAAAAAAAAAAAAAAAAAAAAACAAGCCATCGTCGAAGGCGCAGACCCCAACCGGACACAACAAGTCGCCATTTTGGCAATTTTTTTTATCAATTTGAAAAATAACACGACGTTGCACAACTTCAATATTTAACACCGTATTATTTAAAATAAGAACTAGACTGGTCAGTGTTTTTGTTAAAACAAAAACGGATATATCTCCCCCGCCCCCAATCAGTCACGTGGAAAAAATTCCTTGCTTAAAAGTACAACATTGGCAAACCCAAAAAATTGAAAAAATCGCCAAAAATACATTTTTACAGAAAATGAAGGAAAACTTCGCAGTAAACATTTCCACTACATATGGGTTCTCCTTGCCATGTTTCAGTCTAATCCAACAAACTGTTTCGGAGATATCGCAACAATTTGGCCAAAAAAGTTAAAAATAAAAAATTAAAAAATTCGTCAAAAATACATTTTCCACGGAAATGAAGAAAAACTTCGCAGTAAACATTTGCACTATATGTGGGTTCTTCTTGCCACGTTTCAGTCTAATCCAACAAACAGTAAACATTTACACGTTTTGTGAGTTCTTATTGTTAGGTTTCAGCCTAATCCAACAAACCGTTTCGGAGATATCGCAACAATATGGCCAAAAAAGTTCAAAATCAAAACTTTAAAAATTTGCCATTTTCAGCAGAAATAGAAAAAATCTTCGCAGTAAACATTTGCACTATATGTGTGTTGTTCTTGCCGCGTTTCAGCCTAATCCAACAAACCGTTTTGGAGATATAGCCTGCCAAAGTGAAAAAATTGCACGAAAACCCCCCCTATGTTCAAAAATTTGCAAAAAATAGAATTTTTGAGGAAACGAAAAAAAAAAAAATAACACGTGCATCATCTAGACATATACCCCAGTACGTATGTATGTTTTGAAAAAAAATCGACTCATTAATTTCATAAGAACTCACTGCGGACAGACGGACGGGCGGACACACCAAATGCTATATATGTCTCCCTTAGGGGGAGACATATAATTCTGACGCAAATAAGAAGCCAGATATTTTTGGTAGGCTATTCCCGAATAGACTACCGCTAAATCAAATGTCACAGAAATTGATTTTTTTTTCATTATTTCATCATCTTTGGTTGCATTCTATGTAAAAAAATATTTTCTTGCCGTGGAAATAGAAAAAAAATTATTGAAAACACAAATAAAATTTAAAAAAAACAAACAAACAAAAACAAAAAATTTCAATAGGTTGTTCAACACTGAACTAAAGACATTTTAACCAAAAACCAAAATAACAATTCAATTTGATAAGAATTTACATTGTCAACTTATTTTCATCCTTCGGTGTACGAAAAATGAAGCATTACATTACAGTTATCTCATAAATTGGTAATTCTTGACAAGTCGCTATTTTGGCAATTTTTTACCGATTAGAAAAATAACATGACATAACATAAATATATTTCCACTGTGCAAGGTTGCATATGTTGCAAAGTTTCGGAAAACTTTCGTGGAAACAAAACAGCATCCAAAGTGTGACACACGGACGGACAGGCAAACGGACAGACAGAGGGCAATCCTATAGACCACCTGGGCTCGCCCGGTTGGGGTCTAAAAAGTGACAGCCAGCTAGGTAGTAGCTGCCGCAACCTTCATCTAAAAATTCAAGACAGTCAGATATCAGATTACATTTAAAGTATTCCTTTGATAGTTGACCAATTCGTCAATGATCTCTTGGGTCTCCGGATCAAGGCACTGTTGCGTCTGTCTTGGAATACTGGAGGCCTTTGCAGCCACATCACCCGCAATTAGAGGTGCTTGTCGCGGCGGTAGACGTCGCATTCTCTGAGTTGGTAGGCGTCGCATTATCGTTGTCCTGAGTTGTGGCAGCAGTGTCTGGAATATCAGGTGCGTCCCCATCACATTCAGTGTTGTTGGGGATTTCAGTTTTCTGCTGGCGTCTGAACTCTGTCAGTGTTCTTTTGCGCGTTTTCCTCATTGTCAGTGTTCTTTTTTTGAGCGTTTTCCTCATGTGCAGAGCCAAATAAACGAGGCATGGGCGCATCCGGGAAAATGCAAACTATTTTGACTTTCTCGGAATGATGGATTTTCTCGTCCTTTTTCGATTCTCTGAAGAAGCTTCAAATCTCCTGCTCACTCGAGCTATGAACATTCTTGAGATGGCGACCGTGGTTAAAAACCTCTGACGTGCATTCCGGGTTGGGGCATTTTCTCTTAAGGTAGTGTTTGTCCCTGTGTAAGCGCTTGCGCTTTGCCTCAGGATCTTCAGTTTCTCTCGGAAGCTCAAGGGGCACTCCGCAGTCCTGCGTTGTCGAAGGACAACTTTCGTTTGCACAAGTTGACGAGTCAACTTGTTTTGGTCTTGTTTTGTTTTTGTCGTTCGCTTTGAACGTTTTACCAGCATTACCCGATTTTCGTCTATTTTTTCCTTTGTTTCGGTTTAAATGTTGTCGCTAGGGGCTTGTGTATGAATATACTATCGTCTGTAGAGCTGTCACTAAGATAATAGCCTCAGTCTTTCTCCATATCGTCTACTGAACAGTCTAATTGTTGCAATTCTATGACCGCAATCACAATAACCGTGTCCACCTCCTGCTGGTCCGGCATGATGTCCGCAATCTTGAAAAAAAAAGATTCAGATTGTTCGTGTTCATTAGCGTTTTTGTAATTTAAAAATGTATTAATATGATTTTACTGTGAAATTCATAAATATTGAAAATTATTTTTAAATTTATAAATATGAATTTGGACTTTGGAATTATCACAGAACATTTCATAACACTTAATGGTTTATGGCTTGTAAAATTTATATATAAATTATTTCAGTATTAGCCTGATCCTCAAGTTTGGTGAGCTCATTTATGAGTATTGCATCGATGTTTTGATCCTTTATGAGCTCCCGCAATTTCCTCTGTCTGTAGTCTTCCGGGTATCTGTGGACATCCTAGACTATGTCTGTGAATATACCATTCTTGATCATTGTTGTAACCACACGTTTGACTGCCAACTTGAAGTATTTGAAAAAATAAACACGATATAAGTCACATTTGTATCACTGTTTAGCATAATATATATTTTTTAGCCATTTTTATGTGTAAATTATTTGCTGTTGTTGTTTTTGTTTTTGTAAATATACTGTTTAAGCAAAGGAACAATTTTCCGTTGAACATATTTCAACGGCATCTCATTACTTGGCACTAATAATAACAGGCAATGAATAATCGGCCGTACTAAGTACGGCTTTAGATTCCTTGGAAATAATATACAAAGTAATATAAGCCAAGTAATAATCCACATCTGACAACGCTAAAATTTGTCTCCTTGTTTCTGAATTTCTTCTGGTTGTTTATCATCCGCAGATATGAGGTCTTTTACTTCTCCCTCGTCAGTTGTGGACGGCCCATGAGATAATTCATCATTTCGGTCATCAAGCATACAATATTTGTCGTTATCACCCTCTTCGATTTCGTATTCGCGACGTACCACTACAGGTAGACGTCTTTTAACTGAGGTCAATTGTACGGTTTCGTGTAGGGCTTCGGAGGTAAGAGGCGTGAATTTGGTGATTTCTGCTGGACCTTCAGCAATGTCGTCTTGAAGAGCAACCGGAGGTTGAGCAAGATGTTCTTGAAGAGCCCGAAGAGCTTCTGCAATCTCGTCTTGATCAGCAACTGCAGCTGCTTCAATGGCGTCTTCAGGAGGAGGAGCAGGTGCATCTATATCCTCTTCTGGAGGAGCAGGACCTGCATCAATCGGATATTCATTGGCGATTGGAGTTGCATCAATGGCTTCTTGAGGAGGAGCAATCAGTCGGATCTTCACTGACGATTGGAGTTGCAGCAATGGCTTCTTGAGGAGGAGCAATCAGTCGGATCTTCACTGGCGATTGCAGCTGCATCAATGGCCTCTTGAGGAGGAGCAGGAGTTGCATCAATCTGCTCTTCATTGGCGATTGTAATTCCATCAATGGCCTCTTGAGGAGGAGCAGGAGCGACATCAATGGCCTGTTCAACAGCACATTAAGGGCATCAATTGTCCCCTCATCAGCCACTGCTGCTGCGTCAATGGCCTCTTGAGGATGAAAGGGAGCTTCAGGTTCAGCGGCCTGTACAGGTGGCGTTGAGTTACCGACATTCGATGCTCCCACTGAATGTACGTTGCCAGTCGTAGGGTTATGGTGGACATCATTGCTTAAGGTAGGTGAAAGACGCCCACTCTCCTTCAGGATATCATCTATTTGCTTACCGTTGTACAGGTCCTCCATTCTTTGCAAAATGCGGTTTTCAGATTCTCGTATCTGGGTCCTAATCAAGGACATATGTGTGTTAAGAACTGCCATTAGTTGTTCCATCTGCAGACAACAAAGAGAAGTTCTACCAATTTTTTATCAATTGTTTACAAACTGTTTACAATAGTGTTTACACAATATTTACAAAAGTGTTTACAATCTGTTTAAAAAGTGTTTGCAAACTGTTTACAAAAGTGTTTACAAAAGTGTTTACAAAAGTATTTACAAAAGTGTTTACAAATGTGTTTCCAAAACTGATTACAAAACTGTTTACCAAGTGTTTACAAAAGTGTTTACTAAGTGTTTACCAAGTCTTTACCCGGTATTAACAACTGTTTACCAATTGTTTACCAAATGTTAACCAACTATTTACCAAGTGTTTGCCAAATCGGCCATACCAAGAACGGCTTCAGATTCCTTGGATATAATATACAAAGTAATATAAGCCAATTAATAATCCACATCTGATAACGCTACCTTTGATACTTTTTGAAAGACGTCAAAAACTACCCTTAAGACGACCCCGAAACCTATATAGGCACTCATTGTAATGTCATAATTTTTTTCCACTTTATTCAAACACTCTATTGCTATTTTAAATTATGAACTTCTGAACTGCCTTTAAATCCTGAGAAATTTATTGAAATATCTTTAATAGTTTTCTCGCTATAGCTCATAGAAGTTTGGAAAATCGACCGACCAATTCTGACTTTCATAATATTTTTTTCGCACAGTAAACAGTAAATCAAACGTTTTCTACTCTAGTGTTATCTTCGTAGAAGGGACTCAGTGTCGCGTAATTTTAGATTAATTTAATGCAATACTTTTACCTAAATCAAAGGTCAAAGTTAAAAAAAGCGTAACAAATGGTGCTTTTGGTAAACAGTATGCTAGTGTCAAGATTTATAACATGTCAGTATAACCTGTGAGACAAATTTCAAGACAGTAAGGCTGGCATCAGTCAAAATTTTACTGCGAGAATGGTTTCTCGTTTACATGTATGGTTTATATATACCACTACATACATGATTTTTACATGCCACTACCTTCCAAGATGTTACCATTCAAATCCTAGGAGGAGATGCGTTTTCATGAAAATCATTTTTGGCTAGTATTTCCACCAATTTTTGGCGAATAACGAAACATGCAA
This sequence comes from Protula sp. h YS-2021, assembly GCA_949752745.1. Taxonomy (NCBI): domain Eukaryota; kingdom Metazoa; phylum Annelida; class Polychaeta; order Sabellida; family Serpulidae; genus Protula; species Protula sp. h YS-2021. The sequence continues at coordinate 378,816 of OX457032.1, read as the reverse complement.
GTCCAAGGACATGACCCAGCCGAGTTATCAAACAAGGAAAGAGAGAAAAACTCTGAAACGAATACTGTTAGGCCAAAAAAATGACGTATGTAAAATGCATTTAATTCGAATTTGGAAGCTACCCGAAAAGGGATGTTGGAGAGGTTGGGTTTTGACGATTCACGTATTTACCGACATTTACACAATTTTAAAACAATTTCAAATTTCACCATTTCGGCATTTTTTTGTCATTCGCGAAAAAAAGCAAAGTCCAGGTGGAGAAACACCTAAGCAACTTTCGATTAAAATTTTATAACTATTTGAAAATGATTGAAAGAAAAGAATGGTTTGACAATTCAGTTATTTACTACCATTTATTTCAGTTTTTGCCAAACTTCAAAGTTTCGCCATTTCGGCAGTTTTTAAGCGAAGCGAAAAAAAAGCCTGATAGGCGAACCCCTCGGGAACATCCCTGCATAATATCTAAACGATTGGAGTAAAACTGTAGGAGGAGTAGCACTTTAAAAATGGGTCAAAACGGGCACAAAAAGTGCCGCCCTTTTGTCAGTTTTTCGTCAATCGTCAACAAAAGTAATACTACGATGGAGTACCACCCAGAGAACATTCCTGCGTAATATCAAAACAGCTGGAGCAAAACTGTAGAAGCAGCAGCATTTTAAAGAAAAAGTTTAACATACGTACATACATCCAAGCCCCCTGTAGTGATACAACTAACCCAGTCCGACAAAGTTGGCTGGGTTAAAAACGTAATAGCCAAGTGGGTACCAAAGCCTGCCACCTTTAAACACTTAGAGACAGTTTCTTTGGCGAATCACCAAAAAAGTTTCAGAAACACAGGCACTAATTTCCGCTTCTATGATTCAAAATTTTAAGATGGTAATTATATAGCTGGAGTAAGTTAAGATTTTAATGAAATTTTTTTTCGCCCATATTTCTGCCAATTATATATAAAAAAAAAAAAAACAAACAAAAATAGCCAGGTAAGTACCAACGATGGTTGTCTTTATCTACATTTTGAAGGACATTTGCCTGGTTCGGATTAAGATTTTACTGATTTTTTTTTTTTGCTAATATTTCCGCAAAATTTTGGCCAAATACAAAAACAAACAAACAAACAAACAAAAAAACAATCGTCGAAGGCGCAGACCCCACCCGGACACAACAAGTCGCCATTTTGGCAATTTTTTTGTATCAATTTGAAAAATAACACGACGTTGTACAACTTCAATATTCAACACCGTATTATTTAAAATAAGAATTCTGATGCAAATAAGAAGCCAGATATTTTTGGTAGGCTATTCCGGAATAGACTAGCGCTAAATCAAATGTCACAGAAATTGATTTTTTTTTTCATTATTTCATCATCTTAGGTTGCATTCTATGTAAAAAAAAATATTTTCTTGCCGTGGAAATAGAAAAAATGTGAAAAATTTTATTGAAAACACAAATAAGTTAAAAAAAAAACAAACAAACAAACAAAAACAAAAAATTTCAATAGGTTGTTCAACACTGAACTAAAGACATTTTAACCAAAAACCAAAATAACAATTCAATTTGTCAATCATTTTATTTTCGTTTCGCCAAAAGATAACAATTTTCATTGTTCAACTTATTTTCATCCTTCGGTGTACGAAAATTGAAGCATTATTGATTTATTTGACATTCGATTTATCGGTAGTCTATTCCGGAATAGCCTACCAAAAATGTCTGGTTTCTTATTTGCTTCAGAATTCTTATTTTAAATAATACGGTGTTAAATATTGGAAGTTGTGCCATTTAGGCAATTTTTGACCAATGTGAAAAATAATACGACATTGCACAACTTCCATATATATATATATATATATATATATATATATATATATATATATATATATATATATTCACTGTGCAAGGTAGCATTTGCCTAGGATAAATAGTTTCGGAGAACTCGCGTGGAAAGCACCCACGCTTACATTGTAGTTATCTAAAAAATCACAATTTTTTTACAAGTCACCATTTTGGAAATTTTTAGCCGATTTGAAAAATAACACAACGTTGCACAACTTCAATATATATATATATATATATCTTCACTGTGCAAGGTAGCATATGCCTAGGATAAGTAGTTTCGGAGAACTCGCGTGGAAAGCATCCAACCGGACCGATTTGAAAAATATCACGACGTCGCACAACTTCAATATATATTTATTTTCACTGTGCAAGGTAGCATATCCATAGGATGAATAGTTTCGAAGAACTCGCGTGGAAACCACCTAAGTCTTACATTACAGTTATCTCATAAACTGGTAATTTTTTACAAGTCGCCATTTTGGCAATTTTTTACCGATTAGAAAAATAACATAACGTTGCGGGACTTCAGTATATATATATTTCCACTGTGCAAGGTTACATATGCCTAGGGTAAATAGTGTCGGAAAACTTGCGTGGAAACAAAACAGCATCCAAAGTGTGACACACGGCTCGACGGCCAGACGGACGGACGGACAGACAGGCGGACGGACAGAGGGCAATCATATAGACCACCCGGGATCGCCCGGTTGGGGTCTAAAAAGTGACAGCTAGGTAAGTAGTAGCTGCCACAACCTTCATCTAAAAATTCAAGAGAGCAAGATTACATTCCTAGAAGTAGTTAAGATTCTGCAAAAAAAAAGGGTTTTCGCCAGTTTTTGAAAGTATTAGCCAGGTGGCCACATGCACCCTACCTTCCACCAAAATTCAGAACGTTTCCACCAAAACCCTAGGAGGAGATACGTTTTAAGGAAACTTGGATTTTGACCAATATTTGGCCGAAAAGTAATAGCCATATAGGTATTTATACCCGCTACCATCAAACAAAATCTCAGGATATTCAGGCTAATAGCCTGGGAGGAGATACGATTTTTCAAATTAAAAGCCCACATACGCACATACTTTCAACGACTGCTATAGCCCCTGCCTGTGTAGAAGCTTGGGCTAAAGAAGAAAAAAAAACACACCGTACACATTTGAAAGGAATCCGATTGAAATTTTGGGAGAAGTATTTTATGTAAAAGTATTACATATGCACATACAGATAAGGGATTTTTGCGCAATTTTCGATCCATATTCAAAGTTTCGATGCACATTTTTTTTTTTTTGGGGGGGGGGGGGAAGGGGGTGGTGGAGTGAGATGACTTGGTAAAATCAGTCGGGTCAAATCAGTTTCTGGTCACTGGATGATCTGTCTGAATTTCTCATTTGTGAACGTTCTGTAGGAGGACGTTCTGACTGAGGACATTCTGTCTGAATATGTTCTGTCAGATGATGTTCTGAATGAGGATATTATGTCGGGAGACGTCATGTCTGAGAACGTTGTGCCTCAGGACGTTTCCTAAGAGGGCGTTCCGTGTGAGGACGTTGCGCGTAGAGACGTTCTGTCGGAGGATGTTCTGTGTGAGAACGTTCCGTGGGAGGAAGTTTTGTCTCGGGACGTTCTACCTGTGGGCGTCCCTTGTGAGGACGTTCTGCCCGTGGGCGACCCTTGTGAGGACTTTCTGCCCGTGGACGTCCCTTGCGAGGACTTTCTGCCTGTGGGCGTCCCTTGTGAGGACTTTCTGTCCGTGGGCGTGTCTTGTGAGGACGTTCTGTCTGTGGGCGTCCCTTGTGAGGACGTTCTGCCTGTGGGCGTCCCTTGTGAGGACGTTCTGCCTGTGGGCGTCCCTTGTGAGGACCTTCTGCCTGTGGACGTCCCTTGTGAGGACTTTCTGTCCGTTGGCGTGTCTTGTGAGGACGTTCTGCCCGTGGGCGTGTCTTGTGATGACGTTCTGCCCGTGGGCGTCCCTTGTGAGGACATTCTACCTGTGTGCGTCCTTTGTGAGGACCTTCTGCCCGTGGGCGTTCCTTGTGAGGACGTTCTGTACCTGGGCGTTCCTTGTGAGGACATTCTACCTGTGTGCGTCCTTTGTGAAGACGTTCTGACCGCAAACAATCTCCCGATACCACATTCACTATATGAAATGTCGAAGTCCTACAATGAGCCATGTTTGAAGTGATGATCACAACAAACTCTACATAGGGCTCGTAATCACAGAAAAAATTATCAAGGCTTGACAAGGCGAGAGTAGACGAATTTTTGCCAGATCACAATAGAAAACGTCACAGCTCATCCCCACGATATTGTGGATATTTCAACCAAAACATCAAACCCTTACATCAGGCCGCCATACCTGTAGTGGGCTGGCGATAAAAGCAAGAAACATCACTAAACAAAAAAACTGAAGCCAGATAGACGCGATCCCCCGTGTAGCGCGGATGACCTGTAAAATCACCGTGTAGCGCGGATGACCTGTAAAATCACCGTGTAGCGCGGATGACTTGTGAAATCACCGTGTAGCGCGGATGACGTGTGAAATCACCGTGTAGCGAGGATGACCTGTGAAACCCCCGTGTAGCGCGGATGACCTGTGAAATCACCGTGTAGCGCGGATGACGTGTGAAATCGCCGTGTAGCGCGGATGACCTGTGAAATCACCGTGTAGCGCGGATGACGTGTGAAATCACCGAGTAGCGCGGATGACCTGTGAAATCACCGTGTAGCGCGGATGACGTGTGAAATCGCCGTGTAGCGCGGATGACGTGTAAAATCAGTATTAAGGTCGGTTTGCAAAGTGTCACACTACTGCCACTTTCATCACGTATTTTCACAATCCTAACAGTTTTTCATTTTTAAATTTCGACAAAAGCTAAGTTTTATATTTGAAAATTAAAGTTATTTTGGAAATTTTTAACATCTGTTTTATCCGTGTATTAAATTTTAAAAATTTCGATCAATAGTTTTGGAGACACAGCCAATACGCGGACAAAATATATCAAAACGCGAAGTTTTACCAAATTTCAAAATCCTTCAACTACAAACCAAAATACGGCGTTACACACCTTCAACATGTGGCTCTATGAAAGTGTGAAATATCAAAACGATCCTATTAACAGTATTGGAGTTCTAGCCTGTCATTTTGACAATTTCTCATAACCCGAACAAAAACATGACCTTGCACACCTTCACTATATACTCTATCCGTGTATGAAATTGAAAACAATCCGAGTCATAGTTTCGTAGACATAGCCCAGACACGCATGCGGACAGACGAACAAGTTCATAACTATAACCCTATATACACGAGGAATACAAAATTCTCTCTAACATTCACCAATTTTAATTTTAATTTTAATTCAACAATGGTTAGTAAATCTACAAAATAATCTTCTGTGCAATATGTGTGTATTTTTTTTTTCCGAAACCCCTTCTGATTCGATACAGAGAATTCGCTGCAATAAAACCGCTAAAATAACATGTCTTCACACTGCCAATACAGAGACATAGCCCAGTAGGGTTTTTACGGCCGGTGGTTGTTACAGTATGATCCATTATTTTTGCTCATGTGCGGCCTCCTGTTCACCTGACGGTGTGGGAGAAGTTGAAGGTGACCTGCAGTAACCCCAGCAATCAGCTGACCCCGAGGTTCACAAATATGGGTGTGAATTCGACCGATCTTCGTCATTTTACTTAGGAAAAACATAACCTAAATATGCGTACATATGTGTACGGCTGGTTAATGATCGCTGATGTGCTATCGACTGTTGCTGTATGCAAGAACAGAATGGCCACCTGGAATCCGAAACAAAATTCCCTGAGTTTTCCCTGAGTTTTCCAGAAAATTAATTTTGACAGCGCAGGTTTTCGACATTCCAACACTTACATGCTTTGGTTCAAATACAATAGCCATTGACTCCGTATCCTACTATTTCTCTCAAACGCCCAGAAAAAGACAACTTTCAACAAATTCTTACTAAATCTATCCAATTTTGCAAAGGGGAAAAATTTACGTGGAAATACTCTGGAAAACCTGGAATGTTCCAAAAATTAAATTCCCTGAGTTCTCCCCGAGATTTACCAAAATTACCAAATTCCCTGAGTTTTCCCTGAGATTTGCTGGAATTAGTAAATTCCCTGAGTTTTCCCTGACTGGAAAATGCCGATTCATTTTCCCCCTGAATTCCCTGATTTCCAGGGTCGGTGGCCACCCTGAAGAAGCGCGATCCTGAAAAAAAATCCCAAAATTGTTATCCATGTGAATAAGAACGACGCCGCATGGCAACACTAACCCTAACCTTATTAAGTTTACTGAACCAATCTGTAATGAGACCCCTTCCCCCTTAAACACACAAATACAACAGACAATTTGTTGACAGTTCAAAATACACTTTACCTGCGGCTTGGGCTTGTGATCCGTAAGAGCTACGATCTTGTGACCTTGACCTTGACCGCGGTCATCTCCACGATCTCCACGCGTCAGCTTCTGCTTGGATCCCGCAGACCGCCTCCCCCCTCCCGGTCACGGAGCGGACTGTCAAACACAAAATTTAACTGTTCTTAGGTTCGTCTTTTAGCATTGGGTTACATCTCAAGTTTTACGATTCCACAGGCTGCCGGTGTGAGATGTAGAATTGACCCCCATGGAGATTTGGAACCCGCCCCCGGTCAAATCTACATAGCTATCAGCCGTAATATTGACCCACTCTTCGTAATATCGACCCCCCCCCCCCCCTATATTTTTGTCTGTGAACATGTGCATTATCTTATTATTGTTTGTCGTATGGTTTTCCAAAGTTACTATTTCAATGTAGATCTGACCGGGGGGGGGGGGGGGGGGTCAACATTTAGAGGGGGGGGGTCAAATCTACATATCACATCGGTGATTTTTTTTTGGGGGGGGGGGAGGGCGGGGGAGGGAAAGCGCACATTTCATTGACTTGCCATTAAACATTTTTTTCAGCGTTCACATTACCGCAGTTCCTATGCGTATTTTAAGCAGCTTTTTGCGAGCGGGGCAGTTTTTTCCCCCAACTCCTTGCGTTTGGAGACGCTAATTTATCTCCTGTCAGCATTCCCTGAAAGCGGGTTTTCGAAAACCCAGGCGCCGACGCTGTTTGTGTTAAGTGCAAGATACAGTTTAAACATGCTATGAAGCGTTTTTAAAATGAAGCATACTAATCTGTCAGTTGCTATTTTGAGGATTCAGAATGTTTCCCCATGAAAACGTGTTTTTTTTTTTTTTAGTTAATGTTTCCCGATGAAAACGTGTTTTTTAAGTTTATTATTATTTTTTTAGTTAAAATTTCTTAACACCCGCAGCGCTGTTGGTTTCCTTTATTTGCTTTTTTTTTAACTCACGACTCGTCTCCGGGATACTACATGGCGAGAATCCCCATCACCTCCCGCCCCCCCCTCCCCTCCCCCCTCCTCTCCCCCCCCCCTCCCATCGTGTTTCATTAATCGCTTCTTATCTACGCATCAGTGATTGCGATGTTCAAAATAAAAAAAAAACAAAAAAAAAAAAAAAAAAAAAACAAAAAACACAAAAACGTGTTAAAGCCAATCAGAACACCTAATGCAGTGTGGGGTGTATGTGTGTGTGTGTGGGGGGGGGGGGGGCGGGGGGCTTTACATGAATCTTCTCATGGAAACCGCCCGGTGTCCTAGGATATTTTGGCCCCCGGTTATCTTGGCTCCCGTTGGCCACAACGCCACAACGCCCAGGGAATCTGCCCCAATACCCTTGACAAAAACTTAGGAAGGCAAATCGCAGGATGTGTGCATTCTAAATATAAACGAACATAACACTCCAGTTTGTTAACAGCAACAGTAATCTATTGTGGTGGTGGGATTTTACTGTTGTTCTTTAACACTTGACAAGCCTTTGGCTTGCAAGAGTTATATGAATTTGTGCGAGCAAAATTCGTCCTTTTTTTTTCTTCTTGACACTTTTTCCGATTTTTTGTGTCTTCTTCTTCTCTGACACTATGGGCCCTACGACCATCAAACTTGGGACTTATGAAGAGCTTGATATGAACATGTGCATGTCACTTTTTATTTTCGTCTTTGATTTCGTTTTCTTTGTTAAAACGCCGTGTGAAAAGAGTGTATTTTTTGCAAGTAAATGCGTAGCATTTAATGCACAGCCAAATCACAGTTGCTGAGCTTTGTGCGAACTCTCACTGCGTAAATAGATAACACGGCGTATGCCCGATCAGTCAATAAAACTTTACACTACTCGGCTTATAAAACGTATTCAAGCTCTGTTGTTTGCAATATATTATTCAAGAAATAACCCACTGAAGGAAGTATTTTTGCGTTTTAATTTTTGTCAAGTGTTTAACATTTCGCTAGCGGAATGAGCTTCTAGTTTCATATGATGCTTCTCGTATTTACTGTTCAAATCTCAGTGTAGTTTATACATGAAAAAAAAAATCCGTTTTAGTTCTGCATTAACAGAGAGCCAAGGTATCCAACACTGAATTCAATAAAGTGAGAACGAATTATGTAATTGAGAATATTTTGAAACTTCCCTGTGTGATATTTTCCACCGACCAACTTGAAAAATACTTTAGTTCAACCAATGTACTTTTCAAGTAGGTTAGTTAAGGTTGTTGTGCAACAGCCAACCTCTACGGCGGTTCGGTCTGTTGTGTATAACACCTTTTTACTCATGGAAACCCACTGAAGATTTCGCGACAATAGTGCTGAGTGGAACTACTTTCTTAAGTATCCATCCGCTGTGTGTTTATACGGCTAAGATAATTATAAAGCTACTTTGTTTGGTCTTGAGACATCTCGGCCCCTTGCCAACTCGGCCCCTTGCCAACTCGGCACTTTTTTGAACAAGTCGGCACCCATTTTTTTTAAACATCTCGGCATCCGTAAGACACATGTCGGCACCCACCCTGCAGACTTGTACCCCAACTTGAAAAAAGTGAATTTTATGCATGTGTTATATTATTTGAGGTAAATAACTGACCGGAGTAAATCAAGTTATTGAACAATTTGTTTACACCATAACTCAGTCAAACTGCAATTAAGGTAAAACATTTCTCCAGAGGCAATGGAATTGGATTTTATTCGCCCGACAAGACATTTCGCTATTAATTGCAATCAGTGGGGGCAAGTTTTCACTAGCTTACTCAACCAAGTTCGATTTCATTCGCTGACAAGACAATGGTGTGCTTAATTGCAATCAACTTGAGAACATCTTGTCGGAGTTACTCAACAAAACGCGTTTTCATTGGTTTCGAAATTGTTAACAATACTTTCAAAATTGTATAAACATACTATTTTTTCATCACAATTGCCATCTGAAACCTAACCACGAAAACTACTGAGCGAGATTAAATGGGCAGCACATATCTATTTTGGATAGTTTTAACCTTTTCAGCTGGATATATATTAACGATTGAAATGTTTGTGGATATATGTTTATCGTGTAAAGAAGGTATCCGCCCTCGCCAGCAGATACTACAGTGTGTCGAAGTGAGTGGTTCAGCACAGGAAATGTGGATCGGGGATTTCTCAAGAAGAGTTTCAAACATCAAAGAGAGGTTAACTTAAAAATTAACAAGCGAAAATCAAAACTGAAGAGTTGTCACATTTTTCTTTCTGCTAAGATTGGGTGTCGAGTTTGCATGACGGGTGCCGGGTTGTCTCTTAGGAGGTGCCGAGATGTCTAAAAACAAGCATGTCCAGGGACATGGTGACCAGCCGTGACCTACAGAATATATATCCAAGAATCACAGACAAAATCATGATCAAATTGGCAGACAGCGGTTACGAAAAAAAGCCGTAACTGAATGGAGAAAATATTCGCTCACTTGCTCGGTGTAGTTGTCATCACAGCGTACCAAATCAAAGTGAGCGGCCATACTCAAAATTGTGGGAGAAGAAGCAATTTGAAAATTAGACACAAAAAAAAAAATTAAAAAATGTCCCCCATTTGGTCAATTTTTTTCGGAACGCCAAAACGATAAATTTTTCAAAAGAGGCCTGCCCAGGGAGTATTCGTGGAAAATTTGAAGAAAATCTGATCAAAATTGTGGGATAAGAAGCATTTTGAAAATTGGCAACCACAAAATTACAAATGTCCCCCATTTGGCCAATTTTAGGCGGATCGCCAAAAAGAGTAATTTTTCAAGACAGGTCTAGCTAGAGAACAACTATCCAAAATAGGAAAGGAATCCGATCAAAATTGTACGAGAAGAAGCAATTTGAAAATTCGACACCAAAAAATAACAAAAAAATGTCCCCCATTTGGCCAATTTTTGGCGGATCGCCAAAATGAGTAATTTTTCAAAAGAGGTCAACCTATGGAATATGGGTGCAAAATTTGAAGAAAATCTGACCAAAACTGTGGGAGAAGAAGCATTTTGAAAATTGACAACCACAAAATTACAAATGTCCCCCATTTGGCCAATTTTTGGCGGATCGCCAAAAAAGTAACTTTTCAAGAGAGGTCTACCTTGAGAACAACCATCAAAAATTGGAAAGGATTCCGATCAAAATTGTGGGAGAAGAAGCGATTTGAAAATTTGACACCAAAAAATTAAAAAATGTCCCCCATTTGGCCAATTTTTGGCGGATCGCCAAAATTGTAATTTTTCAAAAGAGGTCAACCTAGGGAATATTCGTGCAAAATTTGGTGCAAATCTGATCAAAATTGTGGGAGAAGAAGCATTTTGAAAATTGGCAACCACAAAATTACAAATGTCCCCCATTTGGCCAATTCTTGGCGGATTGCCAAAAAGAGTACTTTTTCAAGAGAGATCTACCTTGAGAACAACTATCAAAAATTGAAAAGGAATCCGATCAAAATTGTGCGAGAAGAAGCAATTTGAAAATTTGACACCAAAAAATAAAAAAAAATGTCCCCCATTTGGCCAATTTTTGGCGGATCGCCAAAACGAGTAATTTTTCAAAAGAGGTCTAACTAGGGAATATGGGTGCAAAATTTGAAGAAAATCTGATCAAAATTGTAGGAGAAAAAGCATTTTGAAAATTAGCAACCAAAAAATTACAAATGTCCCCCATTTGGCCAATTTTTGGCGAATCGCCAAACAAACCAACTTTTCAAGAGAGGTCTACCTTGAGAACAACTATCCAAAATTGGAAAGGAATCCGATCAAAATTGTGGGAGAAGAAGCAATTTGAAAATTTTACACCAAAAAATTAAAAAATGTCCCCCATTTGGCCAATTTTCGGCGGATCGCCAAAATGAGTAATTTCTCAAAAGAGGCCTACCTAGGGAATATTCGTGCAAAATTTGAAGAAAATCTGATCATAATTGTGGGAGAAGAAGCATTTTGAATATTGGCAATCGAAAAATTTCAAATGTCCCCCATTTAGCCAATTTTTGGCGGATCGCCAAAAAAATAATTTTTGAAAGAATGGCCTAGCTAGAGAACACTCGTGTATAATTTGAGAGGAATCTGATCAAAACTGAAGGAGAAGAAGCATTTTGAAAATTGGCAACCACAAAATTACAAATGTCCCCCATTTGGCCAATTTTTGGCGGATCACCAAAAAAGTAACTTTTCAAGAGAGGTCTACCTTGAGAACAACTATCAAAAATTGGAAAGGAATCCGATCAAAATTGTGGGAGAAGAAGCGATTTGAAAATTTGACACAAAAACTTAAAAAATGTCCCCCATTTGGCCAATTTTTGGCGGATCGCCAAAATAGTAATTTTTCAAAAGAGGTCTACCTAGGGAATATTCGTGCAAAATTTGGTGAAAATCTGATCAAAATTGTGCGAGAAGAAGCATTTTGAAAATTGGCAACCACAAAATTACAAATGTCCCCCATTTGGCCAATTTTTGACGGATCGCCAAAAAGATTAATTTTTGAAAAGAGGCCTACCTTAGGAATATTTGTGCAAAATTTGAAGAAAATCTGATCAAAATTGTGGGAGAAGAAGCATTTTGAAAATTGGCAACCACAAAATTACAAATGTCCCCCATTTGGCCAATTTTTGGCGGATCGCCAAAAAGAGTAATTTTTCAAGACAGGTCTAGCTAGAGAACAACTATCCAAAATTGGAAAGGAATCCGATCAAAATTGTGCGAGAAGAAGCACTTTGAAAATTTGACACCAAAAAATAAAAAAATGTCCCCCATTTGGCCAATTTTTGGCGGACCGTCAAAATGAGTAATTTTTGAAAAGAAGCCTACCTAGGGAATATTTGTGCAAAATTTGAAGAAAATCTGATCAAAACTGTGGGAGAAGAAGCATTTTGAAAATTGGCAACCACAAAATTACAAATGTCCCCCATTTGGCCAATTTTTGGCGGATCGCCAAAAAGAGTAATTTTTCAAGACAGGTCTAGCTAGAGAACAACTATCCAAAATTGGAAAGGAATCCGATCAAAATTGTGCGAGAAGAAGCACTTTGAAAATTTGACACCAAAAAATAAAAAAAATGTCCCCCATTTGGCCAATTTTTGGCTGACCGTCAAAATGAGTAATTTTTCAAAAGAGGTCTACCTAGGGAATATTCGTGTAAAATTTGAGAGGAATCCGATCAAAACTGAAGGAGAAGAAGCATTTTGAAAATTGGCAACCGAAAAATTTGAAATGCCCCCCATTTAACCACTTTTTGGCGGATCGCCAAAAAAAATAATTTTTAAAGGGAGGTATACCTAGAGAACATTCGTGTAAAATTTGAGAGGAATCCGATCAAAACTGAAGGAGAAGAAGCATTTTGAAAATTGGCAACCACAAAATTACAAATGTCCCCCATTTGGCCAATTTTTGGCGGATCGCCAAAAAAGTAACTTTTCAAGAGAGGTCTACCTTGAGAACAACCATCAAAAATTGGAAAGGATTCCGATCAAAATTGTGGGAGAAGAAGCGATTTGAAAATTTGACACCAAAAAATTAAAAAATGTCCCCCATTTGGCCAATTTTTGGCGGATCGCCAAAATTGTAATTTTTCAAAAGAGGTCTACCTAGGGAATATTCGTGCAAAATTTGGTGCAAATCTGATCAAAATTGTGGGAGAAGAAGCATTTTGAAAATTGGCAACCACAAAATTACAAATGTCCCCCATTTGGCCAATTCTTGGCGGATTGCCAAAAAGAGTACTTTTTCAAGAGAGATCTACCTTGAGAACAACTATCAAAAATTGAAAAGGAATCCGATCAAAATTGTGCGAGAAGAAGCAATTTGAAAATTTGACACCAAAAAATAAAAAAAATGTCCCCCATTTGGCCAATTTTTGGCGGATCGCCAAAACGAGTAATTTTTCAAAAGAGGTCAAACTAGGGAATATGGGTGCAAAATTTGAAGAAAATCTGATCAAAATTGTAGGAGAAAAAGCATTTTGAAAATTAGCAACCAAAAAATTACAAATGTCCCCCATTTGGCCAATTTTTGGCGAATCGCCAAACAAACCAACTTTTCAAGAGAGGTCTACCTTGAGAACAACTATCCAAAATTGGAAAGGAATCCGATCAAAATTGTGGGAGAAGAAGCAATTTGAAAATTTTACACCAAAAAATTAAAAAATGTCCCCCATTTGGCCAATTTTCGGCGGATCGCCAAAATGAGTAATTTCTCAAAAGAGGCCTACCTAGGGAATATTCGTGCAAAATTTGAAGAAAATCTGATCATAATTGTGGGAGAAGAAGCATTTTGAATATTGGCAATCGAAAAATTTCAAATGTCCCCCATTTAGCCAATTTTTGGCGGATCGCCAAAAAAATAATTTTTGAAAGAATGGCCTAGCTAGAGAACACTCGTGTATAATTTGAGAGGAATCTGATCAAAACTGAAGGAGAAGAAGCATTTTGAAAATTGGCAACCACAAAATTACAAATGTCCCCCATTTGGCCAATTTTTGGCGGATCACCAAAAAAGTAACTTTTCAAGAGAGGTCTACCTTGAGAACAACTATCAAAAATTGGAAAGGAATCCGATCAAAATTGTGGGAGAAGAAGCGATTTGAAAATTTGACACAAAAACTTAAAAAATGTCCCCCATTTGGCCAATTTTTGGCGGATCGCCAAAATAGTAATTTTTCAAAAGAGGTCTACCTAGGGAATATTCGTGCAAAATTTGGTGAAAATCTGATCAAAATTGTGCGAGAAGAAGCATTTTGAAAATTGGCAACCACAAAATTACAAATGTCCCCCATTTGGCCAATTTTTGACGGATCGCCAAAAAGATTAATTTTTGAAAAGAGGCCTACCTTAGGAATATTTGTGCAAAATTTGAAGAAAATCTGATCAAAATTGTGGGAGAAGAAGCATTTTGAAAATTGGCAACCACAAAATTACAAATGTCCCCCATTTGGCCAATTTTTGGCGGATCGCCAAAAAGAGTAATTTTTCAAGACAGGTCTAGCTAGAGAACAACTATCCAAAATTGGAAAGGAATCCGATCAAAATTGTGCGAGAAGAAGCACTTTGAAAATTTGACACCAAAAAATAAAAAAATGTCCCCCATTTGGCCAATTTTTGGCGGACCGTCAAAATGAGTAATTTTTGAAAAGAAGCCTACCTAGGGAATATTTGTGCAAAATTTGAAGAAAATCTGATCAAAACTGTGGGAGAAGAAGCATTTTGAAAATTGGCAACCACAAAATTACAAATGTCCCCCATTTAGCCAATTTTTGGCGGATCACCAAAAAGAGTAATTTTTCAAGACAGGTCTAGCTAGAGAACAACTATCCAAAATTGGAAAGGAATCCGATCAAAATTGTGCGAGAAGAAGCACTTTGAAAATTTGACACCAAAAAATAAAAAAAATGTCCCCCATTTGGCCAATTTTTGGCGGACCGTCAAAATGAGTAATTTTTCAAAAGAGGTCTACCTAGGGAATATTCGTGTAAAATTTGAGAGGAATCCGATCAAAACTGAAGGAGAAGAAGCATTTTGAAAATTGGCAACCGAAAAATTTGAAATGCCCCCCATTTAGCAACTTTTTGGCGGATCGCCAAAAAAAATAATTTTTAAAGGGAGGTATACCTAGAGAACATTCGTGTAAAATTTGAGAGGAATCCGATCAAAACTGAAGGAGAAGAAGCATTTTGAAAATTGGCAACCACAAAATTACAAATGTCCCCCATTTGGCCAATTTTTGGCGGATCGCCAAAAAGAGTAATTTTTCAAGACAGGTCTAGCTAGAGAACAACTATCCAAAATTGGAAAGGAATCCGATTAAAATTGTGCGAGAAGAAGCACTTTGAAAATTTGACACCAAAAAATAAAAAAATATCCCCCATTTGGCCAATTTTTGGCGGACCGTCAAAATGAGTAATTTTTGAAAAGAAGCCTACCTAGGGAATATTTGTGCAAAATTTGAAGAAAATCTGATCAAAACTGTGGGAGAAGAAGCATTTTGAAAATTGGCAACCACAAAATTACAAATGTCCCCCATTTGGCCAATTTTTGGCGGATCGCCAAAAAGAGTAATTTTTCAAGACAGGTCTAGCTAGAGAACAACTATCCAAAATTGGAAAGGAATCCGATCAAAATTGTGGGAGAAGAAGCAATTTGAAAATTTGACACCAAAAAATTAAAAAATGTCCCCTATTTGGCCAAATTTTGGCGGATCGCCAAAATGAGTAATTTTTCAAAAGAGGTCTACCTAGGGAATATTCGTGTAAAATTTGAGAGGAATCCGATCAAAACTGAAGGAGAAGAAGCATTTTGAAAATTGGCAACCGAAAAATTTGAAATGCCCCCCATTTAGCCACTTTTTGGCGGATCGCCAAAAAAAAATAATTTTTAAAGGGAGGTATACCTAGAGAACATTCGTGTAAAATTTGAGAGGAATCCGATCAAAACTGAAGGAGAAGAAGCATTTTAAGTAAAAGTTTACACACGTAAATACACACGTACATACGTACATACGGACGACGGATACCCCTCTATTGATAAGATAAGACCAGCCCGACATAGTCGGCTGGTCTAAAAAGGGGGCGAGTTGTCTTTCGCCGGGTGCCGAGTTGGCAGGTGCCGAGTTGGCAAGGGGCCCAGTTGTCCAAACTCCCTTTGTTTAAATTGCTGGGATAACTTGGCTCCCTTGGGGAGGGGGGGGGGGGTTATCCTGGAGGGCGGAGCAGGATACCCAGGACTATCCTCTCCAAGGAGGGGGCAGCAAGATGTCATTTGCTAGAAATCACGAGCTCGGCAAGCAATAAATTTTGATACGCTTTACTCTTTAGGAATTCTACTATTTGTAGCAGCATAATCATCTACGATCTGTGTTCGTTTTTTCGTTTTTCTTTTCAAAACTGGTCACTCATCCTCGCAGTTCGCCACCTAATTTATGGATCTCAATAATTTATTTTAAGAATCGCAGTTCTAACCAAATTGTCTGTTCGGGGCCCAACGGCTTCGACCAGTCCTCGTTCGGGCGGGGCTCTATGGCTTCAGTCAGTGCTCGCTCGGGCGATGCTCTGTGGCTTCAGTCAGTGCTCGCACGGGCGATGCTCTATGGCTTCAGTCAGTGCTCGCTCGGGCGATGCTCTATGGCTTCAGTCAGTGCTCGTTCGGACGGGGGCCTTCAGACTTCCGTCAGTGCTCTTATATGTCTTATAAATTACGTTGGGACAGCGACCGCGAAGATAGGAGTTCCACTCGCGCGGACGGCGCGAACTCAAAACATCCATATGAATACACACGCCAACCCACTAACTGAATTGGGAAATTGATACACTACCTCCCCCCCTCCCCCCCCCCCCCCAAAGAAAAAAAAAGTTTGTATTTTTTTTTCGTCTAATTCGAAGTTCATTTTTTCCTTTCGCATATTTTAGATGTTGTTTCTTCTAATATACTAATTAAGTGTGTATTATCTCTACAAGGGGGTGGGGGGGGGGGTGGGGGGGGGGAGAACGAATGGCCACAGTAGATCCAAATTGGTGAAATGAAAAGACCATCTTCCGTGGATGAAAACAATTTTTATTTGTCAAATATCGCAAAATAAGGAATATTTGAGTATAAAAGGTCGCCAAATTTGCATCTAGCTAATTAAGTTTAGTCAGAATGGAACATTTTGTTGTCACGGTCTACGATCTACACTTAACCATTTCTATCTCCGCTCCCTCGTATATGAGCAACAAGCTTTTTACCAAAAAATCTATAATATAGCTCAATTGCAGATGCTGCATTTTTGTTGTATTGAAAGCAAATGAGAAACTGAACGAGAAGACAAATTTTAGTTTATTTGAATACCTCAGATAAACCAGAATTTTGGCGCGAAAGCATTTTTTTTTTTTTCGTATTTTAGGATTTCAATTTACGCTAAGCCAACGTGCGAACGGTTAGCGCGAACCCAGCTGGTTCAGGCCTAACGCACTAATCGCTCTGACCCACTTTCCTTGCTGAGCGGCCTTTGCCAGAAACTATCGTCGATGTTGGTTTAGTAGTAAAATATTCTAACGTCAGACACGTGTGCACGTGTTCGGCTTTATTCTCGAAAAAGGAGTTTGCGTTGTCACAGCGGATTTTGTCCCCGGTGTAATGAAACGTTTTGACCCCCAAACAAATCGAACCCCCGGTCGATTTGTTTTGGGAAAACGCGCCATAACAAACAGACCTCCCCCATAATAAAATGACCCCCTCCAAATAACCATGTTTAAATATAAAATGGAAGTAAAAAAGGTGCATGTGGTTTTTAAAAACTATTTTAAGCATTTTCTACTTCTTGATGTAGAAAATTGTTATTTTGAGCCTTTGAAATGCCATTATTGAGCTTGGACAGATTTTTTGGTGACTGTGTGTCAGTGGTGTTGGAAGTGGTATCCCGACAAAACGCCTCGCGACATAACGCCTCGCGACATAACGCCTCGCGACAAAACGCCTCGTGACAAAACGCCTCAAAATGTAAAGTGCGACAAAACGCCTCACTTTTTGAAACAACAATTAAAACACATAATTCCACTTTCTAAATCTTTTAATTTTGCCATTTAGCCATCGCTAACAAATGAGCGTCTCATTACACAGCAAACAGATATATTTTTACACTATAGTTCGAATATATATATATGTAAATGGGGGGGTCTGTTCCTGGGGGGGGGGGGGGGGGGGGGTCTGTTCCTACCAAAAAAAGGGGGGGGGTCTGTTCCGGGGGGTCTGGTCCGGGGGGGGGGGGTTGTTCCTACATTCCCATGTGGTTTTTGGTTCGTGGTTCGTCGTGCAAGGTAGCGACGTGCACGTTCCAAAGATTAACAGGAAACCGTGGTGGGACTCGACGCAGGCGTACCTTGGCTTCGCCATTCTAGTTGCCGTTAACTCGGCGGTACGTCCCGGTGACGTATGTTGTGGCGAAATATGCCACTAACGGCGCGGCTCCATCCGGGGTATTCGCTTGTAGGTATTCCAAACCAGCCTCAACATCTTCTGGGGGTAGAAACGCTAACCCGTAGAGCATTCCATAAAAATGCTTGAATTCGTCGCCGTCGTGATACTGCTGTACCAACCCGAGATCCTGTATCTTACGCCAGGTGACTTGTTTTTCAGCCAGTCTGGCAACTTTCGAGGATTAGATGCCATGCAATACTCCGATATCTCTGACATTCAGTGACTCTGATCGGACTACTCTTTGAATGCAAGACCAGTAAGAAAAATGGGGGAAATAGGGAGTTTATACGAGTGAGGCGTTTTGTCGCACTTTACATTTTGAGGCGTTTTGTCGCGAGGCGTTATGTCGCGAGGCGTTTTATCGCGAGGCGTTATGTCGCGAGGCGTTATGTCGCGAGGCGTTTTGTCGCGGATTCGTTGGAAGTGTTTTCGTGTTTGAAAATGTAGATGCTAGTTGCCAGATAAATTGTTATTCGTTAATGTAGTTTTTATTTCAATTAAAGAAACTAATCAGGTGGCAATATGTGGAAAGAAATAAAGACATCAACAAAAAATAAGAGGGTTAAAACATATAAGGGGGGGGGGGGGGTCTGTTTGTTTTAAAACAAATCGACCGGGGGGGGGGGGGGGGGTTCGATTTATTTTGGGGGTCAAAACGTTTCCTTACAATATGTGATTCGCAAGTGCGGGAACAACAACTGCGGTTTTTTTCTCGATCGAAGAGAGAGAGAGAGAGAGAGAGAGAGAGAGAGAGAGAGAGAGAGAGGAGAGAGAGAGAGAGAGAAAGTAAGAGAGAGAGAGGGAGATAGAGAGAGAGAGGGGGGAGAAGAGGACAGGGTAGGGAAAACGGGTGTAGGACAAAATACCACCGGACATAATACCACCGGACATATTACCACCGGGCAAAATGCCACCGGACATAATACCACCAAGGAAATGAAAACTAGGACAAAATACCATCACAATCTTTTATTGCTTTCTCTGATCACCGGAGCTTTTTATAACTGAATGTAACTAAAACAAACGTAAAATTACATTTACTGAGGACATTCTACTTTACTGTCAGTGTTCTTTTTGCAGATCATAGTTAGTTTATTGTCGTGGTTTATTGCTGTTGATATTGGTTTAAATTCTACTTATTTTAGTGCCCTATTTATATGCGGAAAGTCTCGCGCTATGGCAATCCCTTATCAATAATGACATAACGGAGCATTTGCTCTTATTCTCTGCGACCTACTGCATCTGATTTTTATAATCCCTAAGCCGTCCCCGTTTCACGTCTTATTTGAGCTTCTTCCATGACTGGACGCCACCGAGTCTGCGTTGTTACGCTGTATAATAAAAAGATATTGTTGGTGGTATTTTGTCCTAATTTTAATTTCCTTGGTGGTATTATGTCCGGTGATATTTTGTCCGGTGGTATTATGTCCGGTGGTATTTTGTCCGGTTCCCAGGGAAAACAAGGAGGCAGGAGAGAGAAAAAACATAGACAAAGCGTTAGAAATCGAGAGAACGGCTTACCCGGGCGTTGTTCTGCTCAAACCGACGACTGTAACGCAACGCATTTCCGGATGACTGGCAGGAATCTGGGCGAAGTTTTTCTGGATGTCCGTTCAGTCCGTTCAACGACTTGTCGGTTACGCTTCTTCAGACAACGCCTGTCCAGTTAAATCCAAATACTTAACTTTAAACCAACGCATTAGCGGATGCCAACCAGTTATATTTGTTCTTTTTTCCTTTAAAGTTTGCATCCCTGAGCCGAAATATTTCATCCTTCCGTTAATATATTTTTTTCTATGATTTTCTCAACAAGCAATCACTGCATGTTTGTGGTAACGACCAGCAACTTGAGTATCAATATGTATTCAATCTCTTTTTTGTTTTTGTTTTCTTCGTTTGCGTTCATAAGACCACACCCGATTGTTTTCGTAATATGCGTCACACATAACAAATAGTACCTTTCAAAAAGCTTGAATAAATAACCTGTTGACTTGACAAGCGCGGGAGGGGATTAAAGAAAGACTGGCATATACATGTGTGTGGAGGGGAGCGGGGGAGGAGGGGGAGGGGTTGTGAAGGCAAGAAAGCGAAAACATTGAACAACAATACATCTTTTGTTCTCTTGACACGCAAGCATTAAATATGAGCCCACAGAGGGACCACACGCTTCTGCTGTTCATCTTTTGTCTTATTTTATCAATATAATTTATTAATATTGACCACACTATTAGAATTCTCCGAGAAATCAATGCGAATGAAGGCGGTTCAATAGTTCAAGAAGAATGTCCAGGGATATTGTGATCAGCTCACATGCAGTGAATCAAGTATCACAAGGCTTGTGGCAAAACTGAAAATATTTCCACGGCCGGAACTGTCCTAATCTCTTCCGGATCAGAAAAAAAGATAATTACAAGGAAGCCCTAACCTTGGACTACGCACAAAAAATGAAAGCAATATGAATAAAATGACTTTCAGAACAACTATTTTGAAAAAAAAAAAAAAAACAATTTTGAAAGGGTAGCATGAGGCAAATTTTGTAGGGGTAAACAAAAAGAATCCGATCAAACTAGACTGACCAGTGTTTTTGTTAAAACAAAAGCTGATATTCCCCCCCCCCTCCCTCCCAATCAGTCACTTGGGCAAAAATTCCTTGCTTAAAACATTGGCGAGCCAAAAAAAAAAATAAAATTCAATAAATAAATAAATAAAAAAAATCGTTAAAAATACATTTTTACACAAAATGAAGAAAAAAAAAACTTCACAGTAAACATTTGCACTATATGTGGGTTCTTCTTGCCACGTTTCAGTCTAATTCAACAAACTGTTTTGGAGATATCGCAACAATATGGCCAAAAAACTTAAAAAACAGAAATTAAAAAAAAATCGCCAAAAATACATTTCCAACGGAAATGAAGAAAAACTTTGCCGTATACATTTGCGCAATATGTGTGTTGTTCTTGCAACGTCTGAGCCTTATCCAACGAAGTGTTTTGGAGATTTAGCCTCCCAAAGTAAAAAAAAATGCACGAAACCGCCCCCTCCTATGTTAAAAAATTTGCATAAAATAGAATTTTTGAAGGTACAAAAAAAAAAATAAATAAATAAAATAAAATAAAATAAATAAATAACACGGACATCATCTAGACATGTACTCCAATATGTATGTATGCTCTGAGAAAAATCGATTCATTAAGTTCATAAGAACTCACTGCGGACAGACGGACGGACGGACACACTAAATACGTCTCCTTTAGGGGGAGACATATAATTAAGGGAGACGCATTTTGAAGACTGTCTAAGCAGGAATTACAAAATCGTGCCACTTGGTGTTTGGCGAATGACCAAATAAAGTAAATTTTCAAGACATGACTACCCGGAAAACATTCTTACAGTTGGATGACACCCTCCACCCCCTCCTCCTCCCCCCCCCCCCCGACACACACACTCATGTGATGAACCAGGTCGACCAAGTCGGGCTGGTCTAACAACGAATGTTCAGGGACATTGTGATCAGCCGAAATCCAGTTAATCAAGTACAACTACCGCAAAAAGGGAGTCAGTTTTAAAAATTGAAAATTAACAAAAAAAAAATAAATAAATAAATACAAAAAAAAAAACAAAATAAAAAAAAAAAAAACAAAAACGCCAGCATTTGTCTTACCTCTGACGGATCCCAGAAAAGTAAAATTCAAAGAGCAATAACGCTGGACTACGGCTGAAAAAAAAGCATTCCGACACAAAATACTTGCAGAAGAACCATTTTTAAAAACTGATCCCCAAAACATTCAAACGGCGGCATGAGACCAGTTTCTGGAGCTCCGCAAAAAATAAACAAATAAATAAAATAAATAAATAAATAAAAAATAAATAAATTGAAAATAAATAAATAAATAAAATAAAAAGAAAATAATAATGAAAACATCAAATGAAGAGTAATATTTTAAAAGTTCGAATAAATCCAATAAAGCTGCAGGCAACGCGTTTTGGAAAACAAAAATATTTAAAATGCCGCCAATTGGCCAGTTTTGGGAGATTTGAGAAAACAAAGTAATTTTTCGAAAGAGAAACATCAACATTCGTATAAAATTTTAATGCCCCCTATTCGGTCAATTTTTGGCGGATCGCCAAAATAAGTAACTTTTCAAAAGAGGACCACTTAGTCAACATTTAGGTGAACTTTGAAGGCAACCGGATCAAAATTGTGGAAGAAAAAACCTTTCGAAAGTTGGCTGCCAAAAAATTTTTAAATGTTCCCTATTTGGCTAATTTTTGGTGGATCGTCAAAAAATTGAAGAGACGCCAACACAGTAAAATGCGCACAAAATTTAAAGGTAATCTGATCAAAATTTCTGAATGAGAATGTTGTTTTGAAAATTGGCCACCATTTTTTTTATGCACTTTATTTGGGCAATTTACAGAATGAACATATGCATCTCAAGGAAATGCGATCAAAATTGTGGGAGAAAGTCTTTTAAAATCTGGCAAATAACAAATTATAAACACCTCTATTTGGCGATTCGCTACAAAAATTCGACAAAGGCCTAACCAGTAAATATTCGTGCATAATTTGAATGGAATCCAATCTGAATTTTGGGAATAGACGCATTTTAAAAATTGGCTACCAAACAAATGTAAATGCCCCCAATTTGGCTAATTTTTGGCGTAACGACAAAAAAATAAATAAATAAATAAAAAATAAATAAATAAATAAAAAAAAATAAAGAAAGAAACCGTATGAACACAATAGTTTAGAACTGGAAAACCAAATTTGAAGAAGCTTTTCGAAAACTGGCAACTTATGAATTAGAAAAGTAACCCTTCCCCATTTGGCCAGTTTTTGGCGAATCGCAAAACAATTAAATAGATAAATAAATAAATAAATAATAATAATAATATTTTTTGTTTTCGAAAGGGTTTCCCAGTAAACAATTATTAAAATTATGAAAAAAAAGAAAGAAAAAAACAAACAAAAACCCGATCAAGGGACAAGAAGCATTTTGAAAATTGCAAGCATAAAATTTTAAATGGCCCCAATTTGGCCAATTTTTTATGCATTGGCAAAAACAAAAAGAAGATTTTTCACAAGGGGCCTACCTAGAAAAAATTCGTACAAAATCTTAAAGCGAAACGATGAAAACTGAGGGAGAAACAGCATTTTCAGGTAAAGTTTACATGCCCACATGCAGACGACGGATACCCCATTTACTGATGTGATAAGAACAGCCCGACAAAATCGGCCGGTCCAAAAATAGCAACTCCACGAAGTAATACGCAACTTGTTGTTGAAGATATTATTTGGAAAATAGTCGAAACGAAAAGGAGATGGAATTTCAAAGTGGGCTATGTGGGGTCAAATAGGCTGGAGGGAAATTTCATGGTTGGCCGCAATGGAGGGGGTTGGGGTGGAGAGGGGCGGGGGTTCTATTTCTGTGCTCATCTCCTACTTGTTCCTGAACTTGTACGTATTCTTAAAATTCAGATCTTGACCATGAACGAAGAGGTCAAGGTCACCAAGACACCTCTTCCCTTATCTTCCGTTTTAGGTCAAAATGGTCGAAAATAAGCTTAAAATCGCACTACCTCTAACTGTTTTTGGAACATCCGGTTTTTTACATTGACCATGTCCGAAATGGTTAAGATCACCGCGGTCCCCCTTACATAATATTTCTAGGTTGAAAGGGTCGAAATAAACTCAAAATACAGTTATACTCTACCCGTTTTCGATACAACGGTTAACTTCCGGTCATCATGATCGAGGTGGTCAAAGTAACCGAGGTACCTCTTACATATAGTGTTTCAGGCCCAAAGGATCAAAAATGAATTTGAAATCGCTCTACCTCTACCCGTCTTCGAGATAATGGCCAACTTTCTGTTTTAGACTTTGACCATGACCGAGGAAGTCAAGGTCGCCGAGGTATCTCTTGCATATAGTCTTTTAGGCCCAAAAGGTCAAAAATAAGCTCAAAATCGTCTATCTCTAACCGTTTTTGACACAACGGTCAATCGTTTTCTAGGCTCATGAAAAAAAAAAAACATGAAAAAATGCGGATTTCACGACGTCTCATTACCTCCGTCAGTCAGGCAAGTTTCTTCACTCTTTAGCAATTGGGAAAAACCCAACGCTGCATCCAACTTCAACTTGCACTCACATAGTGTAATATCAGTCTCATTGTAGAGAGTAGGGCGATCAATGCGCCTACGCTGATATCATAACATTTCCTTAAACTGTAAATAAAATCAAAGCGTTTGCCTGCCTCTTAATGGGCTTCAGTGGCAAAATTTCAATGTCCATTTTCACATATTAAATGCCTTTAAAAATGAGCTGCACCAATTACACATCCATTATGCCTCTGCTAAATTTGGTTGTCCTAGCCCTAGAAGTCTCAGAGGAGTTCGCGTGACAAGGTTTTGCCGGAAAAAAAGGAACGATACAGAAACTGTTTTCGGAGTCGTACGAAAGCAATAAACTAGATGATTGAAAATCCCAAGTGGATTCACAAGTCCTTACAAACACTGTACCACTAATATTTATTTTCTACGAAAGGCGACTCACTTTCTGGGGATAGTGCAGCAGGCGAGAACTCGTATCCTCCTGTTAAACTCACTCCCTCAAGCCTCCTCTGTCACGGTGCGGAGGAATGCGAACCCTTTTTGTTTGTACTGCGCATATCTCAACCCAGCAAACAACCGACGTCTTTTTTGGTTATAAAAGGTTGGATTTTGGTCGCAACGACTTCATAACCATACTCTGAATAAAATAAGGTTGTAAAATGAGTAGAATTACGTCACGACCTATTTCCCCAAAACCAGACTTCAGTTTTCTGACGTCATTCCGACGTTGCAAAATCGACCAAAAATCGGAAATCTAAACCATTTTGAAAAAGGGGAAGAGAAAACGTAATTTTTTTACATGACAATTTTAGAATTTTGATGGCACGTCGGTATTTTTCTTCCTAGATTGTAAAAATTAACATGGAAAATGCTTTCGTTTGTATTTCACAACATCAGTTAAATGATTCATTATCTATTAATTACATAAGTCTAGACTCTATTTTTGTAAGACGTGCCTAAGACTGGTCGTTTCAAGGTCGTAAACCCGACGTCAGTTTCAGGTCGGAATCTGACGTCGGTTCCAATTTCATATAGAACCTAAAACTGACTTAATTCCGACGTCGAACCCGACGTCCGTTTTCATTTAAAATCCGACATCATCCTGATTTCTCGCTGGCGTCGAATTGTTTGCTGGGAACCAAGTTCTTTTTTTTCTCTCTTTTTTTTTTCCTCGGAAGCTTGGTGTGCGCTCTTTCGCCACTGGTGTAGATGCATGTCGTCCCTGTGAAAACCGGCGTTGCCTACACCAACATAAAAGCCAAATCGTACTTTTTGGATTTTCCGGTGAAGACTTCGTTTCGACTGTAATTTCACCGCTGCAATGCAGAGATGAGCCAGATCTGTGCTTTCGTGCCGGCCACTCGGACCGGCATCTCTGAAACCTTGCTGGCCCGATTGAAATCATGACATACAGCCCTCCACAATCTTACCGGCCACTGCAGCCGGGCGCGGAGTGATCCTGTACCGACCCATGCTATTCTCCACCAGCCGTACTTGCCCGTACTAAAGCTCATGTCTGTCGAGATGTGCAAGAACTGTAGTGACAAACAATAAATATTCGCACCGTTTCATGAGCTCGTACGTAATATTTTATACATCCGAATAAAAAACACGACGCTGCGCACATTCTATGGGCATTTTATCCGTGTGTAAATTTCAAAACAATCTTATTTTGTATGAATGCCATTTTCACTAAATCTCAAAAAAAAAAAAAAATGTAATTCTGATTTTTTTTTCAGTTTGTTCTGGGACCAGCTGATATCTAGTGAATCAAGTATCAAAAGGCTTGTATAGTCGTCAATAAATGGTAGTCACTGTTTAAATTTTTTTAAAGGTTTACTCTCACAAAAGTATTGTATTGTATTGTGTTGTTCTTTAGATCCCTTTCAACTGCTATGGTCATGTCGGGATCCCCCTGCCACATTATACTGAAATGGGGCATTCCAGCCCTCCTTCTAAGCCTTACATGTGGAGTGCCTCACAGGGTAGCAAGGAGGAGTCCCAAATTTAAAGTCTTAGGTATGACTCGACCGGGGTTTGAACCACAATCTTCCAGTCTCGAGGCGGACACTCTAACCACTAGGCCACCGAGGCTGGTCACAAAAGTAAATTTCCAAGAGCTGTAACGCTGGACTGCGCCTAAAAAATGAATGCAGTCCGACTAAAATTACTGGCAGAAAAACTTGATCCCC
Organism: Protula sp. h YS-2021; assembly: GCA_949752745.1. Taxonomy (NCBI): domain Eukaryota; kingdom Metazoa; phylum Annelida; class Polychaeta; order Sabellida; family Serpulidae; genus Protula; species Protula sp. h YS-2021. The sequence goes on along the minus strand of OX457032.1, from coordinate 352,364 downwards.
AAAATATTTAAACGGCAGCATGATGCACATTTTTGGAGAACCGCAAAAAGAAAAAAAAAAAAAAAAACACGTAATTTTCAAACATTCGTGCAACATTTTAGGGAAACCCGGTGTAAATTCTGGAACAACAGGTATTTTGAAAATTTGCTATATAAGTTTTCTAAATGTCTCCTATTTAACCATGGCCATCAGATCCAAATTGAGGGAGAAAAAGCATTTTGAAAATTACTAATTCCCCCTATTTAGCCAATTTTGGATAGCTGTCAGCAAAAAAAAACGTAATTTTCCAGACAGCACAGTCAAGTGAACATTTATGCAAAATTTGAAGTCAATCAAATAAAAATTGTGCCACGAAAAAAAAAATCTTGAAAAAAATTGCCAACAAAAAATTAAAAAAATGGCCGCTGTTTGGCCAATTTTTGGCCGCAAATTTGAAGGCAATATGATTAAAATTGTAGAAGAATTTTGAAAATAAGCTATCGAAGAATGCCCCCTCCCCATTTAGCCATTTGTGGTGAATCATAAAAAAGTCACTTCTGAAGAGAGGATAGACTAGTGTACATTTATACAGCATTTTGAAAATTTGAAAAAAAAAGAAAAAAAATGCACCCAATTTAGCCAAGTTTTGGTAAATGGCCAAAAGTCACTTTTCAAAGGTAACCGCTCACTGAACATTTATACAACGTTTGAAGGCAATCTTATAAAAAATGTAAAATAGATAGCCTTTGAAAAATTCTTTGAAAAATTGGCCTCCAAAAATATTTTAAAAAGTCCCCCAATTGAGCAATTTTTGTCGCATCGCCAAAACAAGAAACCTACTGAAGAAACCTACTTAAGTAAAAGCACAATTCATTTTGTTTTCATATAATTAATGTAGGGTTTGCAAATAAACGTATGAAATAGTCACATACATTTTAGAAAGCAAACATATGTAAGAGGTTTCATTGTATATCAGTGTTTCATAACATTGAACACTAAACCATGCCGGTTCCGAAGCATTTGCCTTCAAGACTATACTGTTTTGAATTCTGGAATATTCGTTTTTAACCCATACTTCGTTTTCATCCGGCATCGTACCATAGTTACAAGTGCCCTTCAAAGCACCCCAATCACCAGAGGAATTGGGAATGAAAGTGTTATATTTTTTCTATAATTTGTGTTTCAGAACATTAAACAGTAAACCATAACAGTTCCAAAGGATTTTCTATTCAAGATTTTACTGTTTTGAGTGCGGGAAGATTCGTTACTCAAGTTATTATGCAACAAAGTCGAACAACCCTTATTACATGCCTTGTTTGTGGTGTTTAGCCATAGTTCGTTTTCACCCGGCATCGTACCATAGTTACAAGTGCCCGGCAAAGCCTTTTGGTTTATAGGTGTTGAGATGTTTTTGCCCGATATTTTCTGAATTGTCTCCCATACTTTTTTGGTTTTATTGTTTTTGTTTAATGTCGAAATATATTCCTCCCACGTTTGCTTTTTGCTTGCTTTGATAGTTCTGCGTGCTGCGGTACGCAACCGTTTGTACTCAAATTTGGTGGTATTGTCCGGGTTGATATAAAACTGGCGAAGAGCTGTTTTCCGCATAGCTGTTGCTCTTTTGCAGTCATCGTTGAACCAAGGTTTCTGTGGCTTTTTATGGTTTGCGGAAGTTTTAGGTATTGTTTTTTTTTCATGATTGCCTGGATTAGAGCAGTAAAAAGGAAAACAGGGTCATCATCAAGTGTATAGTAGTTGGTTTTTATAGCCTTTTGGCATTGTTTTTGGAACATTGACCAGTATGCTTTGTGAAATTTCTACTTTGATATTCCTTTCTGTTGCGGTGGATCTAGTGGTTTTGATAAAACAGGGAAGTGGTCGCTAGCGTAGTTGTCGTCCAAGACTTCCCACTTAAAATCTAAAAACAATTTACTAGATGCCATTGTAAGGTCGATTGAGGTTTTTGAACCAGTGCCAGGATATAGGTATGTAGGAGATTTATCGTTGTAAAGTGAGAGATTGTGGAAATTTAGTAGGTTTTCAATTAGTTTACCTTTGTAGTCGGTGCTTGTAATACCCCATAGGTCGCTATATGCATTAAGTCGCCTAAAAATACAATAGGTTTTGGTAGTTGGTTCATAAAGTTGTTAAGTTCTTCCGGTTCCGGTATATGTTACAAATGGAAAAAAAAGTTTTCTTCATCGTAACACGAACTGCGCTGCTTGCAGGTTTGTGTTTAGTTTCAGTTCACTTTGAATAACGTTGTTTCGGATTAAGGTAGTGGTTCCGCCCGAGGCGCGGTTGTTATTGGCATTTTTGTTATAGGAAGTAAGTAAGTAAGTAAGTAATTTGTTTAATGACACCTTCCAGCCTATGTAGGCCATACTGTGTCTAAACCATTTCTCTATTCTCATGCCATTTAAAATTTATCAAACAAATTAATTTCCTTTAAAAATTCAATAATTTTACTGCTATCTACAGTGGAAAAAAGTGTCGCCAGCGACTCCACATTAAAATATTGATTCCTTGTAAAACTAAAATCAATACAGTCGAGTAAAATATGTTTCACTGTCAAAGGTTCATGACATCCTATACATACTGGTGCTTCTTCTCCTTTTAGTAAATAACTGTGTGTAATATATGTATGCTCAATTCTTGCTCTACGAATAATGCTATCAGTTTTAACATTTTCCAAACAGCTCTGTTGTTTACCGATCAGCCGTTGAATCCTATGTAATTTATTATTGACTGCGTTATCCCATTCTTCTTGCCAACACTTTCTTATATAGAAATTTATATTTGGTATAAAATGCCGAGTAAGGAATAAAGAATGGTGTTATAGGTAACTCTATCGCTTCTTTGGCTGCTTTATCAGCCTTTTCATTGCCCTTTATACCAATATGACTAGGTATCCAACACATAACAATATATTTATTTATACGCCAATACATTTCTAAAAGCATCTGTATAATTGGGTTGTCAGTGTCACGATTTTTCATTGCATCAATAACAGATTTGGAATCCATGAATATTATAAATTTTGTTTTTTTTTTACTAATCTTGATGTACAAAAAGGCCATATGCACTGCACGAAGTTCTGCCGTGAATATCGATGAATAATCTGGTAGTCTCTTTTTAAAAGAATGATTGTAATGACTGCAGCACCTGCTTTTTCGTCCAATTTTGATCCATCAGTGTATATTTGTGTATAATCTTTGAAATAAGATTCAATTTCCAAAAACCTGTTTTTAAAAACCCAAGGATCTGTCTCTGATTTCTTATCATTTGTCAAATCTGTCAAAAATGTTGGTATTTTTAAAATCCAAGATGGTATCTTCGAAACTGTATACTCCGCAACACACTCCATTTTGATGTTAGCATTTTCTAAATGTGGCTTTACTCGAAGTCCAAACGTGGATATAGTATTTGGTCTATTTTCAAACAGGTCGCCATAACTTGGTTCAAATACAATTTCACGTGTCGGATTTTCTCTATTAGAATACAGTTTTATTGCCTATTGCATTGAAAGCTTCATTCTACGGTGATACAATGACGGTTCATTAGCTTCAACTCTCAAACTCTCCATTGGTGACGTTCTAAAGGCTCCCAAACATAATCTCAAAGCTTGATTTAGTATAGGATCAAGTATTTTAAGGTAAGACGGTCTCGCTGAACCATATACAGCCGAGCCGTAATCTAACTTGGATCTAATTAGAGCTCTATACAACATCATCTTTGTATTTCTATCTGTTCCCCATGTAGTATTTGACACCACTTTTAGTACATTGAGTGCTTTCTGGCACTTGGTTTTTAAATACTTTATATGTGGAATAAACGATAATTTGGAGTCGAAAATTAAACCAAGGTATTTTGCTTTCTTCACTACCGGAATGCAAGTTCCATCTATACTCAGTTCTGGATCGAGGTTAAAAACGGGGAGCTACCATTATCTCGAACCGAGTCAGATACAAAGAAATTTTTAGCGGTTTTAGGCACACCATCGATCTTTTGCTCCTGCAGGATATTATATAAGAGTTATCTCGGTGATAATGACCTTAATAGCCATTGTGAAAGTCGTAAACCGGAAATTCAACATTAGCTCTGTGAAACACCGAAAGTTCGTAATTATCTGAAAAATATTTAGAGATACTACGATTTTCATCTTGTTTTGGGCATATAAATACCTTGCGTAATTACATGAGTTACCTCAGTGGCCTTATCTTCTCAGTTATGGTCAAGGTCAGACGCAGAAAGTTGATCATTATCTCGTAAACGGTTAAAGAGAGACATTTATTTGGAGCTTATTTGCAACTCACTAAGCATAATGCACGTTATATTTGAGCTTTCTATGTGACCATGACCTCGGTCATGATTGAGGTCAAAACTCGGAAAATGACAATTGTATCTAAAATCGGTTACAGACAGCGATTTTTACTTTCGACACATTATGCTACATTTGCTACATTTGAGCTTTGTCGGTGACATTGAGCATCTCTCATATGGTAAAGGTGAAAACCGTAAGCTGACCATTATGTCAAAACGGTTAGAGGTACAGCGATTTTCAACTCATTTCGATCCATTTGGGCTAAAGCGCATATCAGAGGCACGTCGGTGATCTTCAAATCTTGCTCAAAATCAAGAGAAAAACCGGAAATTGACCATTATCTCGAAAACCAAATCGATTTGGAACTCATTTACAACACATTATGTCATATTAGAGCTTTCTCAGTGACCTTCACATTCTCGGTCATGGTCAAGATCAAACCCCAACTTGAACAATTATCTCGAAAATGGTTAGAGAAAGAGATCCTGACCTTCATGCCTAAAGCTTTGTGCCTAAAACAAGAGGTTCCTCGGTGACCTCGACAATCTTGGTAAAAGTCAAGGTAAAATACCGGATACTTACCATTATTTCGAAAACAGTAAGAGACAGAAGCTCATTCTCGACCCTTTGTTCTTTAAGAACGTTACGCAAGAGGTATCTCGGTAACCTAATCTCGAAAACGGTTAGAGACACAAAAATTTTAGCCCATTTTGCGTGCGTTGGACAGAGAAGACGTGATATAAGTAGTTACATCCTTTACCTTTAAGCTCCGGATCATCGTCAGAGAAAACTGGAAGTTCACGACAACAAGTCGACGGGATTAAAATGTAAAATGTCTTATTTCTGTAAATGGATATATATATATATATATATATATATATATATATATATATATATATATATATATATATATATATATATATATATATAAAACCACGTGGCCTTCAATACACCGTGAAATAGAAAAAGTGAGACTAATCGACCCAAGGGAGGATCTTTTTCCGAATGGGGCCAAACCCACGTATCATGAAACTAGGTAAAAAGTTCATAACTTCTGCCAAATATCTGGTACGTATCCTTTAACAAGAAGTTATGCTCTGAGCAGTAGCAGCTTAATTAATTTACAGCACTATTTTTCGGCCTTGATTATTTGCATGCAATATCGAGTCAAAAATGTTTGTGACCCAAGCGATGTGTGGCCTTGGCCTACAGTCATATCCAGAGAAAGTGAAAAACGCGGATAACTACGACAACATATTTTACCTGTTTGTCAAAACAGCAGTTCAACAGAAATTACGAAAAAAGGAAACACGTTGTATTTTAAACAAACAAAAGTGTTACCACTTATAAATTGTCATGGTATCCATTGCAGAGAATTCAGTATGAAATAAAAAAATATGTGCAATATCGATTAGAGTATCCAAATTATTTTGGATTACCGTAGGCACCCGAAATATTTAGCCACACATTCGGTATTAGAGTAAATTAAACTAGCGTCGGAACATGACCATCATTTGGATTATTGTTCAAGAAGTTTGCGGATTACTTTTGCAAAAATGGCAACAATTTCTGAACTACTGGCTGAAGACGGTGTGGATACTGATGTTTCGGTGACAAACATGCGGGTGAGTGATCAACTTCAGACATTTATAATGAAAGAGAGAGAGGGGCAGAGAGAGAGCGACAGAGAGAGAGAGAGAGAGAGAGAGAGAGAGAGGAGAGAGAGAGAGAGAGAGAGAGAGATAGAGAGAGAGAGAGAGAGAGAGAGAGAGAGAATTCTTCAATATCATTTTTATTCGAAAAAGACATTATATATATATTAAATGATAAGGAACAGTGGAAACAAACTAACGATAAAACACTATGATAGTAAGAAAAACGTGATAGATTGCATTTAAATAACACTGTTTTTGGTTGAAACACAGGGGGGGGGGGGGGGGGTAGGGATGCAATAACGCATAATTTGGCTAAATGTGTGAACACGCTATTGAAAAAAAAACTCGAAATATGAATTGCAGAAAAGCAAGAGGGTGGTGAACGGACTTTCGGTCAGTGAATCATTAATTTGAAAGTAGATATATTACAAGTGAGAAAAAACATAAGAAAGAAAGAGAGAAAATGAGACAAAACGGAGAGAGAGAGAGAGAGAGAGAGAGAGAGAGAGAGAGAGAGAGTAAGAGAGAGAGAGAGAGAGAGATAGAGAGAGAGAGAGAGAGAGAGAGAGAGAGAGAGAGAGAGGAGAGAGAGAGAGAGAGAGAGAGAGAGAGAGATTCATCAAATTATTGATTTCAGTTTCAGGTTGTAATAGTCAATGACGAGGAGGAAACAGCTCGTGACAACAAAATGCGGACGGGGATTTTGGCGGATTTCACGAATTCTGTGCACTTCACGGCATATGCCGGTTTACCAGCATTCTTCACTCCCGGCAAAGCAATAATAATAAACAATGCTGTTTACAGAAGCAGGCAGATTGTGATCATTCCTCGAACAAAAATTTTTCGATCCTCCCATTTCGATATATCCCTGAGGACATCAGGTGAGAGATTTTAAAGTTTTTGGGATAAAAATATTAAAAGAATATTTATTGTACAAAGTCGTTACCCAATGCCTAGAAGAGATGCAAGAGAATTATTTAGAAAATTGAAAAGAAGAAAAAAAGTAATTTTTATTTTACAAAAGTAAAAGCTATGAATAAAATTGTTCGTTCAACTGGCCCACCCTCATCCGACATGCTTATGTTTAATATACTACAGAATATAATAAACCCTCGATTTTTTTTTTGTTCAGAGAAAACGCCATCGCTAAAAATGAACAACCACGTTATGAAGTGAAGACCGCAAATAAATTCTCGCTGGAAACCCAAACGTGATGGTGTCCATTGAAGAAAATGTGTCAACGGTAAGATGATCATACACTTTACTTCATTGATATCTATACAGATATTGAAAAAATTAGACTAGCATTAGAAAAAGAAATACGGTATAAAAAAAGCGGTCAAATATCGGCTTTCGAGTTTTGCAGTTCGAGTAAGGATGATTGTCAGTGTGGGGAAGAGTACTGCTATCAGCCTCCCTCAATGTTTGTTGCCTTGTATTCGTAATGATCTCTGTGAACGCCTCCCGACCCCTTAACGAGAAACAGCTGTTGACGGTCAATAAATACCCATATAGTAACACAAAGCACGATCTTGTGGTGTGCAAAGGTAAATAGAAAGAGGAAGGGTTGTAGCATGGCAGATAGCTATCACCCAGGGGGCCATCACCTAAATGGCAAATATATTCTCTTAGTTTTCATCATTCAAATTAGATTCAGAAAACCGAGGCAAACTGTTAAGTGAAAGCGTTTAAAGGCCCTCCCACTAAGGGAGACATATATAGTAAGTAAGTAAGTAAGTAATTTGTTTAATGACACCTTCCAGCCTATGTAGGCCATACTGTGTCTAAACCATTTCTATGTTCTCATATCATTTAAAATTTATCAAACAAATTAATTTCCTTTAAAAATTCAATAATTTTACTACTATCTACAGTGGAAAAAAGTGTCGCCAGCGACTCCACATTAAAATATTGATTCCTTGTAAAACTAAAATCAATACAGTCGACTAAAATATGTTTCACTGTCAAAGGTTCCTGACATCCTATACAAACTGGTGCCTCTTCTCCTTTTAGTAAATAACTGTGTGTAATATATGTATGCCCAATTCTTGCTCTACGAATAATGCTATCAGTTTTAACATTTTCCAAACAGCTCTGTTGTTTACCGACCAGCGGTTGAATCCTATGTAATTTATTATTGACTGCGTTATCCCGTTCTTCTTGCCAACACTTTCTTATATATAAATTTATATTTGGTTTAAAATCCGAGTAAGGAATAAAGAATGGTGTTATAGGCAACTCTAACGCTTCTTTCGCTGCTTTATCAGCCTTTTCATTGCCCTTTATACCAATATGACTAGGTATCCAACACATAACAATATATTTATTTATACGCCAATACATTTCTAAAAACATCTGTATAATTGGGTTTTTAGTGTCACGATTTTTCATTGCATCAATAACAGATTTGGAATCCATGAATATTATAAATTTTGTTTTTTGACTAATCTTGATGTACAAAAAGGCCATATGCACTGCACGAAGTTCTGCCGTGAATATCGATGAATAATCTGGTAGTCCCTTTTTAAAAGTATGATTGTCTGTAACAACTGCAGCACCTGCTTTTTCGTCCAATTTTGATCCATCAGTGTATATTTGTGTATAATCTTTGAAAGATGATTTAATTTCCAAAAACTTGTTTTTAAAAACCCAGGGATCTGTCTCTGATTTCTTATCATTAGTCAAATTTGTCAAAAATGTTGGTATTCTTAAAATCCAAGATGGTATCTTCGAAACTGTATACTCCGCAACACACTCCATTTTGATGTTAGCATTTTCTAAATGTGGCTTTACTCGAAGTCCAAACGTGGGTATAGTATTTGGTCTATTTTCAAACAGGTCGCCATAACTTGGTGCAAATACAATTTCACGTGTCGGATTTTTTCTATTAGAATACAGTTTTATTGCATATTGCATTGAAAGCTTAATTCTACGGTGATACAATGACGGTTCATTAGCTTCAACTCTCAAACTCTCCATTGGTGACGTTCTAAAGGCTCCCAAACATAATCTCAAAGCTTGATTTTGTATAGGATCAAGCATTTTAAGGTAAGACGGCCTCGCTGAACCATATACAGCCGAGCCGTAATCTAACTTGGATCTAGTTAGAGCTCTATACAACATCATCTTTGTATTTCTATCTGTTCCCCTTGTAGTATTTGACACCACTTTTAGTAAATTGAGTGCTTTCTGGCACTTGGTTTTTAAATACTTTATATGTGGAATAAACGATAATTTTGAGTCGAAAATTAAACCAAGGCATTTTGCTTCCTTCACTACCGGAATGCAAGTTCCATGTATACTCAGTTCTGGATCTGGATGGACTATTCGTTTTTCACAAAAATGTATACAAACTGTTTTCGTTTTTGAAAATTTAAACCCATTTTCATCAGCCCATTTTTTAATGTTATTAATGCATTGCTGTAACTGACGTTCTATAACGCGTTTCCCTCGAGAGCAAATACCGAAGTCATCTACAAATAATGATCGATCTATGTGTTTTTTCAGAGTCTCCACTATGCTATTAATTTTAATAATAAATAAAGTCACTGATAAAATGCTGCCCTGGGGCACACCCTCCTCTTGAGTAAAAGGATCCGACAATGTACAACCAATTCTCACTTTAAAATGCCGATTTTTTAAAAAGTTTACAATAAAACTTGGAAGGCGTCCTCTTAGACCCATTTTATGAAGGTCTTTTAGAATGCCATATTTCCAAGTGGTATCATACGCCTTTTCCAAATCAAACAAAACAGCAACGACATGTTCCTTCCGAATAAAGCCTTCTCTGATAAAAGTTTCTAATTTAAGAAGATGATCAGTTGTAGTACGTTGGCGTCTAAAACCACTTTGTGCATTTGTTAATAATTTGTTACTTTCTAAGTACCACATCAGTCGTTCATTTATCATTCGTTCCAAGGTCTTACACAGACAACTTGTCAGTGCAATTGGTCGATAACATTGAGGATTAGTGGGGTCTTTTCCAGGTTTTGGTACAGGAATAATTGTTGCTTCCCTCCAAGATGTCGGGAAAGAACCTTCTTCCCAAATCTTATTAAAAATGTTTAAAAGAACATTTTTACTATTTTCTGGAAGATGTTTAATGATTTCGTAATGAATATCATCAGGACCGGATGAAGTATCCTTTGCTTTATCAAAAGAATTTTTAAGATCTATTAGTTCAAATGGTAAATTATAAATTTCATCATTACTAGAAGAAAAATCCAAATTAACTTTCTCAGATAGTTCTTTAAATTGCTGAAATTTTCTTGTATAGTTATCAGATGTATCGTCTTGTTTCAAATGTTTCACTGTACTTATATCTTTTCCCTTAATTTTACGAATTTTGTCCCACACTTTCTTTATTGATGTCTTATTATTCAGACCAGCTACAAACTCTTGCCATGTTTGCCTTGTATTTGAACGAATTGTTCTTTTCGACACAGCCTGTAATCGTTTATATTCAAGTTTATTTTTAAGGTTAGGCTGTCTTGAAAATTTGTCCAATGCTTTCTTCCTTTCATGTACTGCTTGTTTACATTCATCATTAAACCAAGGCTTTTTCGGAAGACTTGGATTTGCAGAGGATTTAGGAATTGTTCTTAAAGCTATATCCTGTAGAATATTTGTAAATAAGGCTATTGGATCAGAAACATTTTCAAAAATTTCATTGTTAATGTTTTCATGACATAATCTGGCGAATTCAGTCCAGTCAGCTTTATCAAGTTTCCACTTGGTTAATACTTGGTCACTTCCATAAAGGTCGTCTAATACTTTCCACTCAAAATCAACAAAAATATCAGGAGAACATAACGAAAGATCTATTGCAGTTTTTGATCCCGTAGCAGGACATATATTGTATTTGATGTGTCCGTCCGTCCATCTGTCCGTCCTTCCGTCCGTTTCTCCGCAGTGAGTTCTCAAGAAATTTATGAGTCGATTTTTCTCAAAACATACATACATATTGGCGTACATGTCTAGATGATGCCCTTGTTATTTATTTATTTTGTGGTCCTTCAAAAATTCTATTTTTGGCAAATTTTTGAACATTAGGGAAGGGGTTCGGGCAGTTTTTGTCACTTTGACAGGCAATATCTCCAGAAACATTGGCTGTCCATACATACAGTATGCCATTGGTGAAATGAAGTTGCAAAATTTCAATCTCTGAATTTCAGGTTCAACAACAGAAACTTGCTAATGTCAAGGGTGAAAAGATTCCGGTCAAAGAGCTAACCGTTTCCGACATGACCGGCCACATTACAGTGAATCTGTGGCACAATGCTGCCGCAACGGAAGTGCATGCGGGGCACAGGGTCTCTTTTCATGATGTGTCTGTGAAATTTTCACCCTATAAAAAGAAAAATGCCGTTTCAGTCAGTCGACCGAGACAAATTCGTATACAGGCACCCAGGGCCGAAAACTTGCAGATAACAATCAATGGCTTCAGCGAGTGCAGCGACGGGCAGTTTGACATCATGGTCGACATGGACCGAAACGGCAAGATAACTGCAGAAACCCTTCGAGTCACCTCCCAGAAGTTGTGCCAGTTACTAATCCAAGATGGCGCATGGGACGAAGAAGAAGCAGTTGCGCTTCTTCCTTTCAATACATCCGCAACTATATCCGGAAGTCAAGTTATAAGTTTTCGATAAGAGGCATCCACTCCACAGCAGCCTCTGTAACAATTATCGATGCATGACTGCGTAGAAAATACAACAGTAGCATTAGACAATTGCAGGACTTGGGAATTCTAGTATAGGACGACAGTAGCATTAGACAATTATAGAACTTACCATTCTAATTTTGGACACTGTTAACGCAAAATGTTTTTCAGTAGTTTTCACATTTAGCCTTTTTTAAGAGGGGGGGGGGGTAAGGGGGATGGGGGTGGGGCTTACTTGCACTACCCCAGCGCAACAACAAGAAAAATAGGTCGAGTTAAAGCGAATCTTAGTGACAAAATGAATAGATTTTATGCAGCTGTTGTGTATTTGAAAACCTTTTTACTGTGTAGCCGTATCTAAAAATAGGTCGAGTTAAAGCGAATCTTAGTGACAAAATGAATAGATTTTATGCAGCTGTTGTATATTTGAAAACCTTTTCACTGTGTAGCCGTATTTAAAAATAGGTCGACTTACAGCGAATCTTAGTGACAGAATGAATAGATTTTATGTAACTGTTGTGTATTTGAGAACTTCTTTACAGTTCACAGTATGATATTTTTATTTTTAGTGTTAGACGAAATTAATCCATTTAGCTTGTGAGTATTTTTAAATGCATTTCATATTCAAAGTATTGTACCTTTTCTTTGCGGCGGGAATTATTTCAAAACTCATTCAAAATGTCTTCTAGCGAAGAAAAGACCGGATACCTTCTATCTCGGAGGGGGTGGAAGGGGGTGGCGGTTGATTGGTAGTGAACGTAAGAGTGTATTTTTCCTGAGATGTGCATAACCATGCACAGATTCTTTGAAATTAGTGCATGTATAACTAGATTAAAAAACATATGGAAAACAAGTTGCCTTTATTTTTTCTTTTCTTTTTTTTTTTTGTGTGTTTTTTGTTCCATTTTTCGGTCTGGGGGGACAAATAACTGGTGGACATTCTAACACTTTTTTCATCAAATAACGCTTGTGCGCGGCCATGCATCCCCCCACTATATGTAAGTGATTAAAATCACATCATTGTAAAGTAAATGAAAGGTCTTACTTGAATGCCGAAGATCCAACGCACACTCCTTTTCTATAACACACACTTTCAACTATTTTAATCCCCTTTTCAAACTTTTTATTTTGTATACTGAAAATCTGTCTTTTTTTTTCTAATTCAAAAACACAAATTATATGCTGAAATACATGTCATAGCACATAACCGACTGCTAGGTATATATTACCACAGCCATAGGGTAGCATCAGGCTGACATTAAGAAAGGGACAATAAAATTCCATCTGGAATATATTGCTCAAAGTTACCTGCACGGTATGAGTCCAAGAAATTAAGCGTAAATGTTCCTGCGTATATGCAGAATGTAAACACTCGTGATACTCTGTAAAAGGTCAACTTGACCATTAAAACACGATAACACGCCCTTGATAGACTGTGACGGATTTATACGCAACAGAACCGTGTTCCACCTCTTCCGCATACATAAAATTGGCCCCCTCCCTCTGCACCTTTTCTTTGTTCTGTTTTTCAGCAAGAGAGGCTTCATATTAATATTGTGAAAAAAACGATAACAATGATAACCATGCATACGCAATTCGTGAAAGGCAGTTGTCTTTCAGTTCTGGAAAAATCATATGATCTGCGTCTTACTGAATAGATATCCAAAGCAGAGCGTACTCAAATATATATGCACTTTTCCTTCAGTTCGCAGAAATAACGCATGTGCACTATTTTCCATACTTACTGTCCAATACACAGTACACATAAGATACTTGATACAAGCAAAGTATTTCGTAAACTCTTGTAAGGAATCAAATGACCACGAGCAATGACCAGTCTAGAATTTTGCAGGTTAGTTGAAACCATTGGAGACTGAGATTGAATTCATTGTGCGTTTCACTGACGAATAAAAATTTGACAATGTAGGATTGTTTGCCACAACCCCGCAAAAATGCCCTCAGAAAAGGATTAACATTTCGCTTTTGTTGAGAAGAAATGCCTTTCTCACCCGCACCTCCCCTCCACTCCCTATACCCTACCCTTACCTGTCCCGTCACCCCTCCCCACCACCTCAACCCATATTACCCTCCCTCCCCCCACACCCACTCTCGGTACCCCGGCCCTCTTTCCTTAACCCCCCCCCCCCCCCCCGCCAGCTCCACAAACTCTTGAAAGTAGTGAAAGTTTAAGTTAAGTGTGGGTGAATTGTCCAATGTTGATTTATTCAATGTCGAATTGTGCGGGAGAAAGAGCTAGTGACTTAAAAAAAAAGATTTAAAAAAAAAAGATTCCAATGCTTGTAAAAATATGTTAAAGAAATGTTCTAAATTTGAGGGCATTCTCGGAAAATAATCACACATTCAGTCCACCTGTACGAGGGCATTTTACACCAGTTATACCGTGCCTCTGGCCTTCTGCCATTGCAAGTGGGCACTATTTCGCTACCGTGTAGCGAAATTCGGTCTAGTTACGTATTTGCTGTTAGCCTAATTATTTGTCAAAGCAAAGTACACTGACCAGAAAATTGAAATATAATCGCGTTTTGCCTGTAGCTTTTCCAGTCCGGGCATAATACGCAAAAAATTTTACAATTTTATTACAACTTTTAATTTTGGGCCATAATTACAGTACTTTTAGGGAATGTTACGTATTTGCTGTTAGCCTAATTATTTGTCACAACATAGAACACCAAACAGAAATTTGAAATACTATCACTTTTGTATGTATTTGTGAATACGTGCAGCACGGAAAATCACTTTTTTCGTGTTTTTTTTTTTAATAATCACTTCATGGTCGCTAATTGGGATATTTTGTACCATATGCAAACAACGCAACGTAAAGAAAATGGTTTTGGATACACTTTGCAAGGTGTACTTTGTGACCATAACATAGGACTTGTCGTTAGGGATATCTGGATTACACATAATCAGTTTCAAATTTGGGTGAAGGCTATTTTTGGGTGAAGGCTAATTTTCTAGAAAAAAAATCCACAGGCAGACTATGCTGAAAAAAAGATCGTCACTCCTCAAAGTTTTTGTATGGAATCTAGGAATCAAAATATGCTCTTAAAAATGGCGGTAACATTTTTTTTTCGGTGTGACTTTTTTTCACTTTGTTTACATGCCTTTGTTTAGATATTTTAATTGCCTATAATATTAAAATTAATTAGGATTGTTCGACAAAACTTGTCAGAATGCAAGAACTTTGTCTGGGCTACAGCTTGGCATAAAATTATGCATTATACGTCTTTCTGTGTGAAGATATTTAACCTCAAAGTTAGTACTCACAGCTCCCAGGAACTAGATTCCGGAAGTAGACCATTCCTCCTGGATTAACGGTTTATGGCTGATCCACGTGTTTTGGAAAACAAACGTTTTTGTAAGTGTTTCAGTTAATACTGAACGTAGAAAGACGATTGAAGTTAATGAAGGTTAGCACCAAGAACCGAATAGAATAAATAGTTTTGGCGTAAAATGCGTAATTATTGCGCAATTAACGCGTAATAGCGTCGTTTCACGGAAAATTGGCGCAAAAAACTTAATAACAAAGATTTTTTCAAAAGATCGTATCAAGACAAATAACATGAAGTAAGCAGGTTATACATTGATGAAAAATATAAGGAAATACATATACGAGGACGTAATGTAATAAAAAAATAATAATAAAAATAAAAGTTAGTAAAATAACTTAAAGAGGGCGCACATAGCCGATCAAAATGTCGAGATTAACAAAATCGAACACACGGAGTGGATTGAAAAGGGTTCAAAGTCAGTAAGAAATACGAAAAATAGTGAAACGAAGAATGCATTACTGTACATGCATTACAAACAAATTTGATAGAGTAGGCATATATTTGGCAATTTTTAAATCGATTATGTTTTAAATGAACTAAACAAAATTAGCTTTACCAACACCAGCATAGGGTCTGCGGCCAGATCGCTGGGTAATGCTGAGGAGCATGCGCACTTTTTTTCTTTTGATAGACCTTGCGCATTGTGGCTTGTTACAGGAGCTTGTTGATGTGCGTTGAGTTAACCCTTTATGAAGATGTACTATGCAATGGCTGTGGCAAGTCTAAGACCGGAGGAGGTTTCTAATTATGCCTGATATTATACGTGATGGGCTTGATGTTAAAGTCTGTCACGTTATGCAATTATAGAAATTGGCTTCCATTTATTGTAATTATATACATTTGCTACACGGATTTACGTGCTCGAGGATGGAAGGTGGACAACGGTAAGTAAGTAAGTAAGTAAGTAATTTGTTTAATGACACCTTCCAGCCTATGTAGGCCATACTGTGTCTAAACCATTTCTATATTCTCATGCCATTTAAAATTTATCAAATTAATTTCCTTTAAAAAATCAATAATTTTACTACTATCTACAGTGGAAAAAGTGTCGCCAGCGACTCCACATTAAAATATTGATTCCTTGTAAAACTAAAATCAATACAGTCGAGTAAAATATGTTTCACTGTCAAAGGTTCCTGACATCCTATACAAACTGGTGCTTCTTCTCCTTTTAGTAAATAACTGTGTGTAATATATGTATGCCCAATTTTTGCTCTACGAATAATGCTATCAGTTTTAACATTTTCCAAACAGCTCTGTTGTTTACCGACCAGCGGTTGAATCCTATGTAATTTATTATTGACTGCGTTATCCCATTCTTCTTGCCAACACTTTCTTATATATAAATTTATATTTGATTTAAAATCCGAGTAAGGAATAAAGAATGGTGTTATAGGTAACTCTAACGCTTCTTTGACTGCTTTATCAGCCTTTTCATTGCCCTTTATACCAATATGACTAGGTAACACATAACACATAACAATACATTTATTTATACGCCAATACATTTCTAAAAGCATCTGTATAATTGGGTTGTCAGTGTCACGATTTTTCATTGCATCAATAACAGATTTGGAATCCATGAATACTATAAATTTTGTTTTTTTTTTACTAATCTTGATGTACAAAAAGGCCAAATGCACTGCACGAAGTTCTGCCGTGAATATCGATGAATAATCTGGTAGTCTCTTTTTAAAAGAATGATTGTCTGTAACAGCTGCAGCACCTGCTTTTTCGTCCAATTTCGATCGCTCAGTGTATATTTGTGTATAATCTTTGAAAGATGATTTCATTTCCAAAAACTTGTTTTTAAAAACCCAAGGATCTGTCTCTGATTTCTTATCATTAGTCAAATTTGTCAAAAATGTTGGTATTTTTAAAATCCAAGATGGTATCTTCGAAACTGTATACTCCGCAACACACTCCATTTTGATGTTAGCATTTTCTAAATGTGGCTTTACTCGAAGTCCAAACGTGGGTATAGTATTTGGTCTATTTTCAAACAGGTCGCCATAACCTGGTGCAAATACAATTTCACGTGTCAGATTTTCTCTATTAGAATACAGATTTATTGCATATTGCATTGAAAGCTTTATTCTACGGTGATACAATGACGGTTCATTAGCTTCAACTCTCAAACTCTCCATTGGTGACGTTCTAAAGGCTCCCAAATATAATCTCAAAGCTTGATTTTGTATAGGATCAAGCATTTTAAGGTAAGACGGTCTCGCTGAACCATATACAGCCGAGCCGTAATCTAACTTGGATCTAAATAGAGCTCTATACAACATCATCTTTGTATTTCTATCCGTTCCCCATGTAGTATTTGACATCACTTTTAGTAAATTGAGTGCTTTCTGGCACTTGGTTTTTAAATACTTTATATGTGGAATAAACGATAATTTGGAGTCGAAAATTTTTTTGCTTTCTTCACTACCGGAATGCAAGTTCCATCTATACTCAGCTCTGGATCTGGATGGATTATTCGTTTTTCACAAAAATGTATACAAACTGTTTCGTTTTTGAAAATTTAAACCCATTTTCATCAGCCCATTTTTGAATGTTATTAATACATTGCTGTAACTGACGCTCTATAACATTCATGCGTTTCCCTCGATAGCAAATACCGAAGTCATCTACAAATAATGATCGATCTATGTGTCTCCACTATGCTATTAATTTCAATAATAAATAAAGTCACTGATAAAATGCTGCCCTGGGGCACACCCTCCTCTTGATTAAAAGGGTCCGACAATGTACAACCAATTCTCACTTTAAAATGCCGATTTTTTACAAAGTTTCCAATAAAACTTGGAAGGCGTCCTCTTAGACCCATTTTATGAAGGTCTTTTAGAATGCCATATTTCCAAGTGGTATCATACGCCTTTTATCAGGAAAAGTAGAATTGAAAGGATGCAACCTTGGGGGAAGCCTTCCTCTTGTTCGAAGTATTCTGAGAATGTTGTACCAAGGCGAACCCTGAATCGGCGGTCATCCAGGAATCCTTTTATAAACTGGGGCAGGCGGCCTCGGAGGCCGAAATCAAAAAGACCCTTTAGTACTCCGTGTTTCCATGCCGTGTCATAAGCTTTTTCCAAGTCGAAGAAAACGGTAACAGCATGTTCCTTGTTATTGAAAGCTTCTCTCACAAAATATTCTAGTCTTACAAGATGCTCCAGATTGTTGCTTTGTTTCCTAAAGCCACTCTGTATGCCGGCAAGCAAGTTTGAACGATTAAAATGGAACCTGGAAAGAAACACGGTTTATGTGGTTTCTTGCGGGATCCTGATGTCTTTGGGATAGATTTTTCACACACTCCATAGAGAAGAAAAAGGCACGAGGTTTTGGAGTAAAATAAACATACAGCTTTTAATACGTACTGCTTTGTCCAAGACAGAAAAAAAATTTATATCTGGATTATAGATTTATCAGAATATTATGATGCTTTGTTGCAAAATACAGTTCACCCAAACAGAGTGCGCGGCATTTGAGGAAGGTGTGGAGCTTGAAATGTCTCAGACGAAAGGTATGGATATGAAAGGATAACTGTTATGATGTGTTTATTGTAGTGTATGCACGAATATGTACACGCCTATAGACATAAATCTTAGAGACATGATTAGAAATAAATTATTAGAAATAAATTATTATTTTATTTTGAAGTATTTACAACATAGAAAGTAGATTGAATTGTCAACTCAATAAAGTTAACAGTGATTGATATGTGTGTTTTGCAAGTTCCAGGATGTTCGGTTTTTCACTTAGTAATAATTTAGTTTAGCCGTAGCGCGATCCTATGCCTGCATTTCCATGCGATGCAATAGTCTACAGTAAAAAAGTAGAGGTATGTATACAACTTATTATGATATTTTTCAGCTTAATTATTTTTAAAATGTATGTATGTATGTATGTATGTATGTATGTATATATGTATGTATGTATGTATCTATGTATCTCTCTCTCTCTCTCTCTCTCTCTCTCTCTCTATATATATATATATATATATATATATATATATATATATATATATATATATATATATATATATATATATATCATGTTTCTTGTTTAAATTTACAATGCTCAATGACAAAGTGTCATCCGAGGGTAATTTTTATGTTATATATGTTTCAGGTTGGCCTTTCCTCAAGGGAGCAAAAAAGGTGACAGTCAGACGGATGTCTACGTTGAGGACACCGGCCGAGGTAATATAGTTGTCAAAAATAGTTTGTTATAAATTATAGTAGAAACAAGGCTACAAATGAATAAATTTCCTTCATTTTGTGCACATACCTGAAATATATAATTTTTCTCATGCGGAATTAAAGCACAGGTACAAATCTTCATATTTGAAGCTTTCTAACGTCATACTTAGCTTTTGTTTGGCACAGGTAAATAACCTCTGTTTCAACTGTACTAGATATGCAAAGCAGTTATCACCCATTCTTAGATGTTTTCAACAGGCCAAAATCATATAGTACAGGTGTAAATGTCCCAAAAAAATGGATGTCACGGTAAAACCGTATGTACAGTGAATGTCTGTCCATAGTTCCATATATCTGCCAGCTGCAGCTTGATCTGCCACCAAAATCCCAGCCCTTAAACCAAAGTACACATTTTCTACCAGAACCGAGCATTTTCAAATGTTGAAATAAAAGTACGAACCGAACATTCTCAAATGTTGAAATAAAAATCCGAACCGAGCATTTTCAAACGTTGAAATAAAAGTACGAACCGAACATTTTCAAATGTTGAAATAAAAGTACGAACCGAGCATTTTCAAATGTTGAAATAAAAGTACACATTTTCGCCCTGAAGCAATGCTCACGCCGATTAGCAAGAAATATGTTAGTTAAGTTAGTTAAATGATTTGTTTAACGACACGACCGGCCCTTAGCGGGTTACATTGTGTCAGATCATGAAGTATAAAGCAAGTAGAAATACTGATATAGGTTCATTTCTTTTAAAAATTGTATAAATTTGCTAGGTTCTACTTCATCAAAGAGCTGCCTTAGGGAGTCAGCTCTGAAATGACGTGAGCGGGCGTCTTGGAAATTGGTACAGTCTATTAAGATTTGTTTAACGGTGTAAGGTTCCTGACACCCGACACAGTCGGGTAAGTAATTTGTTTAATGACACCTTCCAGCCTATGTAGGCCATACTGTGTCTAAACCATTTCTATATGCTCATACCATTTAAAATTTATCAAACAAATTAATTTCCTTGAAAAATTGAATAATTTTACTACTATCTACAGTGGGAAAAAGTGTCGCCAGCGACTCCACATTAAAATATTGATTCCTTGTAAAACTAAAATCAATACAGTCGAGTAAAATATCTTTCACTGTCAAAGGTTCCTGACATCCTATACATACTGGTGCTTCTTCTCCTTTTAGTAAATAAATGTGTGTAATATATGTATGCCCAATTCTTGCTCTACGAATAATGCTATCAGTTTTAACATTTTACAAATAGCTCTGTTGTTTACTAACCAGCAGTTGAATCCTATGTAATTTACTATTGACTGCGTTATCCCATTTTTCTTGCCAACACTTTCTGATATAGCAATTTATATTTGGTATAAAATCCGAGAAAGGAAGTAAGTAAGTAAGTAAGTAAGTAATCTGTTTAATGACACCTTCCAGCCTATGTAGGCCATACTGTGTCTAAACCATTTCTATATTCTCATGCCATTTAAAATTTATCAAACAAATCAATTTCCTTAAAAAAAATCAATAATTTTACTACTATCTACAGTGGAAAAAAGTGTCGCCAGCGACTCCACATTAAAATATTGATTCCTTGTAAAACTAAAATCAATCCAGTCGAGTAAAATATGTTTCACTGTCAAAGGTTCCTGACATCCTATACATACTGGTGCTTCTTCTCCTTTTAGTAAATAACTGTGTGTAATATATGTATGCCCAATTCTTGCTCTACGAATAATGCTATCAGTTTTAACATTTTCCAAACAGCTCTGTTGTTTACCGACCAGCGGTTGAATCCTATGTAATTTATTATTGACTGCGTTATCCCACTCTTCTTGCCAACACTTTCTTATATAGAAATTTATATTTGGTATAAAATCCGAGAAAGGAATAAAAAATGGTGTTATAGGTAACTCTAACGCTTCTTTGGCTGCTTTATTAGTCTTTTCATTGCCCTTTATACAATATGACTAGGTATCCAACATATAACAATGTATTTATTTATACGCCAATACATTACTAAAAGCATCTGTATAATTGGGTTGTCAGTGTCACGATTTTTCATTGCATCAATAACAGACTTGGAATCCATGAATATTATAAATTTTGTTTTTTTTTTCACTTATCTTGATGTACAAAAAGGCCATATGCACTACACGAAGTTCTGCCGTGAATAGCGATGAATAGTCTAGTAGTCTCTTTTTAAAAGTATTATTGTCTGTAACAACTGCAGCACCTGCTTTTTCGTCCAATTTTGATCCATCAGTGTATATTTGTGTAATCTTTGAAAGATGATTTAATTTCCGAAAACTTGTTTTTAAAAACCCAAGGATCTGTCTCTGATTTCTTATCATTAGTCAAATTTGTCAAAAATGTTGGTATTTTTAAAATCCAAGATGGAATCTTCGAAACTGTATACTCCGCAACACACTCCATTTTGATGTTAGCATTTTCTAAATGTGGCTTTACTCGAAGTCCAAACGTGGGTATAGTATTTGGTCTATTTTCAAACAGGTCGCCATAACTTGGTGCAAATACAATTTCACGTGTCGGATTTTCTCTATTAGAATACAGTTTTATTGCATATTGCATTGAAAACATATTTCTACGGTGATACAATGACGGTTCATTAACTTCAACTCTCAAACTCTCCATTGGTGACGTTCTAAAGGCTCCCAAACATAATCTCAAAGCTTGATTTTGTATAGGATCAAGCATTTTAAGGTAAGACGGTCTCGCTGAACCATATACAGCCGAGCCGTAATCTAGCTTGGATCTAATCAGAGCTCTATAGAACATCACCTTTGTATTTCTATTTGCCCCCCATGTAGTATTTGACACCACTTTCATTAAATTGAGTGCTTTCTGGCACTTGGTTTTTAAATACTTTATATATGGAATAAACGATAATTTTGAGTCGAAAATTGAACCAAGGTATTTTGCTTCCTTCACTACCGGAATGCAAGTTCCATCTATACTCAGTTCTGGATCTGGATGGATTATTCGTTTTCACAAAAAATGTATACAAACTGTTTTCGTTTTTGAAAATTTAAACCCATTTTCATCAGCCCATTTTTGAATGTTATTAATACATTGCTGTAACTGACGCTCTATAACACTCATGCGTTTCCCTCGATAGCAAATACCGAAGTCATCTACAAATAATGATCGATATATGTGTTTTTTTTGTTCAGAGTCTCCACTATGCTATTAATTTTAATAATAAATAAAGTCACTGATAAAATGCTGCCCTGGGGCACACCCTCCTCTTGATTCAAAGGATCCGACAGTTTACAACCAATCCTCACTTCAAAATGCCGATTTTGTTTAAAAGTTTCCAATAAAACTTGGAAGGCGTCCTCTTAGACCCATTTTATGAAGGTCTTTTAGAATGCCATATTTCCAAGTGGTATCATACGCCTTTTCCAAATCAAAGAAAACAGCAACGACATGTTTTTTTCCGAATAAAGCCTTCTCTGATAAACGTTTCTAATTTAAGTAGATGATCAGTTGTAGTACGTTGGCGTCTAAAACCACTTTGTGCATTTGCTAATAATTTGTTACTTTCTAAGTACCACATCAGTCGCTCATTTATCATTCGTTCCAAGGTCTTACACTGACAACTTGTCAGTGCAATTGGTCGATACCATTGAGGATTAGTGGGGTCGTTTCCAGGTTTTGGTACAAGAATAATTGTTGCTTCCCTCCAAGATGTCGGGAAAGAACCTTCTTCCTAAATCTTATTAAAAATGTTTAAAAGAACATTTTTACTATTTTCTGGAAGATGTTTAATAATTGGGTAATGAATATCATCAGGACCGGATGAAGTTTCCTTTGCTTTGAGTTGTGGATAACATTGCAATATTGTAGCATAAAACACATTATAATTGCAAAATTATAGCTTAAGACAATAAATAACAAATTACAAGCATTAAAAAAAATAAGCAGAAAAGTTCCATAAACAAGGTAGAAAAGTTCTGGCTTCGGTAGAAAAGTTCTGGCTTCGGTAGACGAGTTCCAGTAGAAAAGTTCTGGTTTCGGTAGAAAAGTTCGAGTAACTCCCCAAAAACCCGACATCCCTCACACCTACCTACAATACCACTCATACCACTCCAATAACAATTCACAGACTCCTTCCCCATCAAGTCCACCACCCAACCTTGGATCTCTCACTCAAATTAATGACCCTCTCTGACCACCCGCTCCATGGATACCTAACCATGCCCTACCGAAATATCTCCTTAACTCATCGCAAGGACTCTTATCCCGCGACACCGCTTCCCTCTTACAAAAAGGCCTGAAATACACACCAACATAACCTAAACTACCCATTGAAGAAACACGCGAAGCTCTCTCGAGCTTTAGGCCCCGCCTTCGCCGACACGCCGCACTCAACCGTGACACACCGGATGAGAACGATGACCAACAAAACCCCCCTGATCTGGCCGAAACCCACCACTGCCTTCCCCTCCCATCTCCCCTTTTCCGACACAACACTACCCAGATTGCTCAGTTCGCACATCAACTATACACAGAAGGCTACATCAAAAAAAAAAAAAAAAAAAACAGCTGGAAGGGCTTACCCCACATGGCACATCGGTTCGTCAAGGGAAATTATATCTCCTTCCTAAAATCCACAAACCTCGGACACTCTGGACCATTCCTGGATTGATGCAACCTGGCCGCTCTATAGTATCGGATTGTTCTTCGGAAAATTACGCCATATCCTCCTTTATCAATTATCACCTAGAACCCAGCGCCACCTCCTACCCTTCCTACATCAAAGATACCTGGCACTTCCTGGACAAGCTTAGGACGTGCACACCAGCAAAAGACTTTTTCCTCATCAGATTGGACGTTGACGCCCTATACACCAACATCAATAACCTCCCGGAGAAAGATTGTGATCTGATCGAAGCGATCTACATTGAGTACGAACTATTTAAAATGGAGATGTGGAAGACCCGTATCAATGTCGTAGAAGAAGAATACCACAGATTTGGCAGGGCGGCGGTAGAGGCGCACAAGCTTGCGGAGGCGCACAAGCGTGCGAGACATCGCTCTCCTGTTCAGTATGATCCGCTCCCTGCCACAGTCACGAAGCCTGTGGTGAAGGCACAATTCCGGATGATGAAACCGAGGCAGCCGTCGCAGCCATCAGTGAGTTGCAGCAGTGCACTTCCGACTTGTGTGTTCCGAAACCGCCCGTCGACTTAAACCTGACAGACCCCAGCAAAGAGTCACCATGGATATTGTGGGGAGTGTTAAGGTTGCACCTTGTTTAACTAAGTCGTTTTAACCCTTTTCCGTGTGCGTTATGTATAGTTAAGTTCCTTTTTCAAATGCCGATATTAGTGCAGGAACAAAATTCATCTATTTTAAAATGGTAAGTACGGTAGAGAAAGTTTTATGGTATAATTTGTGTTTAAAGGATTGATTTATATCAATGAGTGTTTATTTAAAAAGGAAAAGTTCAATGACATTTTATCTGATTAATTATGAAATATTCCTCCGTAACTTATCATGTTATTTCGTTATTTCTTATAGCCACGAGCATCTATGTCGCCGTTTAAGCGGCCTATTCGGCAGCCTGTTCCCTTGTCCTTACCAACGCCTCGTAGGAAATTCGGCGGCCGCCTAAGTGACGCCATTCGACCTAACGTGAGGGTTCAGCGTCCTAGACCGTCCGGTACTGTGTCCAAGCCTCCAACTGATGACGAGCGATCCGTTGATGATGTTTCCGTAGCTGTTCCTGGCACTAGTCGGCAGCCTCTTGGTGCGGATGATAAGACAATGATAGCCCATCCCGGTCACAGTCGGATGCGCCTTGTGCTGCCCAGGGACGAATCCTTGGCTCCCGCTGAACTTACGCCGAAAAGCCCGCAGTCGGTAGAAGAACAGACCCTTGGCGTCGTGAAACAAGATGTTAGTAGATATGTGTGATATTATCACATGGTATTTCTGTTACCTAAACATGTTATAATACGCTTTGTATAAAATGTTAAATTGTGCAATGGTAAATGAAATTGTTAATTAAAATGTAATATGTATGGTAAGTTGTTTCTACTACAGTACAATTAAGAAAGTTTAAAGATATACCTATGACCTGTAACATTAGTATGGATAGCTGGTTTTAAAGTACGTCAGTTATTTTCAGAAGAAATGAGGAAAGACCGTTTTCGAATTTTGACTTTACTTATATTTTGATTTTGATTTTGATTTCAGGTTCTGCTCCCTCCCATCTTGAAGGAAAATATTCCCATCCGGGACGAGAGGTGGATCGGGAAAAGTATCTTCCTACGAAATCAAAAGGGAAATTTTGAATTGCAACCCACGTTGAAACTGTTGTATCCCCCCCCCCCCCCTCAGCCGCCTA
Source organism: Protula sp. h YS-2021 (assembly GCA_949752745.1). NCBI lineage: Eukaryota > Metazoa > Annelida > Polychaeta > Sabellida > Serpulidae > Protula > Protula sp. h YS-2021. The sequence continues at coordinate 326,807 of OX457032.1, read as the reverse complement.
CAATCTGTAATCAGCCCCCTTCCGTGAACTATTATTATCATCGCCCCCTTTTTGTGTGGATGTCTTACCGTCTGTGGGCCATTAAGTTTTCCTGTCCACACCCCCCATGTGCCGGTGCTTCACTTCAAACCACTGGTCCCGCCAAGAGGGCAAAACAGGTGTTGGATATCGACAGGTTCTACACCATGGTCGGGGAAACCATTAGATGCAACAGATGCTTTCGGACATTCATCTCATGGAGCCGCACTATTCTAGATCAATTAGACCTCGGCCATCGCAGCACTTTCCCTGTGATTTTGACCAATAAGTAACTATGTTTTGACTTTCTTAATTTTACAGCATTTTTATGAGCAATTAAAAGTGTTTTTATTGTAGGTGCAAGTTTATCTACAGTAATGAAAACCTTATAGAAAACGTATAATGCAATTTAGATGCTATATACTAATAGGTACGTAATCTTTGCATAGATATGCCTGCGACATGAAAGTGGTGAGGATGATGCGTGAACGAGGCCTTGGGAACAGTGCGAGCCGTCTCGTGAAACAGCTTCAAGAGCAGCACAGCGAGACGTGGCTCAAACACACATCGCAATACCTCACTGAATGTGCAGCATTCGTCGGCAAGCCTGGAGCCCTGAATCTCCAATTCCAGGGTTCACTTGAGATGAAGTCCTTCCAACTCATCGATGGCTCATGACCGTGCACTGCCAGGACATCATGCTGCGCCTTGATGAGATCAAGGACAGAATAACCTCGACCTACGGGCGAATTCTAAAGATGGACTCCACCAAGAAGGTGTGTGTTTTATTACAGTTATAACGGTAACTGCGGTGGTTTATTGATGCATATATACAGTTTTCATTTCTATCCTTTCCTCAATATTTTTATTCGATCTATTGGTATATAGTTACATGAAATGACCTACAATGCATTATCAAGGAAGTTAAATGAACCGACCTACAATCCATTATGTAGGATGAACCATGGTCCATGGTGAAGAGCTTCTTAAAATATATGCAACGTAATTGCATCCATACTGTCTCCATTTTGGAAAAGTAATACTATTTCATTTTAAATAACGAAAAAGCTTGGAGGCATCGCAACAGGCACTGCACTGTGGGCTTCGTCGGTTGGAAATAAGATCGGCCAGGTTCTCAAGAGGGTGTGGGGCTGGATCTCATGTGTAAGGGCCTGATGATGCGCTACAAGGATGCCCGTGTTCACGATCCCTCCGTTCTCTATGTAGACAGGGACTGCTGCGCTCTGGAGGGAGTTAGCAAGACAAAAGCTGCATTTCAGAGGTGGAAAGACTTGAAAATCCGGCTTGACATCTGGCATTTTATGAGACGCATCGCAGCTGGGTGCACAACCGACGCCCACCAGCTCTATGGCATTTTCATGTCGAGGCTATCGGACTGCATATTCGAGTGGGATGCGCAGGATATTCAACAGCTGTAGCGTGCAAACCGGCTTGAGTTTGAGACTGAAGGCGTCACCGGTCTGACCGACAAAGACCTGACTCGTCGCATCACGAAAAACGAGATAGCCCTTCACTGCCGCCGTCGGACTCGTGGTGTAGAGTAAGTAAGTAAGTAAGTAATTTGTTTAATGACACCTTCCAGCCTATGTAGGCCATACTGTGTCTAAGCCATTTCTATATTCTCATGCCATTTAAAATTTATCAAACAAATTAATTTCCTTGAAAAATTCAATAATTTTACTACTATCTACAGTGGAAAAAAGTGTCGCCAGCGACTCTACATTAAAATATTGATTCCTTGTAAAACTAAAATCAATACAGTCGAGTAAAATATCTTTCACTGTCAAAGGTTCCTGACATCCTACACATACTGGTGCTTCTACCCCTTATAGTAAAAACTGAGTGTAATATATGCATGCCCAATTCTTGCTCTACGAATAATGCTATCAGTTTTGACATTTTACAAACAGCTCTGTTGTTTACCGACCAGCGGTTGAATCCTATGTAATTTATTATTGACTGCGTTATCCCATTCCTCTTGCCAACTTTCTTATATAGAAATTTATACTTCGTATAAAATCCGAGAAAGGAATAAAGAATGGTGTTATAGGTAACTTTAACGCTTCTTTGGCTGCTTTATCAGCCTTTTCATTGCCCTTTATACCAATATGACTTGGTATCCAACAGAGAACAATATATTTATTTATACACCTCATTCCACAATACATTTCTAAAAGCATATTTATAATTGGGTTGTCAGTGTCACGATTTTTCATTGCATCAATAACAGATATGGAATCCAAAAATATTATAAATTTTGTTGTTTTTTTTTTTTCGACTAATCTTGATGCACAAAAAGGCCATATGCACTGCACGAAGTTCTGCCGTGAATATCGATGAATAATCTGGCAGTCTCTTTTTAAAAGTATGCCTATCTGTAACAACTGCAGCACCTGCTTTTTCGTCCAATTTTGATCCATCAGTGTATATTTGTGTACAATCTTTGAAAGATGATTTAATTTCCGAAAACTTGTTTTTAAAAACCCAAGGATCTGTCTCTGATTTCTTATCATTAGTCAAATTTGTCAAAAATGTTGGTATTTTTAAAATCCAAGATGGTATCTTCGAAACTGTATACTCCGCAACACACTCCATTTTTATGTTAGCATTTTCTAAATGTGGCTTTACTCGAAGTCCAAACGTGGGTATAGTATTCGGTCTATTTTCAAACAGGTCGCCATAACTTGGTGCAAATACAATTTCACGTGTCGGATTTTCTCTATTAGAATACAGTTTTATTGCATATTGCATTGAGAGCTTAATTCTACGGTGATACAATGACGGTTCATTAGCTTCAACTCTCAAACTCTCCATTGGTGACGTTCTAAAGGCTCCCAAACATAATCTCAAAGCTTGGAGCTATAGGATCAAGCATTTTAAGGTAAGACGGTCTCGCTGAACCATATACAGCCGAGCCGTAATCTAACTTGGGTGTAATTAGAACTCTATACAACATCATCTTTGCATTTCTATCTGCTCCCCATGTAGTATTTGACACCACTTTTAGTAAATTGAGTGCTTTCTGGCACTTGGTTTTTAAATACTTTATATGTGGAATAAACGATAATTTTGAGTCGAAAATTAAACCAAAGTATTTTGCTTCCTTCAGTGCCGGAATGCAAGTTCCATCTATACTCAGTTCTGGATCTGGATGGACTATTCGTTTTTCACAAGTGTATACAAACTGTTTTCGTTTTTGAAAATTTAAACCCATTTTCATCAGCCCATTTTTGAATGTTATTAATACATTGCTGTAACTGACGCCCTATAACATTCATGCGTTTCCCTCGATAGCAAATACCAAAGTCATCTACAAATAATGATCGATCTATATGTTTTTTTTTCAGAGTCTCCACTATGATATTAATTTTAATAATAAATAAAGTCACTGATAAAATGCTGCCCTGGGGCACACCCTCCTCTTGATTAAAAGGATCCGACAATGTACAACCAATTCTCACTTTAAAATGCCGATTTTTTAAAAAGTTTCCAATAAAACTTGGAAGGCGTCCTCTTAGACCCATTTTATGAAGGTCTTTTAGAATGCCATATTTCCAAGTGATATCATACGCCTTTGATGAGAATTACGTTGATGTAACTACGTTTTTGCTATATAATTCTATTATTTTATTATATTATCTTTAAATTTATATTTTCTTTAGCATAATTTTAACGTTATATTTTTTTGTAATATTTTTAGATACGACGACTCATCCACAGCCATCAAGCAGATTCAGAATCTGATTCTGTTAGAAGCGCTATGTGGTGCGTTAAGGTTTGTCGGATCGCAAAAGCTTTATTTTCGGACGCTGTGCAAGCCGACGACGAAGATCGTGATCCGACCTTTGATATAGTGAGTATTTTTGGCAATAAATATTTTTATTATGTTATGAATTAGAATAACTCCAAAAAATAACGCAATAATGCTGTAACAGTAATATATAACATTTTCATTCTTACACTTCTTAACATTTTCATGCACTGGCGAGGGAAAGCAGTCCCTCTTCATACTGCTCTGCCTCGGGGGAGTCTGAAATCATGCCGTCTGCTCCGACTCCTAATAAGAGAAAACAGGTGCAGAAAAGTGTAAGTTTATTTCTCATTCAACATTTTTTGAACAATTGCTGAAAAAACAGTTACTAATAGAGAGGAAAGCAATTCACCAAAAAGTCTTAATTATGTTACAGGCAACATCACACTTCAAATGTCCGTGCACCGTAAATGTTTCTGCGCCAGGTAGCTCTCTACCTAAAGAGGGAATCCACAGAGGTGATTCTAAGGAGCGGAGCGGACAACAGCGATAAAAAAATGGCCATCATTTATCAGTACGTAAAAATGTGGCATTGGTTAATTTCTACAAGTGAAGTTTTTAAATAAAGTTCTACTCTATTGAGTAAATATCTTGATGGTACTGTTGTTCAAGAAACGGGTAAAATACGAAATTTACCTATGAAAATTTCAGGTTTAAGCGTTATTAATTTAAAAAGTTACACGTCATTTTTTGTTGTTGTTTAGTCTGTTGTCCAGGTGTCCACAGGGAGCCACGGTAGGAGCCATCACACGGGCCGTGTAAAACACGCATGCCCTGTTCCCCAGTGCAATGCTGAAGTGTACGATTTAGGTATTTTCTATTATTTTATTGTGTAACGATTCATATTCTGTTATAAATATAATAGCTGGACTGAATAATACATTTTTACAATAAAAATAATATTTGTTTATTTTTTGTAGCAGTAAAGAAGTATTGTATTAATGTGTTTAAGGTCTGCACTTCAAGAAAGATCACAAATTTTCGAAAGCAGGAGTCGCTGCCAAACTACACGAACTTTCGAAAGATGAGGGAAGAGCAAGCCAGCGTGAAACAAAAAAAAAAAAAAACAAAAAAAAACGTGCTGCCCAGATTATAGTTTACTTTACAAATTAATAAAAAAAATCATAAGATGTTGCATGCTGGTTATTTATACACATTGCTTTCTTATCATATAAACATTTTTATTTTTTGTTGTATTTTAGAGTGCGGTAAATGGCTTTCCTCATTAAAACAACACATGAGGAAAGTACACAATCTTTCACTGAAGCAGTACAAGAAAGGAGAACAAGCAGTAGAGCAAGAGGTAAAAATATTTCTTTTTGCGCATTTGTTTCTATTTGTGCATTATGGAAATAACATAATAAAGGTCTATTATTTTTTTTCATTATTTTTGTAGCCTGAGAGCGCTTTTCGCATTGAGTGGGAAAGCATGGATGAACTGCCGCAGATGCCAACTTTAGTAGATGATTCGTCACAGAACGAGGCATCGATGTCTCAAGAATCGACGACGCAAGATGCCGGCACCAAGGTAATTTTTTTTTCAAGTCATTAATTTTCATACACAAATTTTGGAAAAAAAAAACGAAAATGATATTTGAACACGCTCAACATGTAATTAATTTTTTGGTGCTTTCAGATGATTGATTGATTGATTGATTGATTTACGTCACCAGCAACCCGTTGGGGTCATATTGTATCGGTTCTGTTGCTATAGGAAGATGCTTCATCCACTGACCGAAAACATGCTCAGCAGTTTTCGGATGCAACACCAGTACACACTGAATAAGCCCGCTCATTTTGCCGAATGCCACACGTTTGTTCATACATTCCCGAACACACCACCAAAATATATTCTGCTTAACTGGATGGTGCTGAACTATCCGACTGGTTTTCTTCATTTCGAGAAGGTGCATGCTTCGCATGGCTCTAGTGCAAAACGGGTGTGTTTATTTTGACAATAAGTTGAAATCGCTCGCATTTAATCTGAGCAGTTGATACGTTACCTTCTAAGTATAGTTTTTAACACATATTTACATTTTGTCTAGTTCAGGCCGGTACCCTGAGAAGCTACACTAAGACTCCTGACACAGCATCTGAAGGTTGTTCGCCATGGGGTTGATATGGATTTTATTACTTCGGCCGAGCAACTGTGTAAGAACTGGTTCGATGCCAAACAGGCAGAGAACGCAGTCAGGAAGCACGAAATTGAAGAGTTGCACAGCGAGGAGCTCCTGACGGCCTCAGAAATTGCCGCCTACGGCCAGTCTGAGCCTGCCAGAAGAGTTAGCTAGTTAGTTAGTTAGTTAGTTATATGATTTTTTTTAACGACACGACCGACCCTTAGCGGGTTACATTGTGTCAGTACATGTCAGTAATAGGTGACTAGAAGACAATACCACAATACTACAGAAGAGCAATTTCGTTCCTCGTTGACGTATAGGCCGCCAGATCAGCAACGGTATGCATATTTAAAGGATATAACTGTCAGATTGTACAATTATGTGTTTTAATTAAGTAGATATATGCCAGTTAAATATATGCCAAGTAAAACCTAACTAAAAATAATAAATGCAATTATATGATATGTGTTTCAGTCCTTTACCGAGTCGCTGTGATTTTGATGAGATCACACCTAATCATAAACCTCATTCTTCAGAATGGGCAAAGGCCAGGGGTGGTAATAAACATGACCACAAAAGAGCTTAAAAAGGCAACTGCTGGCCTGTATAGAATCTTCGTTAATTGTATTGTATTGTGTTGTTCTTTAGATCCCTTTCAACTGCTATAGTCATGTCGGGATCCCCCTGCCACATTATACTGAAATGTTCATTCCAACCCTCCTTCTAACCCTTACATGTGGAGCGCCTCACAGGGCAGCAAGGAGGAGTCCCAATTTTAAAGTCTTAGGTATGACCCGACCGGGATTTGAAGCCACGATCTTCCAGTTTCGAGGCAGACACTCTAACCACTAGGCCACTGAGACTGGTCTTCTTCGTTAAAGACAACAAAACAAATGTGGTCTACGGTAGCGCTAAGGTGGTAATTTCGGCCGACGTCTGGCGCCAATTGGCCATTTGTACGGGTAAGTTTTTTATTATCTAATATCCATACGATTACCTGTGTTTTAAAACTGGCGCCATTGGCCATTTGGACGGGTACGTTTTTTTTATTATCTAATACACATACGATTGCATGTGTTTTAAAATAGGGAATAAATTATATTATATATACATTATCTCACGCTCATATTTTTTTCTTGGTGTTAATGAGGCCTGGTCTTGTGGCAAAACCAAAGTCGGTGACAGATTGATTCTTCGTCAACATAGCTGGAGGTCCTATGACCAACACACTGATAGCAAGGGATCCCCATAACATGTGAGACTCGATCTACGAGAAAAAAAAATCACCTCACACTATCGAAAAGCGTTTGTTTTTTATTGTGAGCATGATTTTTGCCAGAGTTTATAACAACTTTTTTCTTCCAACAAAATATTTTCATTATTGCGTTTCATTTTAGTGCGCGCTGAGGAAGAGATCGTTATCCTCGCAGAGCACATGACCCATAAAAGAGAAACAGCTAGGCATTATTATCAGGTCAAGGAGCAAAGGAGAAGGGCCCTTACTGCTCACGACCTGATACAGAGCAAGGTTTTGCAGGCCAGAGCTACGCAGGCAATACGTGATATCATCTATTTTATTAAGGATTTAATATACCCTATTGATAAAACCACGCTGTGATTAACGTTATGCTTTATTGTTTAGGTTGCTCCGCCTGGAGAAAGCGCTGCCTCAGAACCAACGTCCAATCTCGAGACGGTAAGTTGTCATCACACATTTGTTTTTTGAAATACTATTTTAAGTTCAGCTACACAGTTTTATCAAGTTAAGAGCCTATATTATTATACTTGTAGTTATACAAAAAAATATTGTTGGGCAGGTCCCCCTTACCCAGGGGAGAACTGAATCGGGAGAGGATGGGGGCACTGTGACGAAGAACCAAGTAACTGCCTCTACACCGGAAGAAAACTAAGACTGCAAAAGATACTGTTCTTCCTCCTTCGGTTCTTTCTGGCATATTTGCTGAGCAGGCAAGGGATAAGCACCGTGCCCTTGACCGATAAGCTGATGAAGATTCTCAAGTGGAGACTCTTACGTTGTCGAGAGCTTGGACATTTATGATATTCCATTACGTAATATTTTGTTATTTCAGTTAGCATTTTCTAAAAGGATAATGTGTAAAGAACAAAATGTGCAGATGAATTCAGATTACAACTGAATAATAATTTTGTAACAACAATTTAAAGTTGCATTTCTTTTTCTTAGTTTTTTAGGTGCCAACAACGTCTTCACGATACATCGAGGGAAAGTTTCGAAAATGGAACAGCGAGGACCAAACCATTTTCATCAGCTCCTGTTTCTATCTGTTAAACAGAAGCGTCGAATCCCGAAAAAAGGCGACCAAGCAGGAAATAGTAACCTGCTCAAACATGAACGCCAGGGGTAAGGCACTTGTGAGCAAGTATGCGGAGGGAGAAGTTGCTGACAAGTTTCAAAGCATCTTTAACAACTAGACGCGAAAAATTAAGCGCGGGCGCACCCTTGTTCCATTTTCTAAAACTTAACTTTCCTTATCACATACTGGTCTTTTACTTGTTGCTTTAGTTCTGTGATTATATGTGTGATGTATTTATTTTTGACTGATAATTGTGATAATTTATGATTGTGATTTATGTCTGTGATGACAAAAATATGATATGTAATTACAATAATTTGTGTGCATAAGAAAATTTCAGTTACCGAAATTTAACCTATCGAACTGGTACTGTATTATATTGCGCAAATGTAAAAAAATGTTATATATGTATGCCTGTAATTTATTGTTGATATAGCTCAATAAATTTGTTATTGGTGTAGTTAACTAAATCACGCAACAGTAAATGTCAAGGCTACGAGAAAAATAATGTTTGTACATATAATTTTGATAAGTAATTAAACTGCTGTGTAAGCAGCCTGTTATAAAGAAGAAAGTTAGTTAATTAGTTAGTTAGTTAGTTATCTGATTGGTTTAACGAGACCGCCAACCTGTTGCAGGTCATACTGTGTCACTCCTGGTAACTTTGTCGAATTTATACTTCATTGATTAAAAGTCGTTATAAAATAAAATCTTAAATATACTAAAAACTAGACTTAATGGTGGTCTACACATAGGAATACATGTTAATCTCTTTTAAAAATTCTAGGACTTTGTTGGAATTTACTTTTTCAAAGAGCTCTCTCATGGAATCAACTCTATAATAACGGGGACGAATGTGATTGAAGTCTATACAATCTATCAAGATGTGTTTCACTGTATACCGTTCCTGACAACTTATACATTCGGGTTGTGGTTCACCTCTTAAGAGGTGTTTGTGAGTAGTGTTAGAATGTCCTATTCTTAATCTGTGAATTACCATATCGTCGCGAAGGCCATTTAGGGAGGGCAATTTGCGCCCTACCACAGGGTTAATTTGGTATAGCTTATTGTTGGTTTGTTCATCCCAATGTTGTTGCCATAGATTTTTGACATATCTAGAAATATGGCACTTAAAATCTGATGACGGTATAAGGAAATCTGAGCAATATTGGTTTAACGCTTCTTTGGCGCCTTTGTCCGCTGCCTCGTTGCCCGGGATTCTTGCCCGGGATTCCAACATGGCACGGTACCCAAAAAAACATTTATCTCTTTGCCAGCTTTTACCACTTCGTTGTATTGTATTGTATTGTTCTTTAGATCCCTTTCAACTGCTATGGTCATATCGGGATCCCCCTGCCACATTATACTGAAATGGGGCATTCCAGCCCTCCTTCTAACCCTTACATGTGGAGTGCCTCACAGGCTAGCAAGGAGGAATCCCAATTTTAAAGTCTTAGGTATGACCCGACCGGGGTTTGAACCCACGATCTTCCAGTGTCGAGGCGGACACTCTAACCACTAGGCCACCGAGGCTGGGGCCACTTCCTTGTGCTTTTCTATCAAGTCCTAAATTATTGGGTTGAATAACTGTATGTTTTCTAGTGACTCAAGCACTGACATGGAGTCCACGCACAATATGATGTTTTTGTAACGGCTAATCTTGACAATTTACATAGCTAGCTGCAGGGCTCTAACTTCTGCAAGTAAGTAAGCAAGTAAGTAATTTGTTTAATGACACCTTCCAGCATATGTAGGCCATACTGTGTCTAAACCATTTCTATATTCTCATGTCATTTAAAATTTATCAAAAAAATTAATTTCCTTTAAAAATTCAATAATTTTACTACTATCTACAGTGGAAAAAAGTGTCGCCAGCGACTCCACATTAAAATATTGATTCCTTGTAAAACCAAAATCAATACAGTCGAGTAAAATATGTTTCACTGTCAAAGGTTCCTGACATACTATACAAACTGGTGCTTCTTCTCCTTTTAGTAAATAAATGTGTGTAATATATGTATGTCCAATTCTTGCTCTACGAATAATGCTATCAGTTTTAACATTTTCCAAACAGCTCTGATGTTTACCGACCAGCAGTGGAATCCTATGTAATTTATTATTGACTGCGTTATCCCATTCTTCTTGCCAACACTTTCTTATATAGAAATTTATATTTGGTGTAAAATCCGAGAAAGGAAGTAAATAAGTAAGTAAGTAATTTCTTTAATGACAATTCTGTAATTTGCAACAAATTCAACGATTATACCTGCTTCTTGCAGGTGTGGTATAATCCTAGTTCCAAAGGGGGGGGGGGGGGGGATTGCATTGGTACCTCTATCCGCATAATGTGATCCGAAAACAATCTGATGAGTAGGGTTATTTCTATTGGCGTAAAGTTTTTATAATACTGCATGGCAAGTCTTAACCATCGTATATTGAGAGGTTGTTCATTTGCCTCAACGTGTAAACTGTCGGCTAGGGATGTTCTAATGGCATTTAAACATATTCTTAAGCCTTGATTCTGTATCGGTTCTGGCATCTTGAGGTACGTTGGTCTAGTTGAACCATAACCTATACTACCACAGTCCAGTCGCGATCTAATTAGAGCTCTATACAACATGAGTTTAGTATCACGATCTGCTCACCAATCGTGGGAGGTAAGTAAGTAAGTAAGTAATTTGTTTAATGATACCTTCCAGCCTATGTAGGCCATACTGTGTCTAAACCATTTCTATATTCTCATGCCATTTAAAATTTATCAAACAAATTAATTTCCCTTAAAAAATTCAATAATTTTACTACTATTTACAGTGAAAAAGTGTCGCCAGCGACTTCACATTAAAATATTGATTCCTTGTAAAACTAAAATCAATACAGTCGAGTAAAATATCTTTCACTGTCAAAGGTTCCTGACATCCTGACATCCTACACATACTGGTGCTTCTTCCCCTTATAGTAAAAACTGAGTGTAATATATGTATGCCCAATTCTTGCTCTACGAATAATGCTATCAGTTTTGACATTTTACAAACAGCTCTGTTGTTTACCGACCAGCGGTTGAATCCTATGTAATTTATTATTGACTGCGTTATCCCATTCCTCTTGCCAACTTTCTTATATAGAAATTTATACTTCGTATAAAATCCGAGAAAGGAATAAAGAATGGTGTTATAGGTAACTTTAACGCTTCTTTGGCTGCTTTATCAGCCTTTTCATTGCCCTTTATACCAATATGACTTGGTATCCAACAGAGAACAATATATTTATTTATACACCTCATTCCACAATACATTTCTAAAAGCATATTTATAATTGGGTTGTCAGTGTCACGATTTTTCATTGCATCAATAACAGATATGGAATCCAAAAATATTATAAATTTTGTTGTTTTTTTTTTTCCGACTAATCTTGATGCACAAAAAGGCCATATGCACTGCACGAAGTTCTGCCGTGAATATCGATGAATAATCTGGCAGTCTCTTTTTAAAAGTATGACTATCTGTAACAACTGCAGCACCTGCTTTTTCGTCCAATTTTGATCCATCAGTGTATATTTGTGTACAATCTTTGAAAGATGATTTAATTTCCGAAAACTTGTTTTTAAAAACCCAAGGATCTGTCTCTGATTTCTTATCATTAGTCAAATTTGTCAAAAATGTTGGTATTTTTAAAATCCAAGATGGTATCTTCGAAACTGTATACTCCGCAACACACTCCATTTTGATGTTAGCATTTTCTAAATGTGGCTTTACTCGAAGTCCAAACGTGGGTATAGTATTTGGTCTATTTTCAAACAGGTCGCCATAACTTGGTGCAAATACAATTTCACGTGTCGGATTTTCTCTATTAGAATACAGTTTTATTGCATATTGCATTGAGAGCTTAATTCTACGGTGATACAATGACGGTTCATTAGCTTCAACTCTCAAACTCTCCATTGGTGACGTTCTAAAGGCTCCCAAACATAATCTCAAAGCTTGGAGCTATAGGATCAAGCATTTTAAGGTAAGACGGTCTCGCTGAACCATATACAGCCGAGCCGTAATCTAACTTGGATGTAATTAGAACTCTATACAACATCATCTTTGCATTTCTATCTGCTCCCCATGTAGTATTTGACACCACTTTTAGTAAATTGAGTGCTTTCTGGCACTTGGTTTTTAAATACTTTATATATGGAATAAACGATAATTTTGAGTCGAAAATTAAACCAAAGTATTTTGCTTCCTTCAGTGCCGGAATGCAAGTTCCATCTATACTCAGTTCTGGATCTGGATGGACTATTCGTTTTTCACAAGTGTATACAAACTGTTTTCGTTTTTGAAAATTTAAACCCATTTTCATCAGCCCATTTTTGAACGTTATTAATACATTGCTGTAACTGACGCTCTATAACATTCATGCGTTTCCCTCGATAGCAAATACCGAAGTCATCTACAAATAATGATCGATCTATATGTTTTTTTTTCAGAGTCTCCACTATGATATTAATTTTAATAATAAATAAAATCTCTGATAAAATGCTGCCCGGGGGCACATCCTCCTCTTGATTAAAAGGATCCGACAATGTACAACCAATTCTCACTTTAAAATGCCGATCTTTTTAAAAAGTTTCCAATAAAACTTGGAAGGCGTCCTCTTAGACCCATTTTATGAAGGTCTTTTAGAATGCCATATTTCCAAGTGGTATCATACGCCTTTGATGAGAATTACGTTGATGTAACTACGTTTTTGCTATATAATTCTATTATTTTATTATATTATCTTTAAATTTATATTTTCTTTAGCATAATTTTAACGTAATATTTTTTTGTAATATTTTTAGATACGACGACTCATCCACAGCCATCAAGCAGATTCAGAATCTGATTCTGTTAGAAGCGCTATGTGGTGCGTTAAGGTTGGTCGGATCGCAAAAGCTTTATTTTCGGACGCTGTGCAAGCCGACGACGAAGATCGTGATCCGACCTTTGATATAGTGAGTATTTTTGGCAATAAATATTTTTATTATGTTATGAATTAGAATAACTCCAAAAAATAACGCAATAATGCTGTAACAGTAATATATAACATTTTCATTCTTACACTTCTTAACATTTTCATGCACTGGCGAGGGAAAGCAGTCCCTCTTCATACTGCTCTGCCTCGGGGGAGTCTGAAATCATGCCGTCTGCTCCGACTCCTAATAGGAGAAAACAGGTGCAGAAAAGTGTAAGTTTATTTCTCATTCAACATTTTTTGAACAATTGCTGAATTTGTATTGTATTGTTCTTTAGATCCCTTTCAACTGCTATGGTCATATCGGGATCCCCCTGCCACATTATACTGAAATGGGGCATTCCAGCCCTCCTTCTAACCCTTACATGTGGAGTGCCTCACAGGGTAGCAAGGAGGAGTCCCAATTTTAAAGTCTTAGGTATGACCCGACCGGGGTTTGAACCCACGACCTTCCAGTCTCGAGGCGGACACTCTAACCACTAGGCCACCGAGAAACAATTGCTGAAAAAAACAGTTACTAATAGAGAGGAAAGCAATTCACCAAAAAGTCTTAATTATGTTACAGGCAACATCACACTTCAAATGTCCGTGCACCGTAAATGTTTCTGCGCCAGGTAGCTCTCTACCTAAAGAGGGAATCCACAGAGGTGATTCTAAGGAGCGGAGCGGACAACAGCGATAAAAAAATGGCCATCATTTATCAGTACGTAAAAATGTGGCATTGGTTAATTTCTACAAGTGAAGTTTTTAAATAAAGTTCTACTCTATTGAGTAAATATCTTGATGGTACTGTTGTTCAAGAAACGGGTAAAATACGAAATTTACCTATGAAAATTTCAGGTTTAAGCGTTATTAATTTAAAAAGTTACACGTCATTTTTTGTTGTTGTTTAGTCTGTTGTCCAGGTGTCCACAGGGAGCCACGGTAGGAGCCATCACACGGGCCGTGTAAAACACGCATGCCCTGTTCCCCAGTGCAATGCTGAAGTGTACGATTTAGGTATTTTCTATTATTTTATTGTGTAACGATTCATATTCTGTTATAAATATAATAGCTGGACTGAATAATACATTTTTACAATAAAAATAATATTTGTTTATTTTTTGTAGCAGTAAAGAAGTATTGTATTAATGTGTTTAAGGTCTGCACTTCAAGAAAGATCACAAATTTTCGAAAGCAGGAGTCGCTGCCAAACTACACGAACTTTCGAAAGATGAGGGAAGAGCAAGCCAGCGTGAAACAAAAAAAAAAAAAAAAAAAAAAAACGTGCTGCCCAGATTATAGTTTACTTTACAAATTAATAAAAAAAATCATAAGATGTTGCATGCTGGTTATTTATACACATTGCTTTCTTATCATATAAACATTTTTATTTTTTGTTGTATTTTAGAGTGCGGTAAATGGCTTTCCTCATTAAAACAACACATGAGGAAAGTACACAATCTTTCACTGAAGCAGTACAAGAAAGGAGAACAAGCAGTAGAGCAAGAGGTAAAAATATTTCTTTTTGCGCATTTGTTTCTATTTGTGCATTATGGAAATAACATAATAAAGGTCTATTATTTTTTTTCATTATTTTTGTAGCCTGAGAGCGCTTTTCGCATTGAGTGGGAAAGCATGGATGAACTGCCGCAGATGCCAACTTTAGTAGATGATTCGTCACAGAACGAGGCATCGATGTCTCAAGAATCGACGACGCAAGATGCCGGCACCAAGGTAATTTTTTTTTTCAAGTCATTAATTTTCATACACAAATTTTGGAAAAAAAAAAAACGAAAATGATATTTGAACACGCTCAACATGTAATTAATTTTTTGGTGCTTTCAGATGATTGATTGATTGATTGATTGATTTACGTCACCAGCAACCCGTTGGGTTCATATTGTATCGGTTCTGTTGCTATAGGAAGATGCTTCATCCACTGACCGAAAACATGCTCAGCAGTTTTCGGATGCAACACCAGTACACACTGAATAAGCCCGCTCATTTTGCCGAATGCCACACGTTTGTTCATACATTCCCGAACACACCACCAAAATATATTCTGCTTAACTGGATGGTGCTGAACTATCCGACTGGTTTTCTTCATTTCGAGAAGGTGCATGCTTCGCATGGCTCTAGTGCAAAACGGGTGTGTTTATTTTGACAATAAGTTGAAATCGCTCGCATTTAATCTGAGCAGTTGATACGTTACCTTCTAAGTATAGTTTTTAACACATATTTACATTTTGTCTAGTTCAGGCCGGTACCCTGAGAAGCTACACTAAGACTCCTGACACAGCATCTGAAGGTTGTTCGCCATGGGGTTGATATGGATTTTATTACTTCGGCCGAGCAACTGTGTAAGAACTGGTTCGATGCCAAACAGGCAGAGAACGCAGTCAGGAAGCACGAAATTGAAGAGTTGCACAGCGAGGAGCTCCTGACGGCCTCAGAAATTGCCGCCTACGGCCAGTCTGAGCCTGCCAGAAGAGTTAGCTAGTTAGTTAGTTAGCTAGTTATATGATTTTTTTTAACGACACGACCGACCCTTAGCGGGTTACATTGTGTCAGTACATGTCAGTAATAGGTGACTAGAAGACAATACCACAATACTACAGAAGAGCAATTTCGTTCCTCGTTGACGTATAGGCCGCCAGATCAGCAACGGTATGCATATTTAAAGGATATAACTGTCAGATTGTACAATTATGTGTTTTAACTAAGTAGATATATGCCAGTTAAATATATGCCAAGTAAAACCTAACTAAAAATAATAAATGCAATTATATGATATGTGTTTCAGTCCTTTACCGAGTCGCTGTGATTTTGATGAGATCACACCTAATCATAAACCTCATTCTTCAGAATGGGCAAAGGCCAGGGGTGGTAATAAACATGACCACAAAAGAGCTTAAAAAGGCAACTGCTGGCCTGTATAGAATCTTCGTTAATTGTATTGTATTGTGTTGTTCTTTAGATCCCTTTCAACTGCTATAGTCATGTCGGGATCCCCCTGCCACATTATACTGAAATGTTCATTCCAACCCTCCTTCTAACCCTTACATGTGGAGCGCCTCACAGGGCAGCAAGGAGGAGTCCCAATTTTAAAGTCTTAGGTATGACCCGACCGGGATTTGAAGCCACGATCTTCCAGTTTCGAGGCAGACACTCTAACCACTAGGCCACTGAGACTGGTCTTCTTCGTTAAAGACAACAAAACAAATGTGGTCTACGGTAGCGCTAAGGTGGTAATTTCGGCCGACGTCTGGCGCCAATTGGCCATTTGTACGGGTAAGTTTTTTATTATCTAATATCCATACGATTACCTGTGTTTTAAAACTGGCGCCATTGGCCATTTGGACGGGTACGTTTTTTTTATTATCTAATACACATACGATTGCATGTGTTTTAAAATAGGGAATAAATTATATTATATATACATTATCTCACGCTCATATTTTTTTCTTGGTGTTAATGAGGCCTGGTCTTGTGGCAAAACCAAAGTCGGTGACAGATTGATTCTTCGTCAACATAGCTGGAGGTCCTATGACCAACACACTGATAGCAAGGGATCCCCATAACATGTGAGACTCGATCTACGAGAAAAAAAAATCACCTCACACTATCGAAAAGCGTTTGTTTTTTATTGTGAGCATGATTTTTGCCAGAGTTTATAACAACTTTTTTCTTCCAACAAAATATTTTCATTATTGCGTTTCATTTTAGTGCGCGCTGAGGAAGAGATCGTTATCCTCGCAGAGCACATGACCCATAAAAGAGAAACAGCTAGGCATTATTATCAGGTCAAGGAGCAAAGGAGAAGGGCCCTTACTGCTCACGACCTGATACAGAGCAAGGTTTTGCAGGCCAGAGCTACGCAGGCAATACGTGATGTCATCTATTTTATTAAGGATTTAATATACTCTATTGATAAAACCACGCTGTGATTAACGTTATGCTTTATTGTTTAGGTTGCTCCGCCTGGAGAAAGCGCTGCCTCAGAACCAACGTCCAATCTCGAGACGGTAAGTTGTCATCACACATTTGTTTTTTGAAATACTATTTTAAGTTCAGCTACACAGTTTTATCAAGTTAAGAGCCTATATTATTATAATTGTAGTTATACAAAAAAATATTGTTGGGCAGGTCCCCCTTACCCAGGGGAGAACTGAATCGGGAGAGGATGGGGGCACTGTGACGAAGAACCAAGTAACTGCCTCTACACCGGAAGAAAACTAAGACTGCAAAAGATACTGTTCTTCCTCCTTCGGTTCTTTCTGGCATATTTGCTGAGCAGGCAAGGGATAAGCACCGTGCCCTTGACCGATAAGCTGATGAAGATTCTCAAGTGGAGACTCTTACGTTGTCGAGAGCTTGGACATTTATGATATTCCATTACGTAATATTTTGTTATTTCAGTTAGCATTTTCTAAAAGGATAATGTGTAAAGAACAAAATGTGCAGATGAATTCAGATTACAACTGAATAATAATTTTGTAACAACAATTTAAAGTTGCATTTCTTTTTCTTAGTTTTTTAGGTGCCAACAACGTCTTCACGATACATCGAGGGAAAGTTTCGAAAATGGAACAGCGAGGACCAAACCATTTTCATCAGCTCCTGTTTCTATCTGTTAAACAGAAGCGTCGAATCCCGAAAAAAGGCGACCAAGCAGGAAATAGTAACCTGCTCAAACATGAACGCCAGGGGTAAGGCACTTGTGAGCAAGTATGCGGAGGGAGAAGTTGCTGACAAGTTTCAAAGCATCTTTAACAACTAGACGCGAAAAATTAAGCGCGGGCGCACCCTTGTTCCATTTTCTAAAACTTAACTTTCCTTATCACATACTGGTCTTTTACTTGTTGCTTTAGTTCTGTGATTATATGTGTGATGTATTTATTTTTGACTGATAATTGTGATAATTTATGATTGTGATTTATGTCTGTGATGACAAAAATATGATATGTAATTACAGTAATTTGTGTGCATAAGAAAATTTCAGTTACCGAAATTTAACCTATCGAACTGGTACTGTATTATATTGCGCAAATGTAAAAAAATGTTATATATGTATGCCTGTAATTTATTGTTGATATAGCTCAATAAATTTGTTATTGGTGTAGTTAACTAAATCACGCAACAGTAAATGTCAAGGCTACGAGAAAAATAATGTTTGTACATATAATTTTGATAAGTAATTAAACTGCTGTGTAAGCAGCCTGTTATAAAGAAGAAAGTTAGTTAATTAGTTAGTTAGTTAGTTATCTGATTGGTTTAACGAGACCGCCAACCTGTTGCAGGTCATACTGTGTCACTCCTGGTAACTTTGTCGAATTTATACTTCATTGATTAAAAGTCGTTATAAAATAAAATCTTAAATATACTAAAAACTAGACTTAATGGTGGTCTACACATAGGAATACATGTTAATCTCTTTTAAAAATTCTAGGACTTTGTTGGAATTTACTTTTTCAAAGAGCTCTCTCATGGAATCAACTCTATAATAACGGGGACGAATGTGATTGAAGTCTATACAATCTATCAAGATGTGTTTCACTGTATACCGTTCCTGACAACTTATACATTCGGGTTGTGGTTCACCTCTTAAGAGGTGTTTGTGAGTAGTGTTAGAATGTCCTATTCTTAATCTGTGAATTACCATATCGTCGCGAAGGCCATTTAGGGAGGGCAATTTGCGCCCTACCACAGGGTTAATTTGGTATAGCTTATTGTTGGTTTGTTCATCCCAATGTTGTTGCCATAGATTTTTGACATATCTAGAAATATGGCACTTAAAATCTGATGACGGTATAAGGAAATCTGAGCAATATTGGTTTAACGCTTCTTTGGCGCCTTTGTCCGCTGCCTCGTTGCCCGGGATTCTTGCCCGGGATTCCAACATGGCACGGTACCCAAAAAACATTTATCTCTTTGCCAGCTTTTACCACTTCGTTGTATTGTATTGTATTGTTCTTTAGATCCCTTTCAACTGCTATGGTCATATCGGGATCCCCCTGCCACATTATACTGAAATGGGGCATTCCAGCCCTCCTTCTAACCCTTACATGTGGAGTGCCTCACAGGCTAGCAAGGAGGAATCCCAATTTTAAAGTCTTAGGTATGACCCGACCGGGGTTTGAACCCACGATCTTCCAGTGTCGAGGCGGACACTCTAACCACTAGGCCACCGAGGCTGGGGCCACTTCTTTGTGCTTTTCTATCAAGTCCTAAATTATTGGGATGAATAACTGTATGTTTTCTAGTGACTCAAGCACTGACATGGAGTCCACGCACAATATGATGTTTTTGTAACGGCTAATCTTGACAATTTACATAGCTAGCTGCAGGGCTCTAACTTCTGCAAGTAAGTAAGCAAGTAAGTAATTTGTTTAATGACACCTTCCAGCATATGTAGGCCATACTGTGTCTAAACCATTTCTATATTCTCATGTCATTTAAAATTTATCAAAAAAATTAATTTCCTTTAAAAATTCAATAATTTTACTACTATCTACAGTGGAAAAAAGTGTCGCCAGCGACTCCACATTAAAATATTGATTCCTTGTAAAACCAAAATCAATACAGTCGAGTAAAATATGTTTCACTGTCAAAGGTTCCTGACATACTATACAAACTGGTGCTTCTTCTCCTTTTAGTAAATAAATGTGTGTAATATATGTATGTCCAATTCTTGCTCTACGAATAATGCTATCAGTTTTAACATTTTCCAAACAGCTCTGATGTTTACCGACCAGCAGTGGAATCCTATGTAATTTATTATTGACTGCGTTATCCCATTCTTCTTGCCAACACTTTCTTATATAGAAATTTATATTTGGTGTAAAATCCGAGAAAGGAAGTAAATAAGTAAGTAAGTAATTTCTTTAATGACAATTCTGTAATTTGCAACAAATTCAACGATTATACCTGCTTCTTGCAGGTGTGGTATAATCCTAGTTCCAAAGGGGGGGGGGGGGATTGCATTGGTACCTCTATCCGCATAATCTGATCCGAAAACAGTCTGATGAGTAGGGTTATTTCTATTGGCGTAAAGTTTTTATAATACTGCATGGCAAGTCTTAACCATCGTATATTGAGAGGTTGTTCATTTGCCTCAACGTGTAAACTGTCGGCTAGGGATGTTCTAAAGGCATTTAAACATATTCTTAAGCCTTGATTCTGTATCGGTTCTGGCATCTTGAGGTACGTTGGTCTAGTTGCTGTAACTGACGCTCTATAACATTCATGCGTTTCCCTCGATAGCAAATACCGAAGTCATCTACAAATAATGATCGATCTATATGTTTTTTTTTTCAGAGTCTCCACTATGATATTAATTTTAATAATAAATAAAATCTCTGATAAAATGCTGCCCGGGGGCACATCCTCCTCTTGATTAAAAGGATCCGACAATGTACAACCAATTCTCACTTTAAAATGCCGATCTTTTTAAAAAGTTTCCAATAAAACTTGGAAGGCGTCCTCTTAGACCCATTTTATGAAGGTCTTTTAGAATGCCATATTTCCAAGTGGTATCATACGCCTTTGATGAGAATTACGTTGATGTAACTACGTTTTTGCTATATAATGCTATTATTTTATTATATTATCTTTAAATTTATATTTTCTTTAGCATAATTTTAACGTAATATTTTTTTGTAATATTTTTAGATACGACGACTCATCCACAGCCATCAAGCAGATTCAGAATCTGATTCTGTTAGAAGCGCTATGTGGTGCGTTAAGGTTGGTCGGATCGCAAAACCTTTATTTTCGGAAGCTGTGCAAGCCGACGACGAAGATCTTTTTATTATGTTATGAATTAGAATGACTCCAAAAAATAACGCAATAATGCTGTAATAGTAATATATAACATTTTCATTCTTACACTTCTTAACATTTTCATGCACTGGCGAGGGAAAGCAGTCCCTCTTCATACTGCTCTGCCTCGGGGGAGTCTGAAATCATACCGTCTGCTCCGACTCCTAATAAGAGAAAACAGGTGCAGAAAAGTGTAAGTTTATTTCTCATTCAACATTTTTTGAACAATTGCTGAAAAAAACTAATAGAGAGGAAAGCAATTCACCAAAAAGTCTTAATTATGTTACAGACAACATCACACTTTAAATGTCCGTGCACCGTAAATGTTTCTGCGCCAGGTAGCTCTCTACCTAAAGAGGGAATCCACAGAGGTGATTCTAAGGAGCGGAGCGGACAACAGCGATAAAAAAATGGCCATCATTTATCAGTACGTAAAAATGTGGCATTGGTTAATTTCTACAAGTGAAGTTTTTAAATAAAGTTCTACTCTATTGAGTAAATATCTTGATGGTACTGTTGTTCAAGAAACGGGTAAAATATGAAATTTACCGATGAAAATTTCAGGTTTAAGCGTTATTAATTTAAAATGTTACACTTCATTTTTTGTTGTTGTTTAGTCTGTTGTCCAGGTGTCCACAGGGAGCCACGGTAGGAGCCATCACACGGGCCGTGTAAAACACGCATGCCCTGTTCCCCAGTGCAATGCTGAAGTGTACGATTTAGGTATTTTCTATTATTTTATTGTGTAACGATTCATATTCTGTTATAAATATAATAGCTGGACTGAATAATACATTTTTACAATAAAAATAATATTTGTTTATTTTTTGTAGCAGTAAAGAAGTATTGTATTAATGTGTTTAAGGTCTGCACTTCAAGAAAGATCACAAATTTTCGAAAGCAGGAGTCGCTGCCAAACTACACGAACTTTCGAAAGATGAGGGAAGAGCAAGCCAGCGTGAAACAAAAAAAAAAAAAAAAAAAAAAAAAAAAGTGCTGCCCAGATTATAGTTTACTTTACTTATTAATAAAAAAAATCATAAGATGTTGCATGCTGGTTATTTATACACATTGCTTTCTTATCATATAAACATTTTTATTTTTTGTTGTATTTTAGAGTGCGGTAAATGGCTTTCCTCATTAAAACAACACAATAGGAAAGTACACAATCTTTCGCTGAAGCAGTACAAGAAAGGAGAACAAGCAGTAGAGCAAGAGGTAAAAATAGTTCTTTTTGCGCATTTGTTTCTATTTGTGCATTATGGAAATAACATAATAAAGGTCTATTATTTTTTTTTCATTATTTTTGTAGCCTGAGAGCGCTTTTCGCATTGAGTGGGAAAGCATGGATGAACTGCCGCAGATGCCAACTTTAGTAGATGATTCGTCACAGAACGAGGCATCGATGTCTCAAGAATCGACGACGCAAGATGCCGGCACCAAGGTAATTGTTTTTTCAAGTCGTTAATTTTCATACACAAATTTTGGAAAAAAAAAACGAAAATGATATTTGAACACGCTCAACATGTAATTAATTTTTTGGTGCTTTCAGATGATTGATTGATTGATTGATTGGTTTACGTCACCAGCAACCCGTTGGGGTCATATTGTATCGGTTCTGTTGCTATAGGAAGATGCTTGATCCACTGACCGAAAACATGCTCAGCAGTTTTCGGATGCAACACCAGTACACACTGAATAAGCCCGCTCATTTTGCCGAATGCCACACGTTTGTTCATACATTCCCGAACAAACCACCAAAATATATTCTGCTAAACTGGATGGTGCTGAACTATCCGACTGGTTTTCTTCATTTCAAGAAGGTGCATGCTTCGCATGGCTCTAGTGCAAAACGGGTGTGTTTATTTTGACAATAAGTTGAAATCGCTCGCATTTAATCTGAGCAGTTGATACGTTACCTTCTAAGTATAGTTTTTAACACATATTTACATTTTTTCTAGTTCAGGCCGGTACCCTGAGAAGCTACACTTAGACTCCTGACACAGCATCTGAAGAATGTTCGCCATGGGGTTGATATGGATTTTATTACTTTGGCCGAGCAACTGTGTAAGAACTGGTTCGATGCCAAACAGGCAGAGAACGCAGTCAGGAAGCACGACATTGAAGAGTTGCACAGCGAGGAGCTCCTGACGGCCTCAGAAATTGCCGCCTACGGCCAGTCTGAGCCTGCCAGAAGAGTTAGCTAAGTAGTAAGTTAGTTAGTTATATGATTTTTTTAACGACACGACCGACCCTTTGCGGGTTACATTGTGTCAGAACATGTCAGTAATAGGTGACTAGAAGACAAAACCACAATATTACAGAAGAGCAATTTCGTTCCTCGTTGACGTATAGGCCGCCAGATCAGCAACGGTATGCATATTTAAAGGGTATAACTGTCAGATTGTACAATTATGTGTTTTAATTAAGTAGATATATGCCAGTTAAATATATGCCAAGAAAAAAAACCTAACTAATAATAATAAATGCAATTATATGATATGTGTTTCAGTCCTTTACCGAGTCGCTGTGATTTTGATGAGATCACACCTAATAGGTTCTTCGTTAATTGTATTGTATTGTATTGTTCTTTAGATCCCTTTCAACTGCTATAGTCATGTCGGGATCCCCCTGCCACATTATACTGAAATGTTCATTCCAACCCTCCTTCTAACCCTTACATGTAGAGCGCCTCACAGGGCAGCAAGGAGGAGTCCCAATTTTAAAGTCTTAGGTATGACCCGACCGGGATTTGAAGCCACGATCTTCCAGTTTCGAGGCAGACACTCTAACCACTAGGCCACTGAGACTGGTCTTCTTCGTTAAAGACCACAAAACAAATGTGGTCTACGGTAGCGCTAAGGTGGTAATTTCGGCCGACGTCTGGCGCCAATTGGCCATTTGTACGGGTAAGTTTTTTATTATCTAATATCCATACGATTACCTGTGTTTTAAAACTGGCGCCATTGGCCATTTGCACGGGTACGTTTTTTTATTATCTAATACACATACGATTGCATGTGTTTTAAAATAGGGAATAAATTATATTATATATACATTATCTCACGCTCATATTTTTTTCTTGGTGTTAATGAGGCCTGGTCTTGTGGCAAAACCAAAGTCGGTGACAGATTGATTCTTCGTCAACATAGCTGGAGGTCCTATGACCAACACACTGATAGCAAGGGATCCCCATAACATGTGAGACTCGATCTACGAGAAAAAAAATCACCTCACACTATCGAAAAGCGTTTGTTTTTTATTGTGAGCATGATTTTTGCCAGAGTTTATAACAACTTTTTTCTTCCAACAAAATATTTTCATTATTGCGTTTCATTTTAGTGCGCGCTGAGGAAGAGATCGTTATCCTCGCAGAGCACATGACCCATAAAAGAGAAACAGCTAGGCATTATTATCAGGTCAAGGAGCAAAGGAGAAGGGCCCTTACTGCTCACGACCTGATACAGAGCAAGGTTTTGCAGGCCAGAGCTACGCAGGCAATACGTGATATCATCTATTTTATTAAGGATTTAATATACTCTATTGATAAAACCACGCTGTGATTAACGTTATGCTTTATTGTTTAGGTTGCTCCGCCTGGAGAAAGCGCTGCCTCAGAACCAACGTCCAATCTCGAGACGGTAAGTTGTCATTACATACATTTTTGAAATACTATTTTAAGTTCAGCTACACAGTTTTATCAAGTTAAGAGCCTATATTATTATAATTGTAGTTATACAAAAAAATATTGTTGGGCAGGTCCCCCTTACCCAGGGGAGAACTGAATCGGGAGAGGATGGGGGCACTGTGACGAAGAACCAAGTAAGAGCCTCTACACCGGAAGAAAATATCTGTAAGACTGCAAAAGATACTGTTCTTCCTCCTTCGGTTCTTTCTGGCATATTTGCTGAGCAGGCAAAGGGATAAGCAGCGTGCCCTTGACCGATAAGCTGATGAAGATTCTCAAGTGGAGACTCTTACGTTGTCGAGAGCTGGGACATTTATGATATTCCATTACGTAATATTTTGTTATTTCAGTTAGCATTTTCTAAAAGGATAATGTGTAAAGAACAAAATGTTCAGATGAATTCAGATTACAACTGAATAATAATTTTGTAACAACAATTTAAAGTTGCATTTCTTTTTCTTAGTTTTTTAGGTGCCAACAACGTCTTCACGATACATCGAGGGAAAGTTTCGAAAATGGAACAGCGAGGACCAAACCACTTTCATCAGCTCCTGTTTCTATCTGTTAAACAGAAGCGTCGAATCCCGAAAAATGGCGACCAAGCAGGAAATAGTTACCTGCTCAAACATGAACGCCAGGGGTAAGGCACTTGTGAGCAAGTATGGGGAGGGAGAAGTTGCTGACAAGTTTCAAAGCATCTTTAACAACTAGACGCGAAAAATTAAGCGCGGGCGCACCCTTGTTCCATTTTCTAAAAAATTAACTTCCCTTATCACATACTGGTCTTTTACTTGTTGCTTTAGTTCTGTGATTATATGTGTGATGTATTTATTTTTGACTGTGATAATTGTGATAATTTATGATTGTGATTTATGTCTGTGATGACAAAAATATGATATGTAATTACAGTAATTTGTGTGCATAAGAATATTTCAGTTACCGAAATTTAACCTATCGAACTGGTACTGTATTATATTGCGCAAATGTAAAAAAATGTTATATATGTATGCCTGTAATTTATTGTTTATATTGCTCAATAAATTTATTATTGGTGTAGTTAACTAAATCACGCAACAGTAAATGTCAAGGCTACGAGAAAAATAATGTTTGTACATATAATTTTGATAAGTAATTAAACTGCTGTGTAAGCAGCCTGTTATAAAGAAGAAAGTTAGTTATTTAGTTAGTTAGTTAGTTATCTGATTGGTTTAACGAGACCGCCAACCTGTTGCAGGTCATACTGTGTCATTCCTGGTAACTTTGTCGAATTTATACTTCATTGATTAAAAGTCGTTATAAAATAAAATCTTAAATATACTAAAAACTAGACTTAATGGTGGTCTACACATAGGACTACATGTTAATCTCTTTTAAAAATTCTAGGACTTTGTTGGAATTTACTTTTTCAAAGAGCTCTCTCATGGAATCAACTCTATAATAACGGGGACGAATGTGATTGAAGTCTATACAATCTATCAAGATGTGTTTCACTGTATACCGTTCCTGACAACTTATACATTCGGGTTGTGGTTCACCTCTTAAGAGGCGTTTGTGAGTAGTGTTAGAATGTCCTATTCTTAATCTGTGAATTACCATATCGTCGCGAAGGCCATTTAGGGAGGGCAATTTGCGCCCTACCACAGGGTTAATTTGGTATAGCTTATTGTTGGTTTGTTCATCCCAATGTTGTTGCCATATATTTTTGACACATCTAGAAATATGGCACTTAAAATCTGATGACGGTATAAGGAAATCTGAGCAACGCTTCTTTGGCGCCTTTGTCCGCTGCCTCGTTGCCCGGGATTCTTGCCCGGGATTCCAGCATGGCTCGGTACTCAACAAAACATTTATCTCTTTGCCAGCTTTTACCACTTCGTTGTATTGTATTGTATTGTTCTTTAGATCCCTTTCAACTGCTATGGTCATATCGGGATCCCCCTGCCACATTATACTGAAATGGGGCATTCCAGCCCTCCTTCTAACCCATACATGTGGAGTGCCTCACAGGGTAGCAAGGAGGAATCCCAATTTTAAAGTCTTAGGTATGACCCGACCGGGGTTTGAACCCAAGATCTTCCAGTCTCGAGGCGGACACTCTAACCACTAGGCCACCGAGGCTGGGGCCACTTCGTTGTGCTTTTCTATCAAGTCCTAAATTATTGGGTTGAATAACTGTATGTTTTCTAGTGACTCAAGCACTGACATGGAGTCCACGCACAATATGATGTTTTTGTAACGGCTAATCTTGACAATTTACATAGCAAGCTGCAGGGCTCTAACTTCTGCAAGTAAGTAAGTAAGTAATTTGTTTAATGACACCTTCCAGCCTATGTAGGCCATACTGTGTCTAAACCATTTCTATATTCTCATGTCATTTAAAATTTATCAAACAAATTAATTTCCTTTAAAAATTCAATAATTTTACTACTATCTACAGTGGAAAAAAGTGTCGCCAGCGACTCCACATTAAAATATTGATTCCTTGTAAAACCAAAATCAATACAGTCGAGTAAAATTTGTTTCACTGTCAAAGGTTCCTGACATTCTATACAAACTGGTGCTTCTTCTCCTTTTAGTAAATAAATGTGTGTAATATATGTATGTCCAATTCTTGCTCTACGAATAATGCTATCAGTTTTAACATTTTCCAAACAGCTCTGATGTTTACCGACCAGCAGTGGAATCCTATGTAATTTATTATTGACTGCGTTATCCCATTCTTCTTGCCAACACTTTCTTATATGGAAATTTATATTTGGTATAAAATCCGAGAAAGGAAGTAAATAAGTAAGTAAGTAATTTGTTTAATGACAATTCTGTAATTTGCAACAAATTCAACGATTATACCTACTTCTTGCATGTGTAGTATAATCCTAGTTCCAAAGGGGGGGGGGGGGATAGCATTGGTACCTCTATCCGCATAATGTGATCCGAAAACAATCTGATGAGTAGGGTTATTTCTATTGGCGTAAAGTTTTTGTAATACTGCATGGCAAGTCTTAACCATCGTATATTGAGAGGTTGTTCATTTGCCTCAACGTGTAAACTGTCGCCTAGGGATATTCTAAAGGCATTTAAACATATTCTTAAGCCTTGATTCTGCATCGGTTCCGGCATCTTGAGGTACGTTGGTCTAGTTGAACCATAACCTATACTTCCACAGTCCAGTCGCGATCTAATTAGAGCTCTATACAACATGAGTTTAGTATCACGATCTGCTCACCAATCGTGGGAGGTAAGTAAGTAGGTAAGTAAGTAAGTAAGTAATTTGTTTAATGATACCTTCCAGCCTATGTAGGCCATACTGTGTCCAAACCATTTCTATATTCTCATGTCATTTAAAATTTATCAAACAAATTAATTTCCTTTAAAAATTCAATAATTTTACTACTATCTACAGTGGAAAAAAGTGTCGCCAGCGACTCCACATTAAAATATTGATTCCTTCTAAAACTAAAATCAATACAGTCGAGTAAAATATGTTTAACTGTCAAAGGTTCCTGACATCCTATACAAACTGGTGCTTCTTCTCCTTTTAGTAAGTAACTGTGTGTAATATATGTATGCCCAATTCTTGCTCTACGAATAATGCTATCAGTTTTAACATTTTCCAAACAGCTCTGTTGTTTACCGACCAGCGGTTGAATCCTATGTAATTTATTAATGACTGCGTTATCCCATTCTTCTTGCCAACACCTTCTTATATATAAATTTATATTTGGTTTAAAATCGAGTAAGGAATAAAGAATGGTGTTATAGGTAACTCCAATACATTTCTAAAAGCATCTGTATAATTGGTTTGTCAGTGTCACGATTTTTCATTGCATCAATAACAGATTTGGAATCCATGAATATTATAAATTTTGTTTTTTTTACTAATCTTGATGTACAAAAAGGCCACATGCACTGCACGAAGTTCTGCCGTGAATATCGATGAATAATCTGGTAGTCTCTTTTTAAAAGTATAATTGTCTGTAACAACTGCAGCACCTGCTTTTTCGACCAATTTTGAGCCATCACTGTATATTTGTGTATAATCTTTGAAAGATGATTTAATTTCCGAAAACTTGTTTTTAAAAACCCAAGGATCTGTCTCTGATTTCTTATCATTAGTCAAATTTGTCAAAAATGTTGGTATTTTTAAAATCCAAGATGTTATCTTCGAAACTGTATACTCCGCAACACACTCCATTTTGATGTTAGCATTTTCTAAATGTGGCTTTACTCGAAGTCCAAACGTGGGTATAGTATTTGGTCTATTTTCAAACAGGTCGCCATAACTTGGTACAAATACAATTTCACGTGTCGGATTTTCTCTATTAGAATACAGTTTTATTGCATATTGCATTGAAAGCTTAATTCTACGGTGATACAATGACGGTTCATTAGCTTCAACTCTCAAACTCTCCATTGGTTACGCTCTAAAGGCTCCCAAACATAATCTCAAAGCTTGATTTTGTATAGGATCAAGCATTTTAAGGTAAGACGGTCTCGCTGAACCATATACAGCCGAGCCGTAATCTAACTTGGATCTAATTAGAGCTCTATACAACAACATCTTTGTATTTCTATCTGTTCCCCATGTAGTATTTGACACCACTTTTAGTACATTGAGTGTTTTCTTGCACTTGGTTTTTAAATACTTTATATGCGGAATAAACGATAATTTTGAGTCGAAAATTAAACCAAGGTATTTTGCTTCCTTCACTACCGGAATGCAAGTTCCATCTATACTCAGTTCTGGATCTGGATGGACTATTCGTTTTTCACAAAAATGTATACAAACTGTTTTCGTTTTTTAAAATTTAAACCCGTTTTCATCAGCCCATTTTTGAATGTTATTAATGCATTGCTGTAACTGACGTTCTATAACACTCATGCGTTTCCCTCGATAGCAAATACCGAAGTCATCTACAAATAATGATCGATCTATGTGTTTTTTCAGAGTCTCCACTATGCTATTAATTTAAATAATAAATAAAGTCACTGATAAAATGCTGCCCTGGGGCACACCCTCCTCTTGATTAAAAGGATCCGACAATGTACTACCAATTCTCACTTTAAAATACCGATTTTTTAAAAAGTTTCCAATAAAACTTGGAAGGCGTCCTCTTAGACCCATTTTATGAAGGTCTTTTAGAAAGCCATATTTCCAAGTGGTATCATACGCCTTTTCCAAATCAAACAAAACAGCAACGACATGTTCCTTCCGAATAAAGCCTTCTCTGATAAAAGTTTCTAATTTAAGTAGATGATCAGTTGTAGTATGTTGGCGTCTAAAACCACTTTGTCCATTTGTTAATAATTTGTTACTTTCTAAGTACCACATCAGTCGTTCATTTATCATTCGTTCCAAGGTCTTACAAAGACAACTTGTCAGTGTAATTGGTCGATAACATTGAGGATTAGTGGGGTCTTTTCCAGGTTTTTGTACATGAATAATTGTTGCTTCCCTCCAAGATGTCGGGAAAGAACCTTCTTCCCAAATCTTATTAAAAATGTTTAAAAGAACACTTTTACTATTTTCTGGAAGATGTTTAATGATTTGGTAATGAATATCATCAGGACCGGATGAAGTATCCTTTGCTTTATCAAAAGAATTTTTAAGATCTATTAGTTTAAATGGTAAATTATAAATTTCATCATTACTGGAACAAAAATCCAAATTAACTTTCTCAGACAGTTCTTTAAATTGCTGAAATTTTCTTGTATAGTTATCGGATGAAGAATTTTTTGAGATATTATTTGCTAAAATATTTGCTATTTCTTTTGTGTCAGTGACTAATGTATCGTCTTGTTTCAAATGTTTCACTGTACTTATATCTTTCCCTTAATTTTACGAATTTTGTCCCACACTTTCTTTACTGATGTCTTATTATTCAGACCAGCTACAAACTCTTGCCATGTTTGCCTTTTATTTGAACGAATTGTTCTTTTCGACACAGCCTGTAATCGTTTATATTCAAGTTTATTATTCAGGTTAGGCTGTCTTGAAAATTTGTCCAATGCTTTCTTCCTTTCATGTACTGCTTGTTTACATTCATCATTAAACCAAGGCTTTTTCGGAAGACTTGGATTTGCAGAGGATTTAGGAATTGTTCTTAAAGCTATATCCTGTAGAATATTTGTAAATAAGGCTATTGGATCAGAAACATTTTGAAAAATTTCATTGTTAATGTTTTCATGACATAATCTTGCGAATTCAGTCCAGTCAGCTTTATCAAGTTTCCACTTAGGGATATTTTGGTTAATACTTCTCGGTAAAGCATTTAAAATGATAGGAAAGTGGTCACTTCCATAAAGGTCGTCTAATACTTTCCACTCATAATCAACAAAAATATCAGGAGAACATAACGACAGATCTATTGCAGTTTTTGATCCTGTAGCAGGATGAATGTAAGTATGAGACTTATTATTACAAAGGCAAATATTTTGTTCCTCTAATAATTTCTCTATAGCTTTTCCTTTCTTATTGATATCTCTATTACCCCATAAAATACTATGAGCATTAAAGTCTCCAAGGAACAAACATGGTTTAGGTAGTTGATTCCAAAGATCATCTATTTCATTTTGCTTTAAATCGTACGTTGGCG
Organism: Protula sp. h YS-2021; assembly: GCA_949752745.1. Taxonomy (NCBI): domain Eukaryota; kingdom Metazoa; phylum Annelida; class Polychaeta; order Sabellida; family Serpulidae; genus Protula; species Protula sp. h YS-2021. The sequence goes on along the minus strand of OX457032.1, from coordinate 295,422 downwards.
GGACGTAAACCGAACATAATGTTATTGTTTTATCTGTAGTAACTCTGACTGCTTTAACTTGTAAATTAGTATTCAATTGAATTTCACTCTGTGGAATATCATTTCTTACTATCACCGAAACTCCACCTCTTGGTCTGTCATCAACTGTGTCTGGTGTTAAATGATACGAGGTGTAATTTTTAATGGAAATGTCAGTGTTCAGTGAGAGAAAAGTTTCCTGTAAACAGAACGCTATAGGAAAGAAAAGTTGAATAAGAAGAGTAAGTTCATCAAAATTTGATCTAAATCCTCTACAATTCCATTGTATCACTGCCGATTTCATTACTTATCTTTTCCTGTGTGTTTTTCTTTCAATTTAACATTGGGTTTTGTGGATAGATGTTCTTTTATCCACTCACCCATCTTTCCATTTTTTCCTGATTTGTCCTGTTGTTTTTTTTTTTTTTTTTGGAGTGGATTTTCAAGTCTTGGGGACAGGAACTTCCATGGTGTCCATTTCATCCAAACCTCCAAATCTATTGTGCATGTAGATTGGATCTTTTGATCCCTTGTTCACTCTAGCTCGTACAGGTGTTACAGCTGGCTTTGTTGGTACACTCGGTTTTGGTCTCTTTGAATTCTCGATCGGTGTAACAGTTTGAACTGAAGAGCTCCTTGTTCGTTGATTCGCCGTTTCGATTTTTTTTCCATGGACTGTTCTTTCAAATGCCAAGTGAAATCAGTTTGCGTTGCTGTTGAAGTAACTGCCTTTGAGATTACAGCAGCAAATTGGAGGTTTTGTATCGCAGCTGGTAAATGCAAGTTAACCAAACGCCTAGCTTCTGGAAAACTGATGTTATTTGTTACTTTTAACCGTTGTATCTCTTTCTCTTTCAGCCAAACAGGGCAACTTTTTGATGAAGCTATATGATCCCCTTGACAATTGACACACTTTGCCGAATTCATACATGATGTCTGATCATGATCTTCTTGGCCACATTTGACACAGACTTCATTTCTTTTGCAGCTAAATTTTGTATGTCCAAACTTTTGACAAGAGTAACAGCGTTGTGGATTAGGTATATACATTTCGATTTCGCAATTTAAATAGCCCACTTTAATTGACGATGGTAATTTTGATGTTCCAAAGGTCGTTTGACATCAGTAACGTTCTGCTCCATCAGTTCGTAGCGAATTTCTTCCTCGCTGCAGTCTCGAAGATCTGAACACCGCAAGACCCCTTTACTTAAATTAAGGTTCTTATGCGGTGAACAAACGACAGGCACGCCACCAAACAACGATGTTTTCAATAAATTTTCTGCGTGACTCTTCTTTCCTACTTCAACAAGTAAACATCCAGAACGGAGCTTTTTAATTGTTTTCGGTTCGCCAGCTAAAGCAACAATCGCTTTTTGAATCGCAAAAGGTGAAAGCTTCATTGGTTTCTCTTCCGGCTCAACTACGATAAATCTCGGCCAACAATCGGTGGGCAATGGCTGCGTTTCTGTCGGTTTTGTTTGATTATCAGAGTCCGAAACGAACTCTAATTGTCTTTTTTTCTTGGAAGCCATAAAGTTTGATTTAAATTTCTCCCAGGCCTGCCAGTCCCGCCCTTACTCTGAGCACCTTACTTGGCAGCAGCATACGCCACCTAGGACTAAGTTACCTGGGATACTTACGCACCTCTTTGGTACGGATTGACCCATGAGCCATATAAACGACAGTGAATAAACACCGTTATGACCAGCCGTTAATGATCAGACCGGGCCATTCTGACCGCCCGTCTAGCTGAAGAAGCGAGGCCAAAGCTTGCGTATTAATAACCTCCACTATTTGTGCTTATGATGAGGCACAGTGAAAGCTACCTCAGCACACCAGGATGTCCTACCCTCCAACGACACAAAGGGGTTGCAATCCACGGCAAATGCGCGTCTCGATGCTGCTGAAGTACAATGAAGAACACCTCCACTAACTGCTTAGCAAATTGGGCCGACACACAAACAGATTGCCTTATTTTTAAGCGATAAATAAGGAACGCGTCTCTCTCAGGGTTTCGCAGTAAACAATTATGAAAATTGTGAAAAACGAAAGAAAAAACAAACAAAAACCCGATCAAAAATGTGGGACAAGAAGCATCGGTTCCATTTCATATACAACCAAAACCGGCACGTCAGTCCGACGTCGATCACGACGTCGACCCGACGTAATTCTGACGTCTTAATGTTTGCTGGGAGTGAAACACTTTTCCGAGTCGCACGAAAGCAATAAACTAGGGGATGGAAAATCCACAAATGTAATCACAAATCCTCACAAGTAAGTAAGTAAGTAAGTAATTTGTTTAATGACACCTTCCAGCCTATGTAGGCCATACTGTGTCTAGACCATTTCTATATTCTCATGCCATTTTAAAATTTATCAAACAAATTAATTTCCTTTAAAAAATCAATAATTTTACTACTATCTACAGTGGAAAAAAGTGTCGCCAGCGACTCCACATTAAAATATTGATCCCTTCTAAAACTAAAATCAATACAGTCGAGTAAAATATGTTTCACTGTCAAAAGTTCCTGACATCCTATAAATACTGGTGCTTCTTCTCCTTTAAGTAAATAACTGTGTGTAATATATGTATATATTTTTTGATCCTGTAGCGGGATGAATGTAAGTATGAGATTATTAAAAAGGTAAATATTTTGTTCCTCTAATAATTTCTCTATAGCTTTTCCTTTCTTATTGATATCTTTATTACCCCAAAAAATGCTATGAGCATTAAAGTCTCCAAGGAACAAATCTAGTTTAGGCAGTTAATTCCAAAGATCATCTATTTCATTTTGCTTCAAATCGTACGTTGGCGGAACGTAAACCGAACATAATGTTATTGTTTTATCTGTAGTAACTCTGACTGCTTTAACTTGTAAATTAGTATTTAATTGAATTTTACTCCGTGGAATATCATTTCTTACTTCCACCGAAACTCCACCTCATGGTCTGTCATCAACTGTGTCTGGTGTTAAATGATAAGATGTGTAATTTTTAATGGAAATGTCAGTGTTCGGTGAAAGAAAAGTTTCCTGTAAACAGAACGCTATAGGAAAGAAAAGTTGAATAAGAAGAGTAAGTTCATCAAAATTTGATCTAAATCCTCTACAATTCCATTGTATCACTGCCGATTTCATTACTTATCTTTTCCTGTGTGTTTTTCTTTTAATTTAACACTGGGTTTTGTGGATATATGTTCTTTTATCCACTCACCCATCTCCCCATTTTTTCCTGATTTGTCCTGTTGTTTTTTTTGGAGTGGATTTTGAAGTCTTGGGGACAGCAACTTCCATGGTGTCCATTTCATCCAAACCTCCAAATCTATTGTGCATGTAGATTGGATCTTTTGATCCCTTATTCACTCTAGCTCGTACAGATGTTACAGCTGGCTTTGTTGGTACACTCGGTTTCGATCTCTTTAAATTCTCGATCGGTGTAACAGTAATAAATAAAAATAAACTACTATTGGCTGAAGGCTATGCGTCTCTACTGGATATGTTTAATTGAGACTTAAAGTAGAACGTTATAGATCTACTTTTTATGTTGTTCATTTGTGTGATTTGTATTATGCCACGCTAACTGCTTTGTGTTTTAAATCGTGTCAGAAATTGCTTCTTTGCGAAAAAAAGAGGAATTGCTGTATTGTTCAACATTTTGTGAAGGTTATTTTACGTAAGGCGTGACAAAAGTTGCATTTTAAATTTTTAACGCAGATTTCCAGCTTTGGCAGCCTACAGGATATGGAAACGCTGCAGCGCATTGAACATATGTTTGTCGATGCACAGCTCCTGAAGAAAACAACCGTCAAGCCTTTAGCACCTGCCTCTGTGAAGGTGTACCTTCTAGTGCTAAAGTACGTGGCAAGCTATTACAAGCTGGTTGTCAACAACGCTTTTGACGACGAGAAGTTCCTGAGGGTCCTGCAGCTTTGGCTAAGATCTGCCCAGAAACTCTCGAGCAAAGGCAACAGTAAAAAGAAGGAAACGGCACAAGGTAGAACAATTGTTATGAATTTACCGTTTTTAGACCAGCCGACTCTGTTGTAATAAGAACTGGTGTTAGCCCTTGGGCTGACGGCTCGAGCCTTTAGCTCGATTGGTAACGCATTTGCCTGTTACACATGAGTTCTGAGAGTCCCGGGTTCCACACTGGAAGGACCAAAATATGTTAGTTAGTTAAATGATTTGTTTAACGACAAGACCGACCCTTAGCGGGTTACGTTGTGTCAGAACACGTCAGTAATCAGTGACTAGATGACAATGCTACAAGTTAAAATCAAGGTAAGCTAAAACCAAGTATATCCTAAAATCATACGGTAAAAGAAAAAAAAAACGACTAGAAATACAGATACAGGTTGATTTCTTTTAAAAATTGTATAAATTTGCTAGGTTCGACTTCATCAAAGAGCTGTCTCAAGGAGTCAGCTCTGAAATGACGTGAGCGGGCGTCTTGGAAATCGGTAGTCTATTAAGATATGTTTAACGGTGAAAGGTTCCTGACACCCGATACAGTCGGGTGCCGGCTCGCCTCTTAAAAGATGTTTGTGTGTGAGATATGCATGTCCTATTTTGGCTCTATGGTAAACCATTTCATCTCGCACACTGTTAAGTGGCGGGGGCTTTTGTCCGACTAACGGGTTTGTTTGATACAGCTTGTTGTTTCTTTGTTTGTTCCATCTTTCTTGCCACAATTTTTTTGTGTATCTTGTGATGTGACATTTAAAATTGGAGGCTGGTATGAGCATATCGATACAATTATCATTTAGAGCCTCTTTTGCAGCTTTGTCGGCTATCTCGTTTCCTCAGATACCCACGTGACTTGGAACCCAGCAGAACACTATGTCTTTGCCAGCTTTGGTGGCATCGTCACACCTTTCAAGGTCAAGGATAAGTGGGTTTGATATTTGTAGGTTTTCAATTGATTGCAGAACGGACATAGAGTCCACGCATAACATAATTTTTTTTTGTATGGACTAATCTTCTCTATCTGGATAGCGAGATGTAGAGCTTTAATTTTGGCTGCGAAAATAGAGGAACCATTTGGAAGTCTTGTTTTCAAGGTGTTATTTTCAGTTACAACGGAAGCAACCGATTTGTTGTCGAGTTTTGAGCCGTCCGTGTTGACGAAATGGTAGTTTTGATTGATTGATTGATTTGTTTAACGACACCGGCAACCCGTTAGGGTCATATTGTGTCGGTTCTGTTGCTATATCAAGAGTCAGTTGAAACTAAAATCAATTAAAGTAGACATAACGAGTAGTGTATAATCTAAAACCAACTAAATTCAATTTAAAACTTACTGTACAAGTGTATTTCTTTCAGAAAATGGTAGTCTTCAAATTCTTCCTTGAGCTCTGCAAGATTTGATCGAAATAGAAAGGGGCTAGTTGTTTCCTTTGCATAAACCGAAAGGTTCTATAGTACCACAGTTTTGGTGAGTTTCCACTGTGGTAGTTTTGGTACTCTGTATTTTGCAATTGACTCTATGGTGATGTCCGCGTTATCAAGATGAGCAAGTAAGTAAGTAAGTAATTTGTTTAATGACACCTTCCAGCCTATGTAGGCCATACTGTGTCTAAACCATTTCTATATTCTCATGTCATTTAAAATTTATCAAATTAATTTCCTTTAAAAATTCAATAATTTTACTACTATCTACAGTGGAAAAAAGTGTCGCCAGCGACTCCACATTAAAATATTGATTCCTTCTAAAACTAAAATCAATACAGTCCAGTAAAATATGTTTCACTGTCAAAGGTTCCTGACATCCTACACATACTGGTGCTTCTTCTCCTTTTAGTAAATATCTGTGTAATATATGTATGTCCAATTGTTGCTCTACGAATAATGCTATCTGTTTTAACATTTTCCAAACAGCTCTGTTGTTTACCGACCAGCGGTTGAATCCTATGTAATTTATTATTGACTGCGTTATCCCATTCTTCTTGCCAACACTTTCTTATATAGAAATTTATATTTGGTTTAAAGTCCGAGAAAGGAATCAAGAGAATGGCGTAAAGGTAACTCTAACGCTTCTTTGGCTGCTTTATCAGCCTTTTCATTGCCCTTTATACCAATATGACTAGGTATCCAACACATAACAATATTGTTGTGATGGCAATTAATGTACAGGTATGGGATGGGCTGTGGGTCACCAGTTGACGCGTGAGGTCACCTTTGTTGACCGAGCCCATGAATTCTATGCATTTAAATGTGTTTAGCTGAAATTTCTATGAATTGATTTGATGTGGAACAATATACTGCTTGTGTCCCATAGTGCATGTGTACGTTCAATACGTGTACCCATTGTTTCAATGTTTGAAAAACATTGTGACTAATGTTTGAAAGGCACACTTGGGTTCAATGTTTGACCTCTGTTGAACATTTTATTGAGCATTGGTCAAATGTTATTTTTCTTTCGCGGGGCGCGGTCATTTTGTTTTCATTCTGTGCAGCGATGGCAAAGGTATAAGACGTGCCGGTGTGGCTTGTTGGGCTAAGACAGCTCTTTGTGATGTGCTGGTCAAAGCAGCCTTTTGTGATGTGTTAGGCTAAATGCCTGTTGTATAAATAAAATCTATATTGGCTACGGAAAAAGCCTCATGTAAATATGTGTTGATCGCTGGTTGGTAATTTACGGACGTGTATACGATTCACTGGGTGAGTTGACTTTATATTACTTTAAGTTAATTTGATATCGGGTTAAATTAATTTTATATCGAGTTCATTTAATTTAGGCATGTCATTTAGTAATGTATTTTTTATATAAATATGAGTATTTTGTGAGGGAGTGTAATAGATTTTTCGTGCATGTGATAAGTAAATATCTGCTAGAAGCGGAGGAGGATCTAGCTATTTATAAACTAAGAAAATCGGTAAGTAAGAAAGTAAGTAAGTAATTTGTTTAATGACACCTTCCAGCCTATGTAGGACATACTGTGTCTAAACCATTTCTATATTCTCATGTCATTTAAAATTTATCAAACAAATTAATTTCCTTTAAAAATTCAATAATTTTACTACTATCTACAGTGGAAAAAAGTGTCGCCAGCGACTCCACATTAAAATATTGATTCCTTCTAAAACTAAAATCAATACAGTCCAGTAAAATATGTTTCACTGTCAAAGGTTCCTGACATCCTATACAAACTGGTGCTTCTTCTCCTTTTAGTAAATAACTGTGTGTAATATATGTATGCCCAATTCTTGCTCTACGAATAATGCTATCAGTTTTAACATTTTCCAAACAGCTCTGTTGTTTACCGACCAGCGGTTGAATCCTATGTAACTTATTAATGACTGCGTTAACCCATTCTTCTTGCCAACACTTTCTTATATAGACATTTATATTTGGTACAAAATCCGAGTAAGGAATAAAGAATGGTGTTATAGGTAACTCTAACGCTTCTTTCGCTGCTTTATCAGCCTTTTCATTGCCCTTTATACCAATATGACTAGGTATCCAACACATAACAATATATTTATTTATACGCCAATACATTTCTAAAAGCATCTGTATAATTGGGTTGTCAGTGTCATGATTTTTCATTGCATCAATAATAGATTTGGAATCCATGAATATTATAAATTTTGTTATTTGGCTAATCTTGATGTACAAAAAGGCCATATGCACTGCACGAAGTTCTGCCGTGAATATCGATGAATAATCTGGTAGTCTCTTTTTAAGTGTATGATTGTGTGTAACAACTGCAGCACCTGCTTTTTCGTCCAATTTTGATCCATCATTGTTTATTTGTGTATAATCTTTGAAAGATGATTTAATTTCCAAAAACTTGTTTTTAAAAACCCAAGGATCTGTCTCTGATTTCTTATCATTAGTCAAATTTGTCAAAAATGTTGGTATTTTTAAAATCCAATATGGTATCTTCGAAACTGTATACTCCGCAGCACACTCCATTTTGATGTTAGCATTTTCTAAATGTGGCTTTACTCGAAGTCCAAACGTGGGTATAGTATTTGGTCTATTTTCAAACAGGTCGCCATAACTTGGTGGAAATACAATTTCACGTGTCGGATTTTCTCTATTAGAATACAGTTTTATTGCGTATTGGATTGAAAGCTTAATTCTACGGTGATACAATGACGGTTCATTAGCTTCAACTCTCAAACTCTCCATTGGTGACGTTCTAAAGGCTCCCAAACATAATCTCAAAGCTTGATTTTGTATAGGATCAAGTATTTTAAGGTAAGACGGTCTCGCTGAACCATATACAGCCGAACCGTAATCTAACTTGCATCTAATAAGAGCTCTATACAACATCATCTTTGTATTTCTATCTGCTCCTCATCTAGTATTTGACACCACTTTTAGTAAATTGAGTGCTTTCTGGCACTTAGTTTTTAAATACTTTATATGTGGAATAAACGATAATTTTGAGTCGAAAATTAAACCAAGGTATTTTGCTTCCTTCGCTACTGGAATGCAAGTTCCATCTATACTCAGTTCTGGATCTGGATGGACTATTCGTTTTTCACAAAAATGTATACAAACTGTTTTCGTTTTTGAAAATTTAAACCCATTTTCTTCAGCCCATCTTTGAATGTTATTAATACACTGCTGTAACTGACGCTCTATAACACTCATGCGTTTCCCTCGATAGCAAATACCGAAGTCATCTACAAATAATGATCGATCTATGTGTTTTTTCAGTCTCCACTATGCTATTAATTCTAATAATAAATAAAGTCACTGATAAAATGCTGCCTTGGGGCACACCCTCCTCTTGATTAAAAGGATCCGACAATGTACAACAAATTCTCACTTTAAAATGCCGATTTTTTAAAAAGTTTCCAATAAAACTTGGAAGGCGTCCTCTTAGACGCATTTTATGAAGGTCTTTTAGAATGCCATATTTCCAAGTGGTATCATACGCCTTTTCCAAATCAGACAAAACAGCAACGACATGTTCCTTCCGAATAAAGCCTTCTCTGATAAAAGTTTCTAATTTAAGTAGATGATCAGTTGTAGTACGTTGGCGTCTAAAAGCACTTTGTGCATTTGTTAATAATTTACTTTCTAAGTACCACATCAGTCGTTCATTTATCATTCGTTCCAAGGTCTTACACAGGCAACTTGTCAGTGCGATTGGTCGATAACATTGAGGATTAGTGGGGTCTTTTCCAGGTTTTGGTACAGAAATAATTATTGCTTCCCTCCAAGATGTCGGGAAAGAGCCCTCCTCCCAAATCTTATTAAAAATGTTTAAAAGAACAATCATATGTACGGGAGTTTGGCAGGATCTTTTTGATGACGTCACCCGTCTGCATGTGACTTTCTTGATGACGTCACCCGTCTGCGTGTAACCTTTTCGATGACATTACTCGTCTGCGTGTGACTTCTTCTGATGCCGTTACTAGTCTGTTTGGGACTTGGTGATGACGTCATTCGCCTGTGTTGGCCTGCTTAACATCGTTCGTCTGTTGTGACCTAACCGAGGTCACTGTGTGTTGGATTATTTAGCTGGGACAAACAATAAGTGTGAAAAATAATAAGGGGCTTTTGCGTTGGCATCTGAGTATCGGTATTTTTATTGTATTTTTTTATGTGTATAAAGTGTGAATAAACTTTTCATATTTAAGGAGCTAGTATTTATTAGCATTGGAAACACTTAGTCCGGGACCTTTTCAGCTTGCTAGCAGACTGTTGTTTAGTTAAATAAATGGGGGCTCGTATTTACTTCACTACAAATATATTTATTTATATGCCAATACATTTCTAAAAGCATCTGTATAATTGGGTTGTCAGTGTCACGATTTTTCATTGCATCAATAACAGATTTGGAATCCATGAATAGTCCCCTTCTGTGAACTATTATTATTATCATCGCCCCCTTTTTGTGTGGATGCCTTACCGTCTGTGGGCCATTAAGTTTTCCTGTCCACACCCCCCATGTGCCGGTGCTTCACTTCACACCGCTGGTCCCGCCAAGAGGGTAAAGCAGGTGTTGGATATCAACGGGTTCTACACCACGGTCGGAGAAACAATTAGATGCAACAGATGCTTTCGGACATTCATCTCATGGAGCCGCACTATTCTAGATCAATTAGACCTTGGCCATCGCAGTGCTTTCCCTGTGATTTTGACCAATAAGTAACTATGTTTTGACTTTCTTATTTTTAGAGCATTTTTATGAGCAATAAAAAAGTGTTTTTATTGTAGGTGCAAGTTTATCTACAGTAATGAAAAGCTTATAGAAAACGTATAATGCAATTTAGATGCTATATACTAATAGGTACGTAATCTTTGCATAGATATGCCTACGACATGAAAGTGGTGAGGATGATGCGTGAACGAGGCCTTGGGAACAGTGCGAGCCGTCTCGTGAAACAGCTTCAAGAGCAGCACAGCGAGACGTGGCTCAAAAACACATCGCAATACCTCACGGAATGTGCAGCATTCGTCGGCAAGCCTCGAGCCCTGAATCTCCAATTCCAGGGTCCATTTGAGATGAGGTCCTTCCAACTCATCGACCGTGCACTGCCAGGACATCATGCTGCGCCTTGATGAGATCAAGGACAGAATAACCTCGACCTACGGGCGAATTCTAAAGATGGACTCCATCAAGAAGGTGTGTGTTTTATTACAGTTATAATGGTAACTGCGGTGGTTTATTGATGCATATATACAGTTTTCATTTTTATCCTTTCCTCATAATTTTTATTCGATCTATTGGTATATAGTTACATGAAATGACATACAATGCATTATCAAGGAAGTTAAATGAACCGACCTACAATTCATTATGCAGGATGAACCATGGTCCATGGTGAAGAGCTTCTTAAAATATCTGCAACGTAATTGCATCCATACTGTCTTCATTTTGGAAAAGTAATATTATTTCATTTTATATAACGAAAAAGCTTGGAGGCATCGCAACAGGCACTGCATTGTGGGCTTCGTCGGTTGGAAATGAGATCGGTCAGGTTCTCGTTACGGTCCTCACCGCTCAAGAGGGTGTGGGGCTGGATATCATGTGTAAGGGCCTGATGAAGCGCTACAAGGATGTCCGTGTTCACGATCCCTCCGTTCTCTATGTAGACAGAGACTGCTGCGCTCTGGATGGAGTTAGCAAGACAAAGGCTGCATTTCAGAGGTGGAAAGACCTGAAGGTCCGGCTTGACATCTGGCATTTTATGAGACGCATCGCAGATGGATGTACAACCGACGCCCACCAGCTCTATGGCATTTTCATGTCGAGGCTATCGGACTGCTTATTCGAGTGGGATGCGAAGGATATTCAACAGCTGAAGCGTGCAAAGCGGCTTGAGTTTGAGACTGAAGGCGTCACCGGTCTGACCGAAAACGAAAAGCGAGATAGCCCTTCACTGCCGCCGTCGAACTCGTGGTGTAGAGACAACTCGTCTGATACTTCGCCTGGTGCAAGAGATGGCGAGCTCGCGTGGTTGGGACTCTCTTGGCGTGCCCTTCTGGATACAAAGCGGATCTGGCGAATATGGGAAAATCAGCGAAGGCACATAAAGGGCATTCAGGACCCCGAGGCTGTCAAAGAAGGGTGGTTGATTGATTGACTGGTTTAATGACACTAGCAACCCGTTAGGGTCATGTTGTGTCAGTTCTGTTGCTATAGGAAGACTCAGTTGAAACTAAAATCAATTAAAATAGAAAAAAAAAAACAAGTAGTGTATGCATCTAAAATCAACTAAATTCAATTTAAAACTTACTGTACAAGTGTATTTCTTTCAGAAAAGAAATAATTTTACTTGGTGCTACCTTTGTAAAAAAGGTCTTTCATAGAATTCACACTGTAGTAGCGTGAACGAATGTTCTGAAAATCTATGCAGTTGAGTAGAATATGTTTTACAGTCAGACGTTCTTGACAACCAATAAGGGTGGTGTCCAGTTGAATACATACAGATGTGCACGTGGGTCCACTTCCCTGGAGTCGTTCCACCTCCACCTGAATCGTTTCATACCAGGTAAAATTAATGGCTATTTTCTAAAAACTTGAGGGTGAGCCAAATATTCACTATTACTAATGTAACCTGTCACAAAATGCAAAAATGAATTAATGTAATTTACACTCTGCACAATACAGGTACCACAGCTAGTGCGGTCAACTTTCAAGCATACTTGCTTGAAGGTTTGATGAGGTGGAACGAGAACCGTGCTGGAGAGGCAGTGGAAGGTGACTCCACCAAATTCCGATGCTATTCAGGGCACCTTATCGAAAGCGTGAACAAGCTCAGCGAGCAAGTCTTCGGTAGGCCCCACATAGAGTTCACTGCTCCCGGCAAATACACAGGTATTTTTTCTCCCCACTCTGCGGAAAAAGACTTACATAAAACAGTAACAAGTTATTCTGATTATGAGTGTAAAACATGTTAAAGCGAATAGAAAAGGCATGGCAGCGTAATATGCGAGTCATTTCTGTGTGCGCCTTACCTTAAAAAAGTTTCGATGTATACTGTGTATAACGTGTCAATAATTGTCTTTATACAGATGAAATGCGATCTCTTTAAAGGCGAGCTGATAGGTATGGAATACTTATATAAGCAGACAGGGAGAGCAATACCGGATGTAGAGGAAGAGCTCGAGGAGGAAGACGGTAGTGTTGAAGCCGATGACGACGAGAGCTTCGCTGACCAAGTGGCAGTAGACATGACGATCTCCCAGCTCCCGTTAGACGGGAGTAAACAAATAAAAATTGAAATATTTCTTTTTCACATGTGAAAAAAAAACTCAGCCTATAGGAAATGGAGAACTTTTTTGCCATTTATAATTTAATAATTGATAAAGAATTAATCAAATCGTTTAAAAGGCAATATCATGATGCATTAAATGTAATACGAAAAATTTTCCCTTCTTCTCTGTTGCAGACCTGACCGAATCACAGGGGGAAGCTCTACACGATCAATCTGTGCAAGTGAGTGCAGAAGACATGGGTCAGAGACCAGACTCTGTTACGCAACACACGGAGCGAGGCCAAAGTGATGTTGCAGCCCAGATTGCTCTAGCAGGAAAATCCATTTTGATATATATATATCATGTTTCTTGTTTAAATTTACAATGCTCTATGACAAAGTGTCATCCGAGGATAATTTTTATGTTATAAATGTTTCAAGTTGGCGTTTCCTCAAGGGAGCAAAAAAGGTGACAGTCAGAGGGATGTCTACGTTGAGGACACCGGCCGAGGTAATATAGTTGTCAACAACAGTTTGTTATAAATTATAGTAGAAACAAGGCTGCAAATGAATAACTTTCCTTCATTTTGTGCACATACCTGAAATATTTAATTTTTCTCATGTGGTATTAAAGCACAGGTACAAATCTTCATATTTGAAGATTTCTAACTTCATACTTAGCTTTTGTTTGGCATAGGTAGATCATCTCTGCTTGAACTGTATTAGATATGCAAAGCAGTTATCACCCATTTCGGGGTTAGTTTCTCAGATGTTTTCGACAGGCCAAAAATCATATAGTACGGGTGTAATGTCCCAAAAAATGGATAGCACGGTAAACCGTATGTACAGTGAATGTCTGTTCATAGTTCCATATATCTGCCAGCTGCAGCTTGATCTGCCACCAAAATCACAGCCCTTAAACCAAACTACACATTTCTACCCAGACCGACCATTTTCAAATGTTGAAAAAAAAGTACGAACCGAACATTTTCAAATGTTGAAATAAAAGTACGAACTGAAAATTTTCAAATGTTGAAATAAAAGTACGAACCGAGCATTTTCAAATGTTGAAATAAAAGTACACATTTTCGACCTGAAGCAATGCTCACGCCGATTAGCAAGAAAGTACGAACCGAGCATTTTCAAATGTTGAAAAAAAGTACACATTTTCGACCTGAAGCAATGCTCACGCCGATTAGCAAGAAATATGTTAGTTAGTTAGTTAAATGATTTGTTTAACGACACGAGCGGACCCTTAGCGGGTTACATTGTGTCAGAACATGTCAGTGATCAGTGACTAGAAGACAATCTACAAGTTAAAATCAAGGTAAGCTAAAACCATGTATATTCTAAAATCATAATGTAAAAAGCAACTAGAAATACTGATACAGGTTGATTTCTTTTAAAAATTGTATAAATTTGCTTGGTTCTACTTCATCAAAGAGCTGCCTCAGGGAGTCAGCTCTGAAATGACGTGAGCGGGCGCCTTGGAAATCGGCACAGTCTATTAAGATATGTTTAACGGTGAAAGGTTCCTGACACCCGACATAGTCGGGTGCCGGCTCGCCTCTTAAAAGATGTTTGTGGGTGATATATGCATGTCCTATTTTGGCTCTATGGTAAACCATTTCATCACGCACACTGTTAAGTGGCGGGGGCTTTTGTCCGACTAACGGGTTTGTTTGATACAGCTTGTTGTTTCTTTGTTTGTTCCATCTTTCTTGCCACAATCTTTTCGTGTATCTTGTGATGTGATATTTAAAATCGGAGGCTGGTATGAGCATATCGATAAAATTATCATTTGGAGCCTCTTTTGCCGCTTTGTCGGCTATCTCGTTTCCTTGGATACCCACGTGACTTGGAACCCAGCAGAACACTATGTCTTTGCCAGCTTTGGTGGCCTCATCATACCTTTCCAGAAGGTCAAGGATAAGTGGGTTTGATATTTGTAGGTTTTCAATTGATTGCAGGACGGACATAGAGTCCACGCATAACATAAACTTTTTGTATCTGCTGATCTTCACTATCTGGATAGCGAGATGTAGAGCTTTAATTTCGGCTGAGAAAATAGAGGAACCATTTGGAAGTCTTGTTTTCAAGGTGTTATTTTCAGTTACAACGGAAGCAGCCGATTTGATGTCGAGCTCTGAGCCGTCCGTGTAGACAAAATGGTAGTCTTTAAGAAATATATATTTTAATATTTTGTTTATTTGTTATTTATTTATTTTTTGCAGATACGACCTACTGGTGTCACCATCACGGCGGTGAGTGACCTTCCTCGAGAAAGGCCAAATGTTGAGTCTGCTCCGGTGAGATAATAGTATATATTTTCATTATTACTGTTATCTATTATACAAATAGTGTAAATAGTAAAAATCCATTTATTTCTGCAAGAATATACAGTGGATAATTCGAGTATGTACAATAAGTGATTAATTTGAAATCAATACGGAACTTAGTAAAACAGTGAAGATACAATCCTTAACATCATTACAATTAATGCACATATATAAAGCACATATATGAAGTGTAATTTCTTTTACAGCAACGGCAACGGCTGCTTAACACTGCTTCAGTAGCATTTGCGGAGCATGAGTGCATAACTTAATGTTTCTGATTGTGCTTATGCTTAAAAAATGGCACCGTTCAAAAGTATATCTAGACTTGTAATGCAATAGTTGCTAAATAAATTTATTTACAATCACATATTGTTACAGATCGAGATGGCTAAAGATAATGCATCCGTAGATAAAATGATATTTTAAGATTTAGTAGTATATATAGTTATAAGCATATAGTAGCATATATAGCTACATACTTTATTACATGTGGAGGCCGAGCGCTTGAATAAGCTAGTGGCCAATGAAGAACAACGGCCGATGCCACGCCTAGCCCCCACAACACCCACAGTGAGTGTTTATATAATGTATTTCTTAGATCCTCCCCTTTTGTTGGGAGAAATTGCTGTTATAAAATATTATGCTCGGTGAATGTGTTGTTAACAGCATCATGTGAGGTTGCAGCCTATCCTAACACGGGGGTTACTATAACCCGGGTTAGGCCAGCCAAGCGGGGTGCTGCAGAGAAATCTGGTCATATTGTAAGTATATGCTTTATAAATTTGAAAAAAAAAATCCATATGAAGTAAATGAAAGTATGATTTTAGCCTAAATAAATTTGGAAATGCAATTTCTTAAACATGCATTTATTCAGGTCACCACAGCAGAAGCGGAGATGTCTTTCGTTGTCGATGGCGTGAAGATATGTGGAGAGTGGAATGAGCTTCTCCAAAAGCTCATTCAACAGCACGGCGCATCTCATTTCGGCATCTCCACTTTGCTAAAGGAATACATGCCCGATTCGCCTCGCCATGACTACGTGAGTCCGGCAAAACGAGCAATGGACGAATCAGAGTTGTCCAACATGACTTTCATCGAGCTCTTGCTCGAGGAAGAGCTGCGCGACACTCTCTCCAGTGATTGTATACACCAAATAGCTTCGGCAGTATATTGTGTGGTTTCGGAGCGAGTGAGAGCAAACTTGCGAGCCGAAGGTTTTGGCGAACGCGAGAGCGACGACTCAGACAGAGACCCGGATTTCGACTTGGTAAGTTAAGGCATAAAATGAACTTTAAAACGGATAATGAATACTCATAAAGTACAGATATTTAAGGAAATTATTAAAGGAACTGTAAATGTAGCAGTTATAAGCGCAATATAAATAATGTTCAGCATATAAATCATTTATAAATTATTTAACAGCGGCACTTTGCTTGGTTTAAGGAGAAGATGAAGAAGTCGATAAGAAGCAGAGGAAGGTCAAACTCGGACACGAATGTGGACGAAGGCTCAGGGAGTAGTGAGGATGAAGAAGCTGCTGGTGTTCCCTTGGTAAACACACATTTCAACTGAATAAAAAAATATAATTGAAAATGCATCTGAAGACAGAACAACAGGCAGGCAATAACATGTGATTTACAAAAGAAATGTCTAAAATGTTAAACAAATGTTAATGTTTTCAATTCAGGCTCCTCCTAGAAGTCCGCCTAGGACAGGGACATCAGAAGGCAGCTCAGATATTGTAACTCCTACACCTCAGCCTCGTCCGTCCCACATCCGTAGGCTGTTCAGTTCCTCTGGTGAAATGACTCAAGCGGCAGGAACTTCGGCATCTGCAGTAAGTTTGATTAAATTTCTTTATAAGTTTATGGACAATGTTTCTTCATGTGTATGTGTGTAGATGATACTTTTTTCTTAGAAAAGCCCATACTTAAATTAAGTTTCTTTTTTTTTTTTTGCTTCGCAGGCACCTAAAAAAGACTGAAAGACCACTTTATACGTGCGGTGTTGGAGACTGTCGTGCACAGGTACGGAACAGAAAACGGCACCTATTCCAAGTGCACACAGACCCCAAAGTTACCAAAGCGGAGCGACAAGCTCTTGCAGATAGACTTATCAGTCAGAGTAGAATATAATAGTAATACATCATTCTGAGTGCGTACGATATTGTTTTTTGCCTGAAGCCGTAGGTCCGTACACTCCCTACGGCTTCAGCCAAGTAAGTAAGTAAGTAAGGAATTTGTTTAATGACACCTTCCAGCCTATGTAGGCCATACTGTGTCTAAACCATTTCTATATTCTCATGCCATTTAAAATTTATCAAACAAATTAATTTCCCTTAAAAAATTCAATAATTTTACTACTATTTACAGTGAAAAAGTGTCGCCAGCGACTTCACATTAAAATATTGATTCCTTGTAAAACTAAAATCAATACAGTCGAGTAAAATATGTTTCACTGTCAAAGGTTCATGACATCCTATACATACTGGTGCTTCTTCCCCTTTTAGTAAATAACTGTGTGTAACATATGTATGCCCAATTCTTGCTCTACGGATAATGCTATCAGTTTTAACATTTTACAAACAGCTCTGTTGTTTGCCGACCAGCGGTTGAATCCTATGTAATTTATTATTGACTGCGTTAACCCATTCCTTTTGCCAACACTTTTTTTATATAGAAATTTATACTTCGTATAAAATCCGAGAAAGGAATAAAGAATGGTGTTATAGGTAACTCTAACGCTTCTTTGACCGCTTTATCAGCCTTTTCATTGCCCTTTATACCAATATGACTAGGTATCCAGCACATAACGATGTATTTATTCATACATCTCATTCCACAATACATTTATAAAAGCATCTGTGTAATTTGGTTGTCAGTGTCACGATTTTTCATTGCATCAATAACAGATTTGGAATCCAAAAATATTATAAATTTTGTTGTTTTTTTTCGACTAACCTTGATGTACAAAAAGGGCAGATGCACTCCACGAAGTTCTGCCGCGAATATCGATGAATAATCTGGTAGTCTCTTTTTAAAAGTATGACTATCTGTAACAACTGCAACACCTGCTTTTTCATCCAATTTTGATCCATCAGTGTATATTTGTGTATAATCTTTGAAAGATGATTTAACTTAAATAACTTGTTTTTAAAAACTCAAGAATCAGTCTCTGATTCCTTATCATTAGCCATATTTGTCAAAAATGTTGGCATTTTTTAAATCCAAAATGGCGTTTTCGAAACTGCATGCTCCGCAACATGCTCCATTTTGATGTTAGCATTTTCTAAATGTGGTTTTACTCTAAGCCCAAACGTGGGTATAATATTTGGTCTAATTTCAAATAGGTCCCCACAACTTGGTGAAAAGGCAATTTCACGTTTCGGATTTTCTTCATTAGAATAAAGTTTCATTGCCTCAAACAACCATACCTATATCTCCAGTTCGTTGATGATATCTTTATTATTTGGCACCACACCATAGCCGACCAATTCCTTAACATCCTCAACTCCCACCACCCCTGCATAAAACTTAAATCTACTATAAGCCCGAACACGGTCGATTTAGTCGACGTCACAGTATTCAAAGGACCCCACCTTCAACCAACACTCTATCTTGGACACCAAAGTTTTCTTTAAGTAATTAAGTATTGTATTGTATTGTTCTTTAGATCCCTTTCAACTGCTATGGTCATATCGGGATCCCCCTGCCACATTATACTGAAATGGGGCATTCCAGCCCTCCTTCTAACCCTAACATGTGAAGTGCCTCACAGCGTAGCAAGGAGGAGTCCCAATTTTAAAGTCTTAGGTATGACCCGACCAGGGTTTGAACCCACGATCTTCCAGTCTCGAGGCGGACACTCAAACCACTAGGCCACCGAGGCTGGTCACAAAAGTAAATTTCCAAGAGCTGTAACGCTGGACTGCGCCTAAAAAATGAATAATCTGGTAGTCTCTTTTTAAAAGTATGGTTTTCTGTAACAACTGCAGCACCTGCTTTTTCGTCCAATTTTGATCCATCAGTGTATATTTGTGTATAATCTTTGAAAGATGATTTAACTTAAATAACTTGTTTTTAAAAACTCAAGAATCAGTCTCTGATTCCTTATCATTAGCCATATTAGTAAAAAATATTGGCATTTTTTAAATCCAAAATGGCGTTTTCGAAACTGCATGCTCCGCAACATGCTCTATTTTGATGTTAGCATTTTCTAAATGTGGTTTTACTCTAAGCCCAAACGTGGGTATAATATTTTGTCTATTTTCAAATAGGTCACCACAACTTGGTGCAAATACAATTTCACGTGTCGGATTTTCTCTATTAGAATACAGTTTTATTGCATATTGCATTGAAAGCTTAATTCTACGGTGATACAATGACGGTTTATTAGCTTCAACTCTCAAACTCTCCATTGGTGACGTTCTAAAGGCTCCCAAACATAATCTCAAAGCTTGATTTTGTATAGGATCAAGCAATTTAAGGTAAGACGGTCTCGCTGAACCATATACAGCCGAGCTGTAATCTAACTTGGATCTAATTAGAGCTCTATACAATATCATCTTTGTATTTCTATCTGCTCCCTATATAGTATTTGACACCACTTTTAGTAAATTGAGTGCTTTCTGGCAATTTTCAGTCGAAAATTAAACCAAGGTATTTTGCTTCCTTCACCACCAGAATGCAAGTTCCATCTATACTATAAAGTTTTCTTTAAACCTACCAACGAACACTCTATCTTGGACACCAAAAGTTTTTTTAAACCTACCGACTCCCACTAACTCCTCCACCGCACACCGCCACCACCCACGTCACACCTTCTGGGGCATCCTCAAATCACAAATACTCCGCTTCCACCGTATCTGCTCTAATATCACTGACTTCAACCACGCATGGTCCACCCTATTCACGTCCCTTATAAATCGGGGTTATTCTAAAAGACTCCTACACCACAACTACCTCAACACTATTAGGAATATCAACCTGCCTTTCGAAACCCCCAATGGCTCCACCGTTCCCTGTGGGTCGACGAAATGTAAACTCTGTCCTTTAGTCACACCCCAAACCTCCACTATTCGCATCAATAATGAAGATATACCATTAAACGCCACCGGTTCCTGCAACCTGGTATCCCCATGGGGGGGGGGGGGGGCATTTGGACCCTATTCTAAGATTTTAGGGCGGTTCAAAAGATCTAAGAAAGTAACCCCTGATTTGCGGATAACCGTATTGCATTATCGAAAACCGTTGAAACAGAGGTTTTTACCTGCGAAAACAAAGGTTAATTATGCAGATTGACATCTTGAAATATCAACATTTGTACATGTGTTTTAATGTTACATAAACAATTTTATTCAAAATTTAGGTTTGTGGAGAAAATGAACAAAAGGTATTGATTTATCACTAACGAAAAATAACGTAAAAAATGGATCTTTTCGTTTTTCTTCTTTCAATTTTGAAAGTTACTGTTCAGATAACACTAAAATATTTTAACAGCATACTTTTCTACATATATACTTTTAATGTTAAGCGTTTTGGAAAAAAAAATAAAGAAAAATTAGTCATTTAAAAAAAATACAGGGTTCAAGTCGGAAATTTGTACTTTTGTGGCAGATCAAGCTGCACCTGGGAGATACATGGAAATATGGAATTATATTCAATGTACATACCGTTTTATAGTGACACCCATTATTTTCTGGGACCTGTAACTAACCTCAGAATTGTTGATAGGGTTATAAATGGTAAAGTTCTTTCAGAATGCAAGAACTTTGTATGGGCTACAGCTTGGCATAAAATTATGCATTCTACGCCTTTTCTGTGTGAAGATATTTAACCTCAAAGTTAGTACTCAGAGCTCCCAGGAACTAGATTCCGGAAGTAGACCATGCCTCCTGGATTACCGCTTTATGGCTGATTCACGTGTTTTGGAAAACAAACGTTTTTGTAAGTATTTCAGTTAATACTGAACGTAGAAATACGATTGAAGTGTCAAAATTAATGAAATTTAGCACCGAGAACCGAATAGAATAAATAGTTTTGGTGTAAAATGCGTAATTATTGCACAATTAACGCGTAATGACGCCGTTTCATGTAAAATTGGCCCAACAAAACTTCAGTAACAAAAATTTTTTTTCAAAAACTCGTATCAAAACAAGTAATATATCAAAATTAATTAAACCGATGACGTAGAATCGATTTTTGATACTTTTAGAGTCACGTGATGTATCGTTTTGGCGTTAATGGGGACATAATGACTAAAATGAAATAAAAATAAGTATGCAATAATTGGACTAAATGGATAATAAAAGCTTAAAATATATCAAACAAAAAAAGAAAAACAGATATTTAATACTTAAACGGTCACCAAAATTCGATAAATGACGTAAATGAGGACATAATGAAAAAAAAATGCTAATAGCATAGGCTATAACACACGTAGAGAGCCGATCAAAGAGTGTGGATTAACTAAATCGAACACGCGGAGTCGATTGAGTTAGGTTATAAATTGATAAAAGATAATAAAAATACATATACGATGACGTAATGGAAAGACAAAAAACTTCAAAAGTTTAAAACATAAGCTAGAGAGGGCGTAGAAAGGCAATAAAAATATCTGGATTAACGAAATGAAACACGCCTAGGCGATTCAAGTAGATTGTGAAATGAAAACACATAATACAAATACATATACGAGGACATAATGTAAAGAAAAGGTTTAAAAGTTTATAAAATAACTTAGAGCGTTCGTAGAAAGGCAATCCAAAAGTGTATATTAACTAAAAATAAATGGATAATAAAGGCTTCAAATATATCAAACAAAAAAGGAAGAACGCATATTTAATACTTAAACGGTCACCAAAATTCCGTAGAAAGGCAATCCAAAAGTGTAGATTAACTAAATCAAACATGCCGAGTCGATTGAAGTAAGCAGGTTATAAATTGATGAAACATATAAGGAAATACATATACGAGGACGCAATGTAAAAAAAATAATAATAATAAAAAAAGTTCGTAAATAACTTAAAAAGGGCGTACATAGCCTATCAAAATGTCGAGATTAACTGAATCGAACACACGTAGTGGATTGAAAAGGGTTGAAAGTCAGTAAGAAATACGAAAAATAGTGAAACGAAGAATGCAAACTGTACATGCATTATAAACAAATTTGATAGAGAAGGCATATATTTTTAAATCGATTATGTTTTAAATGAACTCAACAAAATGAGCATTACAAACACCAGCCTAGGGTCTGAAGCCAGATCGCTTGGTAATGCTGAGGAGCATGCGCACTTTATTTTCTTTTGGTGGACCTTGCGCATTGTGGCTTGTTGATGTGCCTTGAGTTAACCCTTTATGAAGATGAACTATGCAATGGCTGTGACAAGTCTGAGACCAGAGGAGGTGAGCACGTCTTACATTCTAACTCTATAACCTTACTTTCTAATTATACCTGATATTATACGTGATTGGCTTGATGTTAAAGTCTGTCACGTTATGCAATTATTGAAATTGGCTTCCATTTATTGTAATTATATACATTTGCTACACGGATTTACGTGTTCGAGGATGGAAGGTGGAAAACGGAAAGTAAGTAAGTAATTTGTTAAATGACTATAATACACCTTAAAGCCTATGTAGGCCATATTGTGTCTAAACCATTTCTATATTCTAATGTCATTTAAAATTAATCAAACAAATTAATTTCCTTTAAAAATTCAATAATTTTACTACTATCTACAGTGTAAAAAAAGTGTCGCCAGCGACTCCACATTAAAATATCGATTCCTTCTAAAACTAAAATCAATACAGTCCAGTAAAATATGTTTCACTGTCAAAGGTTCCTGACATCCTATACAAACTGGTGCTTCTCCTTTTAGTAAATAACTTGGTGTAATATATGTATGCCCAATTCTTGATCTACGAATAATGCTATCAGTTTTAACATTTTCCAAACAGCTCTGTTGTTTACCGACCAGCGGTTGATTCCTATGTAATTTATTATTGACTGCGTTATCCCATTCTTCTTGCCAACACTTTCTTATATAGAAATTTATATTTGGTATAAAATCCGAGTAAGGAATAAAGAATGGTGTTATAGGTAACTCTAACGCTTCTTTGGCTGCTTTATCAGCCTTTTAATTGCCCTTTATACCAATATGACTAGGTATCCAACACATAACAATATATTTATTTATACGCCAATACATTTCTAAAAGCATCTGTATAATTGGGTTGTCAGTGTCACGATTTTTCATTGCATCAATAACAGATTTGGAATCCATGAATATTATAAATTTTGTTTTTTGACTAATGTTGATGTACAGAAAGGCCATATGCACTGCACGAAGTTCTGCCGTGAATATCGATGAATAATCTGGTAGTCTCTTTTTAAAAGTATGATTGTCTGTAACAACTGCGGCACCTGCTTTTTCGTCCAATTTTGATCCATCAGTGTATATTTGTGTATAATCTTTGAAAGCTGATTTAATTTCTAAAAACTTGTTTTTAAAAACTCAAGGATCTGTCTCTGATTTCTTATCATTAGTCAAATTTGTCAAAAATGTTGGTATTTTTAAAATCCAAGATGGTATCTTCGAAACTGTATACTCCGCAACACACTCCATTTTGATGTTAGCATTTTCTAAATGTGGCTTTACTCGAAGTCCAAACGTGGGTATAGTATTGGTCTATTTTCAAACAGGTCGCAATAAGGTGCAAATACAATTTCACGTGTCGGATTTTCTCTATTAGAATACAGTTTTATTGCGTATTGCATTAAAAGCTTAATTCTACGGTGATACAATGACGGCTCATTAGCTTCAACTCTCAAACTCTCCATTGGTGACGTTCTAAAGGCTCCCAAACATAATCTCAAAGCTTGATTTTGTATAGGATCAAGCATTTTAAGGTAAGACGGTCTCGCTGAACCATATACAGCCGAGCCGTAATCTAACTTGGATCTAATTAAAGCTCTATACAACATCATCTTTGTATTTCTATCTGCTCCCCATGTAGTATTTGACACCACTTTTAGTAAATTGAGTGCTTTCTGGCACTTAGTTTTTAAATACTTTATATGTGGAATAAACGATAATTTTGAGTCGAAAATTAAACCAAGGTATTTTGCTTCCTTCACTACTGGAATGCAAGTTCCATCTATACTCAGTTCTTGATCTGGATGGATTATTCGTTTTTCACAAAAATGTATACAAACTGTTTTCGTTTTTGAAAATTTAAACCCATTTTCTTCAGCCCATTTTTGAATGTTATTAATACATTGCTGTAACTGATGCTCTATAACACTCATGCGTTTCCCTCGATAGCAAATAACGAAGTCATCTACAAATAATGATCGATCTATGTGTTTTTTCAGAGTCTCCACCTATGCTATTAATGTCCCCCGCCGTACAATCCCAGTATTTGATTTTGTTAGGTTGGACTACAACCCTTCGTATCATATTCGTGAATTTTAAAATTCAAGCTGGGCCAATGTCCTTGGGCCAACATGACTCATTTACAATACCAATTCTTGTTACCACCCATACTACCTATGTGTATTGCATTTTGCCAATTGTTTCCAAAAATGTAGGCTTGAGTGTGATAGCAAACTCATTCCAGTATGTAAGGTTGTGAAAATTTCTGAAGTTCAGCTGGGCCAATGTCCTTGGGCCGACAGGGCTCATTTACAATACCAACCTTTGTTGGTTCCAATAATTCCTATATGTAAAATATTTCAACAATCGATCCAGAAATGTAGGCTTGAGTGTGTTAACAAACTCATTCCAGTATGTAAGGGTTGTGAAAATTTCTGAAGTTCAGCTGGGGCAATGTCCTTGGGCCGACAGGGCTCATTTACAATACCGACCTTTTTTGGTTCCAATACTTCCTATATCTAAAAGATTTCAACAATCGATCCAGAATTGTAGGCTTGAGTGTGTTAACAAACTCATTCAACTGAACACAGATTGGTAAAATTTGTGAAGTTCAGCTGGGCCAATGTCCTTGGGCCGACATGGCTCATTTACAATACCGATCCTTGTTCTTTCCAGTACTACCCATATGTACAATATCTTAACAATCGGTGGAAAAATGTAGGCTTGAGTGTGTTAACAAACTCATTCGACTGAGTAAGGATTGGGAAAATTTGCAAAGTTCAGCTGGGCTAATGTCCTTGGGCAGACATGGCTCATTTACAATACCGATCCTTGTTCGTTCCAGTACTACCCATATGTACAATATCTTAACAATCGGTGGAAAAATGTAGGCTTGAGTGTGTTAACAAACTCATTCGACTGAGTAAGGATTGGGAAAATTTGCAAAGTTCAGCTGGGCCAATGTCCTTGGGCAGACATGGCTCATTTACAATACCGATCCTTGTTCGTTCCAGTACTACCCATATATTCAATATCGTAACAATCGGTGGAAAAATGTAGGCTTGAGTGTGTTAACAAACTCATTCGACTGAGTAAGGATTGGGAAAATTTGCAAAGTTCAGCTGGGCCAATGTCCTTGGGCCGACATGGCTCATTTACAATACCGATCCTTGTTCGTTCCAGTACTACCCATATATTCAATATCTTAACAATCAGTGGAAAAATGTAGGCTTGAGTGTGTTAACAAAAAAAGTGTCGACAGACGGACAGACGAACCCGAAAACTATAGTCCCCCGGCGGGGTGCTCATAAAGTCACTGATAAAATGCTGCCTTGGGGCACACCCTCCTCTTGATTAAAAGGATCCGACAATGTACAACCAATTCTCACTTTAAAATGCCGATTTAGTTTAAAAAGTTTCCAATAAAACTTGGAAGGCGTCCTCTTAGACCCATTTTATGAAGGTCTTTTAGAATGCCATATTTCCAAGTGGTATCATACGCCTTTTCCAAATCAAACAAAACAGCAACGACATGTTCCTTCCGAATAAAGCCTTCTCTGATAAAAGTTTCTAATTTAAGTAGATGATCAGTTGTAGTACGTTGGCGTCTAAAACCACTTTGTACATTTGTTAATAATTTGTTACTTTCTAAGTACCACATCAGTCGTTCATTTATCATTCGTTCCAAGGTCTTACACAGGCAACTTGTCAGTGCAATTGGTCGATAACATTGAGGATTAGTGGGGTCTTTTCCAGGTTTTGGTACAGGAATAATTGTTGCTTCCCTCCAAGATGTCGGGGAAGAACCCTCCTCCTAAATCTTATTATAAATTTTTAAAAGAACATTTTTACTATTTTCTGGAAGATGTTTAATGATTTGGTAATGAATATCATCAGGACCGGATGAAGTATCCTTTGCTTTATCAAGAGAATTTTTAAGATCTATTAGTTCAAATGGTAAATTATAAATTTCATCATTACTGGAAGAAAAATCCAAATTAACTTTCTCAAATAGTTCGTTAAATTGCTGAAATTCTCTTGTATAGTTATCAGATGAAGAATTTTTTTGAAATATTATTTGCTAAAATATTTGCTATTTCTTTTGTGTCAGTGACTAATGTATCGTCTTGTTTCAAATTTTTCACTGTACTTATATCTTTTCCCTTAATTTTACGAAATTTGTCCCACACTTTCTTTACTGATGTCTTATTATTCAGACCAGCTACAAACTCTTGCCATGTTTGCCTTTTATTTGAACGAATTGTTCTTTTCGACACATCCTGTAATCGTTTATATTCAAGTTTATTTTTCAGGTTAGGCTGTCTTGAAAATTTCTCCAATGCTTTCTTCCTTTCATGTACTGCTTGTTTACATTCATCATTAAACCAAGGCTTTTTCGGAAGACTTGGATTGCAGAGGATTTAGGAATTGTTCTTGAAGCTATATCCTGTAGAATATGTGCAAATAAGGCTATTGGATCAGAAACATTTTCAAAAATTTCATTGTTAATGTTTTCATGACATAATCTGGCGAATTCAGTCCAGTCAGCTTTATCAAGTTTCCACTTAGGAGTATTTTGGTTAATACTTCTCGGTAAAGCATTTAAAATGATAGGAAAATGGTCACTTCCATAAAGGTCGTCTAATACTTTCCACTCATAATCAACAAAAATATCAGGAGAACATAACGAAAGATCTATTGCAGTTTTTGATCCTGTAGCGGGATGAATGTAAGTATGAAACTTATTATTAAAAAGGCACATATTTTGTTCCTCTAATAATTTCTCTATAGCTTTTCCTTTCTTATTGATATCTTTATTACCCCATAAAATACTATGAGCATTAAAGTCTCCAAGGAACAAACATGGTTTAGGCAGTTGATTCCAAGGGGGGTGGTTGGGTATTCTGTAATTTGCAACAGATTCAACGATTATACCTGCTTCTTGCAGGTGTGGTATAATCCTAGTTCCAAAGGGGGGGGGGGGATAGCATTGGTACCTCTATCCGCATAATGTGATCCGAAAACAATCTGACGAGTAGGGTTATTTCTATTGGCGTAAAGTTTTATACAATACTGCATGGCAAGTTTTAACCGCCGTATATTGAGAGGTTGTTCATTTGCCTCAACATGTAAACTGTCGGCTGGGGATGTTCTAAAGGCATTTAAACATATTCTTAAGCCTTGATTCTGTATCGGTTCTAGCATCTTGAGATATGATGGTCTAGTTGAGCCATTAACTATTTTGCCATAGTCCAGACGCGATCTGATTAGAGCTCTATACAACATGAGTTTAGTATCACGATCTGCTCCCCAATCGTGGGAGGAGATGACTCTCAGTAAATTTAAGGCCTTCTGACACTTTCTTCGGAGGTGTTTGATATGTGGGATAAAACTAAGTTGGTTATCAAAAATTAAACCTAAAAATTTGTTTTCCTTGACAACAGGGATTTGCACATTAGAGATATGTAAAACTGGATCGTCGTGTTGTTTTCGTTTTTTACAAAAGTGTATACAAACCGTTTTGGGTTGTGAGAATTTAAAACCATTCTTATTCGCCCAAACTTGGAGAGAATAGATACTCTGCTGAAGACGACGCTGTAGTAAATCCATACTTTTGCCTCTACACGACATGGCAAAATCATCCACGAAGAGTGAGTTATCTATCCCCTGTCTCAGTGTGTCTTTTATATTGTTGATTTTTATCAGGAAAAGTAGAATTGAAAGGATGTATCATTGGGGGAAGCCTTCCTCTTGTTCAAAGTATTCTGAGAATATTGTACCAAGGCGAACCCTGAATCGACGGTCGTCCAGGAATCCTTTCATAAACTGGGGCAGACGGCCTCGGAGGCCGAAATCAAAAAGACCCTTTAGTACTCCGTGTTTCCATGCTGTGTCATAAGCTTTTTCCAAGTCGAAGAAAACGGTAGCAACATGTTCCTTGTTATTGAAAGCTTCTGTCACAAAAGATTCTAGTCTTACAAGATGGTCCAGAGTGCTGCTTTGTTTCCTAAAGCCACTCTGTATGTCGGCAAGCACGTTGTTTCTTTCCAGGTACCATTTTAACCTTTCAGCTACCATTCGCTCAAATGTTTTGCACAGGGCACTTGTCAAGGAAATTGGTCTGTAATTTTGAGGATTTCGTGGATCTTTGTTTGGCTTTGGTATTGTTATTATTGTGGCTTCCTTCCATATTTCTGGAAAAGTGTCGGAATTCCAGGTATGATTTAACAATTCTCTTTAGGGTATGGTCTGGCAAGTGTCTAAGCATCTGATAATGTATGTCATCTGGTCCTGCTGCTGAATCATGGGAACTATCTATGACCTTTCTTAATTCATTAAGAGAAAAATGCTCATTATACGCTTCGCTGTTGTCAGAATAGAAGTTAAGAGGGTTAGTTTCTTCTGTTTATTTATAGCGTCTAAACTCGTGGCTATAATTTTCGGAAGATGAATTATGTTCAAATGTTTCGCCTAGGGTATCTAAAATGTCCTTCGGGTCGGTGATCATATTATTGTTAACTTCTAGATGGATTACTGTGTTAAAGGTGTTCTTGCCGGATATTTTTCTAACCATGTCCCAGATCTTTTTTAGAGAATTATTTGTGTTGAGTTGAGAAACATATTCTTGCCAGGACTCTTGTTTGCTTTTTTTTAACTGTTTTATGCGCAACTGCCTTGGCCCTTCGATATTCTATTTTTCTTGTAAGGTCTGGGTAATTTGAAAACTTTTTGAGAGCTTATTTACGAAGTGCTATGGGTTCTTTACAAGCGTCATTAAATCACGGTTTATGTGGTTTCTTGCGGGATTCTGATGTCCTTGGGATAGATTTTTCACACACTCCATGGAGAAGAAAGGTAAATAATGAAATATGCTCATCGTCATCATTACTAAAAGATTCCCTTCTGATACTCTGATGACATAATTCTAGGAATTCTGACCAATCTGCTTTCTGAAACGGTGGAGCGAAAGGAAAAAGCAAGGGGAGAAGTGTGGGTGAGTTAAAAGAGTGCTTTTCTGATTTTTGCTAAAACTATTATTTCGTCTCTGTTTCCTAGGAAATGCAAATATGTGCCATAAACATATAATCAGTTTTTTTCTTCTGTTATAAGGATTATAAGGACTTTTCGGCGTTGAAGAGGACCAGGGTCGCGGTGAGACGGATAAAGGTGGCGAAGAAAAATGCACGAGGGTTAGTTCCTTAGATGTTTTCAACAGGCCAAAAATCATATAGTACGGGTGTAAATGTCCCAAAAAAATGGATGTCACGGTAAAGCCGTATGCACAGATAATGTCTGTCCATAGTTCCATATATCTGCCAGCTGAAGCTTGATATGCCACCAAAATTCCAGCCCTTAAACCAAAGTACAAATTTTCTACCCGAACCGAGCATTTTCAAATGTTGAAATAAAAATATGAACCGACCATTTTCAAATGTTGAAATAAAAGTACACATTTTCGACCTGAAGCAATGCTCACGCCGATTAGCAAGAAAAATGTTAGTTAGTTAGTTAGTTAGTTAGTTAAATGATTTGTTTAACGACACGACCGACCCTTAGCGGGTTACATTGTGTCAGAACGTGCCAGTGATCAGTGACTAGAAGACAATGCTACAAGTTAAAATCAAGGTAAACTAAAACCATGTATATTCTACAATCATAAAGTAAAAAGCAACTAGAAATACTGATACAGGTTCATGTCTTTTAACAACTGTATAAATTTGCTAGGTTCTACTTCATCAAAGAGCTGCCTCATGGAGTCAGCTCTGAAATGACGTGAGCGGTCGTCTTGGAAATCGGTAGTCTATTAAGATGTGTTTAACGGTGTAAGGTTCCTGACATTCGACACAGTTGGGAGCCGGCGGTGATATATGTATGTCCTATTCTGGCTCCATGGTAAACCATTTCATCTCGCACACTGTTAAGTGGCGGGGGCTTTTGTCCGACTAACGGCTTTGTTTGATACAGCTTGTTGTTTTTTTGTTTGTTCCATCTTTCTTGCCACAATATTTTCGTTATCTTGTGATGTGATATATAAAATCGGAGGCTGGTATGAGCATATCGATACAATTATCATTTAGAGCCTCTTTTGCCGCTTTGTCGGCTATCTCGTTTCCTCGGATACCCACGTTACTTGGAACCCAGCAGAACACTATGTCTTTGCCAGCTTTGGTGGCCTCGTCATACCTTTCCTGAAGGTCAAGGATAAGTGGGTTTTGATATTTGTAGGTTTTCAATTTGATTGCAGGACGGACTTAGAGTCCACGCATAACATAAACTTTTTGTATCGGCTGATCTTCACTATCTGGATAGCGAGATGTAGAGCTTTAATTTCGGCTGAGAAAATAGAGGAACCATTTGGAAGTCTTGTTTTCAAGGTGTTATTTTCAGTTACAACGGAAGCAGCCGATTTGTTGCCGAGCTTTGAGCCGTCCGTGTAGACAAAATGGTAGTCTTGTAGACAAAAGAAATATATATTTTAATATTTTGTTTATTTGTTATTTATTTATTTCACGGCGGTGAGTGACCTTCGTCGACAAAGGCCAAATGTTGAGTCTGCTCCGGTGAGACAATAGTATATATTTTTATAATTACTGTTATCTATTATACAAATAGTGTAAATAGTGAAAATTCATTTATTTCTGCAAGAATATACAGTGGATAATTCGAATATGTACAAGAAGTGTTTAATTTGAAATCAATACGGAACATAGTAAAATAGTGAAGATACAATCCTTAACACCATTACAATTAATGCACATATATAAAACACATATATAAAGTGTAATTTCTTTTACAGCAAACGGCAATGGCTGCTTAACACTGCTTCAGTAGCATTTGCGGAGCATGAGCGGGTAATTTTATGTTTCTGATTGTACTTATGCTTAAAAAATGGCACCGTTCAAAAGTATATCTAGACTTGTAATGCAATAGTTGCTAAATAAATTTATTTACAATCACATATTGTTACAGATCGAGATGGCTAAAGATAATGCATCCGTAGATAAAATGATATTTTAAGATTTAGTAGTATATGTAGTTACAAGTTTGTCCAAGGACAAAGTCCCAGCTTACGAATAGCAATAAGACCCAATTCCAGCGTGCATGAGTAAGGGAATTTTCCTGAAAAATTGGGCTTCAAAAGATGAGACGGCAGAGCTAGCCCAATAATTAATTTAGCACCGGACCAGAACATAGACCGATAAATGCATACAAATATTTCTTTCCCAGAAAAATGGGAAACAGATTTTTTGTATAAACTGGATAGTCTGCCATAGATACCTTCAAACAACGCTCGCAATTCGGACCAGTGCGCATATTTATGTAACTTGCCTTGATGCGCGGTTCTTATTCAGACAAATGCGCATGTTTATTTAATTTTGCGTAGATGCGCGGCTCCCATTTTGGAACAGTGCACATGTTTATTTAACTTGCGTTGATGTGCGGTTGGCATTTCTGACGAGCGCCCATGTTTTTTTTTACCTTTTGTGAATGGGCGGTTCTTATTTCGGATCAGTGCGCACGTTTATTTACCTTGTGTTGATGTACGGTTCTTATTTCGGATCAATGCGCATCTTTATTTACATTCTGTTGATGGGCGGTTCTTATTTCGGATCAGTGCGCATGTTTATTTACCTTGTGTTGATGTGTGGTTCTTATTTCGGATCAGTGCGCATGTTTATTTACCTTGCGTCGATGCGCGATTCTTATTCCAGACCAATACGCACGTTTATTGTACTTGCGTTGATGAGCGGTACTTATTTTGGACAAGTGCACAAGTTTTCATAGGTTGCCTTGATGCGCGGTTCGCATTTCGGACCAGTTTGCATGTTTATTTAATTTGCGTTGATGCACGGTGCTTATTTTGGACCACTGCAAATGTTTATTTAACTTGCGTTGGAGCGTAGTTCGCATTTCGAACCACTGCGCATGTTTATTTAACTTGCGTTGATGCGCGGTGCTTATTTTAGACCAGTGCAAATGTTTATATAACTTACGTTGGCGCGTGGTTCGCATTTCGAACCACTGCGTATGTTTAGTTAACGTGCGTTAATGCGCGGTTCTTATTTCAGGCCAATGCGCATATTTCTTTAACTTGAGTTGATGTGCGGTTCTTATTCTTATTCTTATTATTTAACTTGCGTTGGAGCGTAGTTCGCATTTCGAACCACTGCGCATGTTTATTTAAGTTGCGTTGATGCGCAGTTCGCATTTCGAAATAGTGCGCGTGTTTTTTTACTTGCGTTGATGCAAGGTGCTTATTTTGGTCCAGTGTGCTTGCTTATTTAGCTTGTGTTGCTGTGCAGTTCGCATTTCGGACCAGCGCACTTTTTTTTTAACTTGTGTTGATGCGTGGTTCGCATTTTGGACCATTGCACATATTTATTTAACTTGTGTTGATGATCGGTACTTATTTTGGACCGGTGTAAATGTTTATTTAACTTACGCTTATGTGCGGTTCGCAGTTCGGACCAGTGTGCATGTTTATTTAATTTGCGTTGATATCCGGTTCGCATTTCGGACCAGTATACCTGTTTCTTTAGGTTGCGTTGATGCGCAGTTCGCATTTTCGGACAAGTGAGCGGGTTCATTTAACTTGCGTTGACGCGCGATTTGCGTTTCGGACCAGAACGCATGTTTATTTAAGTCCCGTCGATGCCCGACTCTTATGTCTATTCAACTTGCGTCGATTGATGGTTCTTTCTTCGGACCACTGCGCATGTCTATTCAACTTGCGTCGATGCGTGGTTCTTTTTTTCTGACAAGTGCGCATGTTTGTTTAACTTGCGTTGATGTGCGGTGCTTATTTTGGACCGGATCGCATGTTTATTTAACTTCCGTAGATGCGCGTTTCGCATTTCAGGCCATTGCCCATGTTTATTTAACTTGTGTTGATGCGTGGTTCTCATTTCAGACCAGTGCGCATATTTATTTAACTTGCGTTGATGCGCAGTTCGCATTTCGGACCACTGCGCATGTTTATTTAATTTCCCTCGATGTGCGGTTCGCATTTCGGACCAGTGCGCATGTTTCTTTAGGCTGCGTTGATGCGCGGTTCGCATTTCAGACCACTGCGCATGTCTATTCAACTTACGTCGAAGCGTAGTTCTTTTTTTCGGACCAGTGCGCATGTTTATGTAAAATGCGTTGATGCGCGGTGGTTATTTTGGACCAGTTCACATCTTTATTTATCTTCCGTCGACGCGCAGTTCACATTTCGGACCAATGCGCATGTTTATTTAACTTGCATCGAAGCGGAGTACTTAATTTGGACTACTGCGAATGTCTTTTTAACTTGCGTCGATGTGCAGTTGTTAAATCTGACTACTGCGCAAGTTCATTTAATTTGCGTTTATGCGCTGTAGGAGGAGATTCATTTAATTTTTTTTTCAAAAATTCCGAAAAAAATTCAAAAGTTTCCAATTCACTCAAAAAGCACAAGCCGTGTGCATGACCCCCTAGAGACGGCTCATATCGAAAATAAATGAAATCTGATAAAAACTGTAGGAGGAAATGCATTTTGAAGTTTTTTTTATTCAAAAACTCCCTAAAAATACAAAAATTGCCCGATCGACTAAAAAGCACAAGCCTTATCCACTCACACCAAAAATAAATGACATCGAATCAAAATTGTATGGGTAGATGCATTTTGAATTATTTTCGAAATTTTTGCTTCAAAAATTCCCCAAAAATACAAACTAAAAAAGCACAAGAGGTATGCACGACCCTCTAGGGGTGCCTCATGCCAAAAATAAATGACATCCGGTCAAAAATGTAAGAGGAGATACATTTTAAAATTTCTTTAAAAATTCGCCAAAAATTCAAAAATCACCCGATCGACTAAAAAAGCACAAGCCGTATGCAAGACCGCTTAGGAAATCCTCACACCAAAAATAAATGACATCGAATCAAAATTGTAAGAGTAGATGCATTTTTTTCAAAATTTTTGCTTAAAAAAATCTCCAAAAATACAAAAACTGTCCGATCGACTAAAAAAGCACAAGCCGTATGCACGACTCTTTAGGGGTGCCTCATACCAAAAATAAAAATGACATCGGGTCAAAAAATGTAGGAGGAGATACATTTTTAATTTTATTCTTTAAAAATTCGCCAAAAATTAAAAAATCACCCGATCAACTAGAAAAGCACAAGCCGTATGCGCGACCCCTTAGGGATGCCTCACACCAAAAATAAATGACATCGGATTAAAATTGTAGGAGGAGATGCATTTTGAAACAAAGTTTACAGCGAACTAACTAACTAACTAACTAACTAACGGACGCCACCCGCAAACCGATAGGAATACCACAGCTTACGTGTAACGTAAGCTGGGCTAATAAGCATATAGTAGCATATATAGCTACATACTTTATTACAGGTGGAGGCCGAGCGCTTGAATAAGCTAGTGGCCAATGAAGAACAACGGCCGATGCCAAGCCTAGCCCCCACAACACCCACAGTGAGTGTTTATATAATGTATTTCTTAGATCCTCCCCTTTTGTTGGGAGAAATTGCTGTTATAAAACATTATGCTCGGTGAATGTGTTGTTAACAGCATCATGTGAGGTTGCAGCCTATCCTAACACGGGGGTTACTATAACACGGGTTAGGCCAGCCAATTGATTGATTGATTGATTGGTTTAACGACACTAGCAACCCGCTAGGGTCATATTGTGTCAGTTCTGTTGCTATAGGAAGACTCGGTTGAAATTAAAATCAATTAAAATAGACAAAACAAGTAATGTATACATATAAAATCAACTAAATTCAATTTAAATCTTGCTGTACAAGTGTATTTCTTTCAGAAAAGAAATAATTTTGCTTGGTGCTACCTTTGTAAAAAGGTCTTTCATGGAATTCACACTGTAGTAGCGTGAACGAATGTTCTGAAAATCTACGCAGTTGAGTAGAATATGCTTTGCAGTCAAACGTTCTTGACAACCAATACATTGTGGAGGAGCATCGCCTCTCAAAAGATATCCGTGGGTGATGTATGTGTGCCCGATTCGAACTCTATGCATAACCGTTGTGTCGCGAATACTGCCAAGAGCTAGGTGTTTTTGTCCAACTGTTGGTTGGATTTGAAAGAGTTTGTTATTTCTTTGTTCGTTCCATTTTTGTTGCCAAAGGTTTTTTACATAACTTGTAATATGGCGTTTAAAATCGGAGTATGGTATGAGAAGGTCGGATATGTTGTAGTTTAGCGCCTCTTTTGCTGCCTGGTCCGCAGCTTCATTACCCGGTATGCCCACGTGGCTTGGCACCCAGCAAAATACTAGGGATTTGTCTTGTTTGACTGCCCTTTCGTAACGTTCTATTAGGTCTAGAATCATCGTGTTCGACACTTGCAGATTTTCTAGTGACTGTAAGACCGATAAGGAATCGACACAGATAACGAATTTTTTGTACCTACTAATCTTGATAATTTCCATGGCTAGTTGGAGTGCCCGAACCTCCGCGGAAAAGATGGAGGAGCCGTTTGGTAATCTTGTTTTAAGGGTATTTGATTTTGTAACTATTGAGGCAGCAACTTGGTTATCGAGCTTAGATCCGTCTGTGTATATGAAATAATGGTGAGGGTAGGTTTCCTTTATCTCAGCAAACCTAACTTTGAATTCTTCAGCATTTGTTGTGTCTTTGGAAAAGTTTGTCAGAGTTTTGTTTATGGTTGGCCTTTGTATTTTCCATGTTGGGTATTTTGAAACTTTCAAGTTTGCAATTTGCTCAACTTTGATTCCAGCATTATTAAGGTGGTTCCGGATTCTAGTGCCAAAGGGTACGATAACCCTAGGGCGTGTGCTTAAGATTTCTGAATGGCCTTTTTCGAACACTTCCTTATGGGTCGGGTTTTCTTTGTTGCGTATAGTTTAACTGCGTATTGCACTGACAGTTTGATTCGTTGGATATCTAGTGGTTGTTCATTTGATTCAACCTGAAGGCTTTCCGCAGGTGACGTTCTGAAGGCGTTAAGGCAGAGGCGAAGGCCTTGATTTTGTATTGGGTTCAACATCTTCAAGTACGAAGGCCTGGCTGATCCGTAGACGATGCTACCATAATCTATTCTAGATCTTATTAATGATCTATACAGTTTTAATTTAGTACTGGTATCTGCTCCCCAGTCTTGAGCGGAGACGACTCGCAGCAGATTGAGTGCCTTTTGACATTTCCTCTTCACGTCTTTTATGTGGGGAATAAAATTTAGCTTCGAGTCCAGAATTAGACCAAGGAATTTGTTTTCCTTTACTACAGGTATCTGAGTGTTTGATAAGTATAAAATGGGATCGTCGTGTGGCTTTCGCTTGTTGCAAAAGTGCATACAAACTGTTTTGGTGTGCGAAAACTTGAAACCATTTTGGTCAGCCCATTTTTGAAGCGAGTTTATATTTTGCTGGAGGCGACGCTCGATAAGATTCATATTCTTGCCTCTGGCAGACATTGCAAAGTCGTCTACAAAGAGTGAGCTGTCTATTCCCTGTTTAGTTGCGCCTTTGATACTATTGATTTTGCTTAGAAATAACAGAATTGATAGAATACAGCCTTGAGGATAGCCCTCTTCTTGCTCAAAATAATCCGAAAAAATGGAACCGAGACGGACTTTAAACCGCCTGTCATTTAAAAACGCTTGAATGAATTGAGGAAGGTGACCTCGTACACCAAGGTCGTAGAGATCTTGCATGACCCCGTGTTTCCAAGCCGTGTCGTAGGCTTTTTCTAGATCGAAGAAAACAGTGACGACATGTTCGTTATTGACAAAACCTTCTCTTATAAATGATTCGAGTCTAACCAGGTGATCTATGGTACTTCTTTCTTTTCTAAAGCCGCTTTGGATGTCAGTAAGCAGATGGTTTTTCTCTAGATACCAAATTAGTCTTGCGGCTATCATTCGCTCTAGTGTTTTGCACAATGAACTTGTCAGGGATATTGGGCGGTAATTTTGGGGATTAGTAGAATCCTTATTAGGTTTTGGGATTGGTATGATAGTGGCTTCTTTCCATATTTCAGGAAAGTGTCCTGCGGTCCAGGACACTTGGTTGAGTAGTTCTAAGAGGACTTCAAGAGTTTCCTCAGGTAGGTGTTTTAGAACCTGGTAGTGCAGGTCGTCTGGTCCGGCCGCTGTGTCATGTGAGTTGTGTATAGCGTCTTTTAATTCCGCTGAGGTAAAGGTGCTATTATACTGTTCCAAATTATTTGAGGTGAAGTCTATTGGTATTTGTTCTTTAATTTCTTTTATTTGACGGAACGCAAGAGAGTAATTTTCAGATTGAACTGAAAGGTTCTACCAAAGGTATTTGCTATTTCGTCGGGTTTTGTGATAGTTTGGTTGTTTGTAGTGAGGTGGTTTATGGGTTTTGAGATGTTTTTACCAGATATTTTTCGAATTATCTCCCATACTTTTTTGGTTGAATTGTTTTTGTTCAATTTGGAGATATATTCCGCCCAGGTTTGCTTTTTGCTTGTTTTGATGGTTCTGCGTGCTTCGGCACGTAGCCTTTTGTATTCAAGTTTGGTACTATTGTCCGGGCTGATGTAGAATTGGCGCAGAGCTGTTTTCCGCATGCTATTGCTTTTTTGCATTCGTCGTTAAACCAAGGCTTTTGTTGTTTTTTTAGGATTTCCGGAAGTTTTAGGTATGGTTTTTTCCATGATTGCCTGGATTAGAGCCGTAAAAAATAAAATCGGGTCGTCGTCGTGTGTAAACTGGTTGATTTTGATGGCCTTTTTGCAGAGTTCCTGGAACAGTGACCAATCTGCTTTGTGGAATTTCCACTTTGGTAATCCTTTTTGTTGCTGTGGATTTAGTGGTTTTAATAAAATGGGGAAGTGGTCGCTGCCATAAGTGTCGTCCAAGACTTCCCATTTAAAATCTAAAAACAAATTACTAAATGCCATTGTAAGGTCGATTGAGGTTTTTGAACCAGTGCCAGGATGTAGGTATGTAGGAGATTTATCGTTGTAAAGTGAGAGATTGTATGAATTGAGTAGGTTTTCAATTAGTTTACCTTTGTGGTCGGTATTTGTATTGCCCCATAGGTCACTATGTGCATTGAAGTCGCCTAAAAATAGAATAGGTTTTGGTATTTGGTTAATCAAGTCGTTAAGTTCTTCTGGTTGGGGTTTGGAGGGTGGTGGTAGGTATATGTGGCAAACAGAAAAAGTTTTCTTGATCGTAACACGAACCGCAGTTGCTTGTAGATTGGTGTTTAATATGAGCTCACTTTGGATAATGTCATTACGGATTAGAGTAGATACTCCACCAGAGGCGTGAACATTATTTGAATTTGTGTTGTAGGCTTTATAACCTGTTAAATTTGGGGGGTGTGAGTCGATGCCGTACGTTTCTTGGAGGCAAAGTATGCAAGGGTTGTACTGTTGACTGAGAGTCAAAAGATCGATCTGGTTGATCCAAAAACCTCTCATGTTCCAGTGAACTATTGCCATTTTACTTGCTATAAGCCCTAGGCCTTTGTATTGTCACTTTAGGTGGTCTCAGGAGTGTTTTTGTTGCCACTTTGTCTTGTTCGGTCCCTTTTAGTTTTTTGGGGGGAGTGGATGGTTGCTTTTCGGGGGTCTTGGTTGGGTTACCCCTTTCGTCCGCATCCTCAAGTACCGAGTATCGGTTTCCCGTCAACTCAAAATTTAGAGGGAAATTTGGATGGCTCTGGTACTTCTCCCTTGCCTGCCGAGCACGTGTTGCTTTTGACTGAAGTGGTGATATCTGGGGCGACGACTTCCTCTCATCAGTTGTGGCCTTTTTCGATGGAGGCTGTGGCGGTGAGCATGCGACAACCGCGTCGTCTGTTTCCATATGATGTCCGTATTTTGCATCTTTCAATGCATGTTGTATTCTTTTTTTAACTTTGTCAGCCTTGTCTTTGAGCCTCTTCCTCGTGCCGTTATCTAGCGGTGAGGAGGGGCTTGTGCTGGTTTGTGGTCTCGTGCTCGGCGATGGGGTTTTAGGCGAGCTTGTTGTTTGTGTAGAAGTTGTTGGTTTTGCCGGTTTAGATGGTGGACTTGTCGGTTTTTTGGGCTGTGACAAGAAGCGCTGCAAGTCACCAACCCAAGAGATGGTAGTTTGACAACCCGTGTTGACTGTTCTGCGGCTTGTTTTCACGGCAGTAGCGTAGTTTCGCGAGCCTTCTCCTCTACAATTTGGCGAGCCTCCGTGTACGTGACACCCCTTTCTGCTTTTACCTGTTGGACTTTTTTCTCATGTATCCACTTTGGGCAGTTTCTTGAGGAGGCCGCATGGGCACCTTGGCAGTAAGCGCATTTTTCCTCTTGGAATTTACAGTTGCTTGTCGGGTGGCCTTTTTCGGCGCATCTTGAGCAGGTGGGTTGTTGTTTACAGGTACTGCTGCTGTGTCCATATCGCTGGCAGTTGTAACACCGCAACGGGTTTGGGATATATGCCTTCACTTCCAGGCTCAGATGACCGACTTTTATTTTTTGTGGCAGCGAGGACCTTTGAAAGGTGAGCATATAGGTTCCTCTTTTTCCCATAGCTCTCGCTGCTATGACACCTTGGTCTGTAAGTCCTTCGACCATCTCATCCTCGGAACAGTACATCTATCTATCTATCTATCTATCTATCTATCTATCTATCTAACTATCCATATATATATATATATATATATATATATATATATATATATATATATATATATATATATATATATATCAGTTTTCTTGTTTAAATTTACAAGGCTCTGTGACAAAGTGTCATCCGAGGATAATTTTTTATGTTATATATGTCAAGTTGGTGTTTCCTCAAAGGAGCAAAAAAAAAAAAAAAAAGGTGACAGTCAGAGAAATGTCTACGTTGAGGACACCGGCCGATAGTTGCCAACAATAGTTTGTTATAAATTATAGTAGAAACAAGGCTACAAATGAATAACTTGCCTTCATTTTGTGCACATACCTGAAATATTTAATTTTTCTCATGTGGAATTAAAGCACAGGTACAAATCTTCATATTTGAAGCTTTCTAACATGATACTTAGCTTTTGTTTGGTACAGGTAAATAACCTCTGTTTGAACTGTACTGGATATGCAAAGCAGTTATCACCCATTTCGGGGTTAGTTCCTTAGATGTTTTTAACAGGCCAAAAATCATATAGTACGGGTGTAAATGTCCCAAAAAAATGGATGTCACGGTAAAGCCGTATGTACAGATAATGTCTGTCCATAGTTCCATATATCTGCCAGCTGAAGCTTGATCTGTTAGTTAGTTAAATGGTTTGTTTAACGACACGATCGACCCTTAGCGGGTTACATTGTGTCAGAACATGTCAGTATTCAGTGACTAGAAGACAATGCTACAAGTTAAAATCAAGATAAACTAAAACCATGTATATTCTAAATGATTGATTGATTTGTTTAACGACACCGGCAACCCGTTAGGGTCATATTGTGTCGGTTCTGTTGCTATATCAAGAGTCAGTTGAAACTAAAATCAATTAAAGTAGACATAACAAGTAGTGTATAATCTAAAACCAACTAAATTCAATTTAAAACTTACTGTACAAGTGTATTTCTTTCAGAAAAGAAATAATTTTACTTGGTGCTACCTTTGTAAAAAGGTCTTTCATGGAATTCACACTGTAGAAGCGTGAACGAATGTTCTGAAAATCTAGGCAATTGAGTAAAATATGTTTTACAGTCAGACGTTCTTGACAACCAATACATTCTGGAGGCGCATCGCCTCTCAAAAGATATCCGTGGGTGATGTATGTATGCCCGATTCGAGCTCTATGCATAACCGTTGTGTGGCGAATATTGCCAAAAGCTAGATGCTTTTGTCCAACTGTTGGTTGGATTTGAAAGAGTTTGTTATTTCTTTGTTCGTTCCACTTTTGTTGCCAAAGGTTTTTTACGTAACTTGAAATATGTGGTTTAAAGTCGGAGTATGGTATGAGAAGGTCGGATATGTTGTAGTTTAGCGCCTCTTTTGCTGCCTGGTCCGCAGCTTCATTACCCGCTATGCCGACGTGGCTTGGCACCCAGCAAAACACTAGGGTTTTGCCTTGTTTGACTGCTCTTTCATATCGATCTATTAGGTCTAGAATCATCGTGTTCGACACTTGAAGACTTTCTAGTGATTGTAGGACCGATAAGGAATCGACACAAATGAGGAACTTTTTGTACCTACTAATCTTGACTATTTCCATGGCTAATTGGAGTGCCCGAACCTCCGCGGAAAAGATGGAGGAGCCGTTTGGTAATCTTGTTTTCAGGGTATTTGATTTTGTAACTATTGAGGCAGCAACTTTGTTATCGAGTTTAGATCCGTCCGTGTATATGAAATGATAGTGAAGGTAGGTTTCCTTTATCTCAGCAAATCTAGCTTTGAACTCTTCAGCATTTGTTGCATCTTTGGGATATTTTGTCAGAGTTTTGTCTATGGCGGGTCTTTGTATTTTCCATGTTGGGTATTTCGAAACTTTTGAGTTTGCAATTTGTTCGACTTTGATTCCAGCATTATTAAGGTGGTTACGGGTTCTAGTGCCAAAGGGAACGATAACCCTAGGGCGTGTGTTTAGGATTTCTGAATGGTCTTTTTCAAACACTGCCTTATGGGTGGGGTTTTCTCTATTTGCGTATAGTTTAATTGCATATTGCATTGAGAGTTTGATTCGTTGGATATCTAATGGTTGTTCATTTGATTCAACCTGGAGGCTTTCCGCAGGTGACGTTCTGAAAGCGTTAAGGCAGAGGCGAAGGCCTTGGTTTTGTATTGGGTTGAGCATCTTTAAGTACGAGGGCCTTGCTGATCCGTAGACGATGCTACCATAATCTATTCTTGATCTTATTAATGATCTATACAGTTTTAATTTAGTACTGGTGTCTGCTCCCCAGTCTTGGGCGGAGACGACTCGTAGCAGGTTGAGTGCCTTTTGACATTTCCTCTTCACCTCTTTTATGTGGGGAATAAAATTTAGCTTCGAGTCCAGAATTAGACCAAGGAATTTGTTTTCCTTCACTACAGGTATCTGACTGTTTGATAAGTATAAAATAGGATCATCGTGTGGCTTTCGCTTGTTGCAAAAGTGCATGGAGACTGTTTTGCTTTGAGAAAATTTGAAGCCATTTTGATCAGCCCATTTTTGAAGAGAGTTTATATTTTGCTGGAGGCGACGCTCGATGAGATTCATATTCTTACCCCTTGCAGACATAGCAAAATCGTCTACAAACAGTGAGCTGTCTATTCCCTGTTTAGTTGCGCCTTTGATACTATTGATTTTGATTAGAAACAACAGAATTGATAGAATACTGCCTTGAAGATAGCCCTCTTCTTGCTCAAAATAGTCCGAGAAGATGGAACCGAGACGGACTTTAAATCGCCTATCAATTAAAAAACCTTCAATGAATTCTGGTTAGTTAGTTAGTTAAATGATTTGTTTAACGACACGACCGACCCTTAGCGGGTTACATTGTGTCAGAACATGTCAGTAATCAGTGACTAGAAGAAATGGAACAAGTTAAAATCAAGGTAAGATAAAAAATGTATATTCTAAAATCATAAAGTAGAAAACGACTAGAAATACTGATACAGGTTAATTTCTTTTAAGAATTGTATAAATTTGCTCGGTTCTATTTCATCAAAGAGCTGTCTCAAGGAGTCAGCTCTGAAATGACGTGAGCGGGCGTCTTGGAAATCGGTACAGTCTATTAAAATATGTTTAACGGAGTAAGGTTCCTGACAACCGACACAGTCGGGTGCCGGCTCGCCTCTCAGAAGATGTTTGTGGGTGATATATGTATGTCCTATTCTGGCTCTATGGTAAACCATTTCATCTCGCACACTGTTAAGTTGCGAGGGTTTTTGTCCGACTAAGGGGTTTATTTGATACAGCTTGTTGTTTCTTTGTTTGTTCCATCTTTCTTGCCACAATCTATTTGTGTATCTTGTGATGTGATATTTAAAATCGGAGGCTGGTATGAGCATATCGATACAATTATCATTTAGAGCCTCTTTTGCAGCTTTGTCGGCTATCTCGTTTCCTCGGATACCCACGTGGCTTGGAACCCAGCAGAACACTATGTCTTTGCCAGCTTTGGTGGCATCGTCATATCTTTCCAGAAGGTCAAGGATAAGTGGGTTTGATATTTGTAGGTTTTCAATTGATTGCAGGACGGACATAGAGTCCACGCATAACATAAAATTTTTGTATCGGCTGATCTTCACTATCTGGATAGCGAGATGTAGAGCTTTAATTTCGGCTGAGAAAATAGAGGAACCATTTGGAAGTCTTGTTTTCAAAGTGTTATTTTCAGTTACAACGGAAGCAGCCGATTTATTGTCGAGCTTTGAGCCGTCCGTGTAGACGAAATGGTAGTCTTTAAATTCTTCCTTGAGCTCTGCGAAGTTTGATCGAAATAGAAAGGGGCTAGTTGTTTCCTTTGCATAGACCGTGAGGTTCTTTAGAACCACAGGTTTGGTGAGTTTCCACTGTGGTAGTTTTGGTACTCTGTATTTTGCAATTGATTCTATGGTGATGTCAGCATTATCGAGGTGAGGCTGAACTCTCGCTCCAAATGGAGGTATTACGGTGGGACCTCTTTCATGGAAGCGGGAAAAATCTGATCTAAAGACTGAGTTATACGTGGGATTCTTCTTATTTGCATAAAGCTTTGTTGTGTACTGCATAGCGAGTTTAACTCGACGAATGTTAAGCGGCTGCTCATTGGCCTCCACATGGAGGCTTTCTGCTGGTGATGTTCTAAAAGCATTTAGACACAGTCGTAAACCTTGGTTTTGTATCGGGTCTAGCATTTTTAGGTATGAAGGTCTTGCTGATCCATAGACAATGCTGCCATAGTCTAATCTAGACCGTATCAAGGCTCGGTAAAGCATAAGCTTTGTATCCCGATCAGCGCCCCAATCATGGGCCGATATTACTCTTAGGAGATTGAGTGCTTTTTGGCATTTTGGTTTGAGTTCTTTGATGTGTGGGATAAAGCTTAGCTTGGAGTCGAACAGTAAACCCAGAAATTTGTTTTCTTTAACAACAGGTATTTGAATGCCAGGGAGACGACCTCGTATGCCAAGGTTGTAGAGGTCTTGCATTACCCCGTGTTTCCAAGCCGTGTCGTAGGCTTTTTCTAAATCGAAGAAAACAGTGACGACATGTTCGTTATTGATA
Organism: Protula sp. h YS-2021; assembly: GCA_949752745.1. NCBI lineage: Eukaryota > Metazoa > Annelida > Polychaeta > Sabellida > Serpulidae > Protula > Protula sp. h YS-2021. The sequence goes on along the minus strand of OX457032.1, from coordinate 250,886 downwards.
AAACCTTCTCTTATAAATGATTCGAGTCTAACCAGGTGATCTATGGTACTTCTTTCTTTTCTGAAGCCACTTTGGATGTCGGTAAGCAGATGATTCTTTTCTAAATACCAAATTAGTCTTGCAGCTATCATTCGCTCTAGTGTTTTGCACAAAGAGCTTGTCAAAGATATTGGGCGGTAATTTTGGGGATTAGTAGAATCCTTATTGGGTTTTGGAATTGGTATGATGGTGGCTTCTTTCCATATTTCAGGAATGTTTCCTGTAGTCCAAACTTGGTTGAGTAATTCTAGGAGGACTTCAAGGGTTTCCTCAGGTAGGTGTTTTAGAACCTGGTAGTGCAGGTCATCTGGTCCGGCAGCTGAGTCATGTGAGTTTTGGATGGCGTCTTTCAACTCCGACAGGGTAAATGTGCAATTGTATTGTTCCGAGTTATTTGAGGTGAAGTCCATTGGTGTTTGTTCTTTTGCTTCTTTTATTTGACGAAAAACTTGGGAGTAGTTGTCAGATGAGGAGTTGAACTGAAAGGTTCTACCAAAGGTATTTGCTATTTCATCAGGTTTTGTGACAGTTTGGTTGTTTGTAGTGAGATGGTTTATGGGTTGTGAGATGTTTTTACCAGATATTTTTCGAATTATCTCCCATACTTTTTTGGTTGAATTGTTTTTGTTTAATTTGGAGATATATTCCTCCCAGGTTTGCTTTTTGTTTGCTTTGATGGTTCTGCGTGCTGCGGCACGCAGCCGTTTGTATTCAAGTTTGGTGGTGTTGTCCGGGCTGATATAAAATTGGCGAAGAGCTGCTTTCCGCATAGCTATTGCTTTTTTGCAGTCGTCGTTAAACCAGGGTTTTTGTGGCTTTTTAGGGTTTCCGGAGGTTTTAGGTATAGTTTTTTCCATGATTGCCTGGATTAGAGCCGTGAAAAGCAAAATCGGGTCGTCATCATGTGTAAAGTAGTTGGTTTTTATAGCCTTTAGGCATAGTTCCTGGAACATTGACCACTTTGCTTTGTGGAATTTCCACCTTGGTATTCCTTTCTGTTTCTGTTGATCTAGTGGTTTTAATAAAACAGGGAAGTGGTCGCTGCCATAAGTGTCGTCCAAGACTTCCCATTTAAAATCTAAAAACAAATTACTAGATGCCATTGTAAGGTCGATTGAGGTTTTTGAACCAGTGCCAGGGTGTAGGTATGTAGGAGATTTATCGTTGTAAAGTGAGAGATTGTGGAAATTTAGTAGGTTTTCAATTAGTTTACCTTTGTAGTCGGTGCTTGTATTACCCCATAGGTAGCTATGTGCCTTGAAGTCGCCTAAAAATAGAATAGGTTTTGGTATTTGGTTAATCAAGTCGTTAAGTTCTTCTAGTTGGGGTTTGGAGGGTGGTGGTAGATATATGTTGCAAATGGAAAAAGTTTTCTTCATCGTAACACGAACTGCTGTTGCTTGCAGGTTTGTAATTAATTTGAGTTCAGTTTGAATGACGTTGTTTCGGATTAAGGTAGTGATTCCGCCAGAGGCACGGTTGTTATTGGTATTTTTGTTATAGGAAGTGTAACCGGTTAAATTTGGTGGGTAAATATCAGTACCGTATGTTTCTTGGAGGCAAAAGATGGACGGATTGTACTGCTGGCTCAAAGTTAATAGATCTATCTGGTTGGGCCAAAAACCTCTAATGTTCCAGTGAGCTATTGTCATTAGGTACTGTTGACTCTAGGTCTGCTGATTGCCACTCGTGGTGGCTTGGGATGGACAGGGAGAGTCTGAAGGGAGATCTTACGATCCTCTGCTGAAAATATTTTTGGAGAGGGATGAAGCGAGGCGCCAGCTTCATCAACCTCCATTAGGGCAGCAAATCTGTTTTCAGATTCCCTGTTTCTTTGGTTCGGTTGCTGTCTCTGCGTAACGACTTGGGCTTTGTTTTTCAGTCTTGCCCGCAAATCTTTGTCAAGGATATTCTAAAATCATAAGGTAAAAAAAAAAGGCTAGAAATACTGATACAGGTTGATTTCTTTTAAAAATTGTATAAGTTTGCTAGGTTCTACTTCATCAAACAGCTGCTTCAAGGAGTCAGCTCTGAAATGACGTGAGCGGGCGTCTTGGAAATCGGTACAGTCTATTAATATATGTTTAACGGTGTAAGGTTCCTGACACCCGACACAATCGGGTGCCGGCTCGCCTCTTAGAAGATGTTGTGGGTGACATATGTATGTCCTATTCTGGCTCTATGGTAAACCATTTCATCTCGCACACTGTTAAGTGGCGGGGGCTTTTGTCCGACTACCGGCTTTGTTTGATACAGCTTGTTGTTTCTTTGTTTGTTCCATCTTACTTGCCACAATCTTTTTGTGTATCTTGTGATTTGATATTTAAAATCGGAGGCTGGTATGAGCATATCGATACAATTATCATTTAGAACCTCTTTTGCAGCTTTGTCGGCTATCTCGTTTCCTCGGATACCCACGTGACTTGGAACCCAGCAAAAAACTATGTCTTTGCCAGCTTTGGTGGCCTCGTCATACCTTTCCAGAAGGTCAAGGATAAGTGGGTTTGATATTTGTAGGTTTTCAATTGATTGCAGTACGGACATCGAGTCCACGCATAACATAAACTTTTTGTATCGGCTAATTTTCACTATCTGGATAGCGAGATGTAGAGCTTTAATTTCGGCCGAGAAAATAGAGGAACCATTTCGAAGTCTTGTTTTCAAGGTGTTATTTTCAGTTACAACGGAAGCAGCCGATTTGTTGTCGAGCTTTGAGCCGTCCGTGTAGACGAAATGGTAGTCGTTAAATTCTTCCTTGAGCTGTGCAAAGTTTGATCGAAATAGAAAGGGGCTAGTTGTTTCCTTTGCATAGACCGAAAGGTTCTTTAATACCACAGGTTTGGTGAGTTTCCATTGTGGTAGTTTTGGTACTCTGTATTTTGCGATTGACTCTATGGTGATGTCAGCGTTATCAAGGTGAGGCTGAACCCTGGCTCCAAATGGAGGTATTACGGTAGGACCTCTTTCATGGAAGCGAGAAAAATCTGATCCAAAGACTGAGTTGTAGGTGGGATTCTTCTTGTTTGCATAAAGCTTTGTTGAGTACTGCATAGCGAGTTTAACTCGACGAATGTTAAGAGGCTGCTCATTTGCCTCCACATGGAGGCTTTCTGCTGGTGATGTTCTAAAAGCGTTTAGGCACAGTCGTAAACCTTGATTTTGTATCGGGTCTAGGATTTTTAGGTATGAAGGTCTTGCTGATCCATAGACAATGCTGCCATAGTCTAATCTAGACCGTATCAAGGCTCGGTAAAGCATAAGTTTTGTATCCCGATCAGCGCCCCAGTCATGGGCCGATATTACTCTTAGGAGATTGAGTGCTTTTTGACATTTTCGTTTCAGTTCTTTGATGTGTGGGATAAAGCTTAGCTTGGAGTCGAAAAGTAAACCCAGAAATTTGTTTTCTTTAACAACAGGTATTTGAGTGCCAGAAATGTATAGAACGGGGTCGTCGTGTTGTTTGCGTTTATTGCAGAAATGCATGCAGACTGTTTTAGTTTGAGAAAATTTAAAACCGTTTTGGTTAGCCCATGTTTGCAGTGAGTGTATGTTCTGCTGTAAGCGTCGCTGTATTAGATTCATATTCTTGCCTCTGCAAGATATTGCGAAGTCGTCTACAAAGAGTGAGCTGTCTATCCCCTGTTTTATGTTTGTCGGATGCTATTTATTTTTATCAGGAACAGAAGAACGGAAAGGATGGATCCCTGAGGAAAACCTTCCTCTTGTTCGAAGTAGTCTGAGAACACTGTCCCAAGGCGGACCCGAAAACGTCGGTCTTCTAGAAAGGCTTTAATAAATTCAGGTAGGCGGCCTCGCAGCCCCAAGTCAAAGAGGTCTTGTAGTACTCCATGTTTCCATGCTGTGCCATAGGCCTTTTCCAAGTCAAAGAAAACCGAAACGACATGTTCGTTATTGATAAAGGCTTCTCTTATAAACGTTTCTAGTTTTACAAGGTGATCCACGGTATTTCTTTGTTTTCTAAAACCGCTCTGTATATCGGCAAACAAATTATTGCTTTCTAGATACCAGGTGAGTCTGTCAGCTATCATGCGTTCAAATGTTTTACACAGTGAACTTGTTAAGGAGATTGGTCTGTAATTTTGTGGGCTTGTGGGGTCTTTGTTTGGTTTTGGTACTGGTATAATAATAGCTTCTCTCCATATTTCTGGAAAGTTGCCAGATTTCCAGGCTTGGTTAAATAGACCCAATAGTATTTCCAAGGACGTCAGATATTTCCCTTCTTCCCGTTACAGTGGTATTGTTAGTTTGTAAATGGCTCACAGGGCCTAGAGAACCTTTGCCGGATATCTTCCTAACCATGTCCCACGTTTTCTTTAATGAAGTTTTCCCGTTTAACTTGGAAACAAACTCCTCCCATGAGCGTTTCTTACTTTGTTTTACAGTCTTGCGAGCGATGGCATTGAGTCTTTTATATTCCAGTCTTCTAATGGTGTCCGGATGATTGATGAACTGTTTGATTGATTGATTGGTTTAACGACACTAGCAACCCGTTAGGGTCATATTGTGTCAGTTCTGTTACTATAAGAAGACTCAGTTGAAACTAAAATCGATTAAAATAGACAAAACAAGTAGTGTATAAATCTAAAATCAACTAAATTCAGTTTAAAACTTACTGTACATGTGTATTTCTTTCAGAAAAGAAATAATTTTGCTTGGTGCTACCTTTGTAAAAAGGTCTTTCATGGAATTCACACTGTAGTAGCGTGAACGAATGTTCTGAAAATCTACGCAATTGAGCAGAATATGTTTTGCAGTCAAACGTTCTTGACAACCAGTACATTGTGGAGGCGCATCGCCTCTCAAAAGATATCCGTGGGTGATGTATGTATGCCCGATTCGAACTCTATGCATAACTGTTGTGTCGCGAATACTGCCAAGAGCTAGGTGTTTTTGTCCAACTGTTGGTTGGATTTGAAAGAGTTTGTTATTTCTTTGTTCGTTCCATTTTTGTTGCCAAAGGTTTTTTACATAACTTGAAATATGGGGTTTAAAGTCGGAGTATGGTATGAGAAGGTCGGATATGTTGTAGTTTAGCGCCTCTTTTGCTGCCCGGTCCGCAGCTTCATTACCCGGTATGCCCACGTGGCTTGGCACCCAGCAAAATACTAGGGATTTGCCTTGTTTGATTGCCCTTTCATAACGTTCTACTAGGTCTAGAATCATTGTGTTCGACACTTGCAGATTTTCTAGTGACTGTAAGACCGATAAGGAATCGACACAGATAACAATTTTTTTGTACCTACTAATCTTGACAATTTCCATGGCTAACTGGAGTGCCCGAACCTCCGCGGAAAAGATAGAGGAGAAGTTTGGTAATCTTGTTTTCAGGGTATTTGATTTTGTAACTATTGAGGCAGCAACTTTCTTATCAAGCTTAGATCCGTCCGTGTATATGAAATGATGGTGAGGGTAGGTTTCCTTTATCTCAGCAAACCTAGCTTTGAACTCTTCAGCATTTGTTGCGTCTTTGGAAAAGTTTGTCAGAGTTTTGTCTATGGTGGGTCTTTGTATGTTCCATGTTGGGTATTTCGAAACTTTTGAGTTTGCAATTTGCTCGACTTTGATTCCAGCATTATTAAGATGGTTACGGATTCTAGTGCCAAAGGGAACGATAACCCTAGGGCGTGTGTTTAGGATTTCTGAATGATCTTTTTCGAACACTGCCTTGTAGGTGGGGTTTTCTTTATTTGCGTATAGTTTAATTGCGTATTGCATTGAGAGTTTGATTCGTTGGATATCTAATGGTTGTTCATTTGATTCAACCTGAAGGCTTTCCGCTGGTGACGTTCTGAAAGCGTTAAGGCACAGGCGAAGGCCTTGGTTTTGTATTGGGTTCAGCATCTTTAGGTACGAGGGTCTTGCCGATCCGTAGACGATGCTACCATAATCTATTCTGGATCTTATTAATGATCTATACAGTTTTAATTTTGTACTGGTATCTGCTCCCCAGTCTTGAGCGGAGACGACTCGTAACAGGTTGAGCGCCTTTTGACATTTCCTCTTCACGTCTTTTATGTGGGGAATAAAATTTAGCTTCGAGTCCAGAATTAGGCCAAGGAATTTGTTTTCCTTTACTACGGGTATCTGTGTGTTTGATAAGTATAAAATAGGATCGCCGTGTGGCTTTCGCTTGTTGCAAAAGTGCATGCAGACTGTTTTGGTTTGCGAAAATTTGAAACCGTTTTGGTCAGCCCATTTTTGAAGAGAGTTGATATTTTGCTGGAGGCGACGCTCGATCAGATTCATATTCTTACCCCTTGCAGACATAGCAAAATCGTCTACAAACAGTGAGCTGTCTATTCCCTGTTTAGTTGCGCCTTTGATACTATTGATTTTGATTAGAAACAAGAGAATTGATAGAATACAGCCTTGAGGATAGCCTTCTTCTTGCTCGAAATAGTCCGAGAAAACAGAACCGAGACGGACTTTAAATCGCCTATCATTTAAAAACCCTTCAATGAATTCTGGGAGACGACCTCGTATGCCAAGGTTGTGGAGGTCTTGCATGACCCCGTATTTCCAAGCCGTGTCGTAGGCTTTTTCTAAATCAAAGAAAACAGTGACGACATGTTCGTTATTGATAAAACCTTCTCTTATAAATGATTCGAGTCTAACCAGGTGATCTATGGTACTTCTTTCTTTTCTGAAGCCACTTTGGATGTCAGTAAGCAGATGGTTTTTCTCTAAATACCAAATAAGTCTTGCGGCTATCATACGCTCTAGTGTTTTGCACAAAGAGCTTGTCAGAGATATTGGGCGATAATTTTGGGGATTAGTAGAGTCCTTATTGGGTTTTGGAATTGGTATGATGGTGGCTTCTTTCCATATTTCGGGAAAGTTTCCTGTAGTCCAAACTTGATTGAGTAATTGTAGCAGGACTTCAAGGGTTTCCTCAGGTAGGTGCTTTAGAACCTGGTAGTGGAGGTCGTCTGGTCCGGCAGCTGAGTCATGTGAATTTTGGATGGCGTCTTTCAACTCCGACAGGGTAAAGGTGCAATTGTACTGTTCCGAGTTATTTGAGGTGAAGTTTATTGGTATTTGTTCTTTAATTTCTTTTATTTGACGGAACGCAAGAGAGTAATTTTCAGATGAAGAGTTGAACTGAAAGGTTGTGCCGAAGGTATTTGCTATTTCGTCAGGTTTTGCGATAGTTTGGTTGTTTGTACTGATGTGGTTTATGGGTTTTGAGATGTTTTTACCAGATATTTTTCGGATTATCTCCCATATTTTTTTGGTTGAATTGTTTTTGTTCAGTTTGGAGATATAATCCACCCAGGTTTGCTTTTTGCTTGCTTTGAAAGTTCTGCGTGCTGCAGCACGCAGCCTTTTGTATTCAAGTTTGCTACTATGGTCCGGGGTGATGTAGAATTGGCGAAGAGCTGTTTTTCGCATGGCTATTGCTTTTTTGCAATCATCGTTAAACCAGGGTTTTTGTTGTTTTTTAGGATTTCCGGAAGTTTTAGGTATGGTTTTTTCCATGATTGCCTGGATCAGAGCCGTAAAAAATAAAATCGGGTCGTCGTCGTGTGTAAACTGATTGATTTTAATGGCCCTTTTGCAGAGTTCCTGGAACATTGACCAATCTGCTTTGTAGAATTTCCACTTTGGTATTCTTTTCTGTTGCTGTGGATCTAGTGGTTTTAATAAAATGGGGAAGTGGTCGCTGCCATAAATGTCGTCCAAGACTTCCCATTGAAAATCTAAAAACAAATTACTAGATGCCATTGCAAGGTCGATAGAGGTTTTTGAACCAGTACCAGGGTGTAGGTATGTTGGGGTTTTATCATTGTAAAGTGAGAGGTTGTGGGAATTTAGAAAGTTTTCAATTAGCTTTCCTTTGTGATCGTTGTTTGTATTACCCCATAGAGGGCTGTGTGCATTAAAATCACCTACGAATAGGATGGGTTTTGGTATTTGGTTGATCAGATCGTTCAATTCTTCTGGCTGAGGTTTGGATGGTGGTGGAAGGTATATGTTACAGACGGAAAAAGTTTTCTTCGTCGTAACACGAACTGCAGTTGCTTGTATATTTGTATTTAATTTGACCTCACTCTGAATGATATTGTTGAGGACTAAGGTGGTTATTCCGCCTGAGGCGCGGTTACCATTTGCGTTTTTGTTATAGGAGGTATAACCTGTTAGATTAGGTGGATGAAGGTCAGTGCCATATGTTTCTTGGAGGCAAAAGATGCATGTGTTATATTGCTGGCTCAAAGTTAAAAGGTCTATCTGGTTGGTCCAAAAACCTCTGATGTTCCAGTGGACTATTGCCATTTTACTTGCTATAGGCCCGAGGCCTTTGTATTGTTACTTTAGGTAGTCGTAATTGCGGTTTCGCTGCCACTTTGTCTTGTTCTGCTTCTGTTAATTTTCTGGAAGGAGAGGATGGTTGCTTTTCGGGGGTTTTTGTTGCGTTACCCCCTTCGTCTGCATCCTGAAGTACCGAGTATCGGTTTCCCACGAATTCAAAATTAATGGGGAAATTTGGATGACTCTGGTACTTCTCCCTTGCCTGACGAGCGCGTGGCGGTTTTGATTGCAGTGGCATTGATTGGACGGATGACTTCCTCTCATCGGTTGTGAATTTCTTCGATGGAGGCTGTGGCGGTGAGCAGGCAGCAACCGCGTCATCCGTTTCCATACATGGACTGCATTCAGCCTCTTTAAGTGTCTGCTGCATCCGTTTTCTAGCCTTATCTGCCTTGTCTTTAAGCCTCTTTCTCGTGCCGTTATCCAGCGGTGAGGAAGGGCTTGTATAGGTTTTAGATCTTGTGGGCGAGGAAGGGTTCGACTGTTTTGCTTTTGCGATCGGAGATGGTGTTTGGGTCGCCATAGTTTGTCTAGGCGGGGTAGATTTCTGCACATTTGGTTGCGGCAGGGTGCGTGGTTGGTCACCAAGCCATGTGATGTTTGTCTGGCACCCTGAGCTTGTATACCTGTTTATTTTGACGGCGGTAGAGTATAATTTGTCTGATGTGGGCGTCTGCATCACCAGTTTCCGGGCCTCCGGGTAGGAAATGGAATTCTTGGCCTCAACTTCTTGTACCTGCTTTTCTTGGAGCCATCGAGGGCATTCACGTGAAGATGCCAGATGGCTTCCCCCGCAGTTAATACACCTAGTTACTCCAATTGTACAGGTATCTGTCTGATGTCCTTCCTCGCCACACTTTGCGCATGTTGCCATGGGTTTTCGGCACCTTTGTTGTGTGTGTCCGTATCGTTGGCATCTAAAGCAGCGCATAGGATTTGGGACATATGCTTTGACTGGGATGTTTAAATAGCCAATTTTGATTGACTGTGGTAGCTTTGCCCTACAGAAGGTGAGTACAACGGTACCTTTTTGTCCTATGAATCTGGCTTCGGTCACACCATATTGTTCCAATTCTGATAAGATTTCATCTGTTGAACAAAATTTGAGCTCTGGGTGGGCAACAACTCCTCTTGAGGAGTTGAGCCCTCTATGGGGTGTGCATCTGACCGGGATGTTCACGAAAGACGTGGTGGCGAGCAAGGCTTTGCTGTGGCGTTCTTCAAAAATTTGGACGAGAATGTCCCCTGATCTCAGTCTTTTGATGTTGTGTCGTGTGCCAACGATTGACGATACCCCCTTTTCTATTGCAAAGGGGGACAGTTTCAATGTACCTTCTTGTGCCGTGATTATAATATATTCCGGAAATATTGCCGGGGGTGACTCAATCAAGACGTGTGCTCTTTTTTGTGGGGTTCTAAATTCGCTCTGTTTTGTTTTTTCTTTTTTGTTTTCTTTTTCGTTTTCTAATTTCAGTTTCTCCATGTATTGAGATAGAATTTTCTTCCAGATCTGCCGACCCCGGCCTTACTGTGACCACCAATGTCGGCAGCGGGGATTGCCCGCCTAGGGTTAGGACACCTGGAATACTCTTGGCAGGGGTGACGGCTCAGCCAGTCACGAGTGCCGCGATTGACCCGATTTGGCCGCAGTTTGGTGAACCTCACGACCAGCCGTTAATGGTCATGACGGGCCTTGAATTCATGACCGCCCTTCTTGGGTCGAAGAAACGGACCAAAGTCATGTGTTGGTTGCAAATCCCCCAGTAGTAAGTAGCCTACCTGAGAGAAGGGCTTCCTCAATGGCCAGGACTCCGCGCTCCTGCCCGTTAGGGTTGCAGTCCACGGCAACATGCGTTACTATGCCTGGAGTGCTCACAGCAAAGTGGACCCCAGGTTCTGTAAACCATCCTGAAGGACGCATAACAGACTGCCTGGTTTTTATGCGATTAGCCAGGAAACGTTGTCCATATGTGTAGTAATTAGGAACTGGTAGTTAGGAGTTAGTTAGGAGGCAGTAGGAAGTTTTTTGTTGAAAGGGATTAATTGGGCGTTACTGTTAATTTTATTTCAGTGTGTGTGTATTATAAAGGTTTCATAGTAGCTATGAAAATGGTAGAGAAAAGTAATTATTTGAGCATTGTAGGTATATGTTTGATTGATTGATTGATTGGTTTAACGACACTAGCAACCCGTTAGGGTCATATTGTGTCAGGTATATGTTATTGAGAAGGTATATATTAGGTATATATTATAGGGAAGGTGGGGGAGGGGGCGAGATACCAGTAGAACTGGGATAAACCCAGTAGGACTGGTACCCCGAGGGGGGTCGGAATAGATAATCCGGCCCCCCTTTGGGTCAAGGGGCTCCTTTAAAACTAAAGGGTCGGACCCAAGTCAGGCAGTTTAACGTCATGCCCGGGACGTGATGAACTGTTTTAGTGCTTGTTTTCGAACAGCTATTGACCGTTTGCATTCATCGTTGAACCAGATTTTGTGTGATCTTGTGCGGGATCCGGATATTTTCGGGATAGTCTTTTCCATTATTGATTGTATCAAAGCGGTGAATAGTAGAATAGGGTCATTATCACTTTCAAGGTGTTCTCGTGTAATTGACTGATGGCATAATTCTTGGAATTGTAGCCAATCTGCTTTGTTAAAATTCCACTTGTCTACTCTTTCTTGTAGTTGTGGAATGCTTTGTTTAATTAAAATTGGAAAATGATCGCTTCCATGTAGATCGTCTATAACTTTCCAGCTAAAATCAAGGTACAAGTTAGCAGAGGCTATACAGAGGTCGATAGAGGTTTTTGAACCGCTGGAGAAAGCGCTGCCCCAGAACCAACGTCCAATCTCGAGACGGTAAGTTGTCATCACACATTTGTTTTTGAAACATTATTTTAAGTGCAGCTACACAGTTTTATAAAGTTAAGCGCCCATATTATTATAAACGTACAGTTATAATACAAAAAAAAAAAAAAAAAAAAAAAAAAAAATGTTGGGCAGGTCTCCCTTACCCAGGGGAGAACTGAAACGGGAGAGGATGGGGACACTGTGACGAAGAACCAAGTCAGAGCCTCTACACCGGAAGAAAATATCTGCAAGCTTGCAGCAGATACTGTTCTTCCTCCTTCGCTTCTTTCTGGTATGTTTGCTGAGCAGGCAAGGGATAAGCAGGGTGCCCTTGACCGATAAGCTGATAAGATTCTCAAGTGGAGACTCTTATGTTGTCGAGAGCTAGGACATTTATGATATTCCATTACCTAATATTTTGTTATTTCAGTTAGCATTTTCTAAAAAGGATACTGTGTAAAGAACAAAATGTGCACACGAATTCAGATTACAACTGAATAATAATTTCTTAACAATAATTTAAAGTTGTATTTCTTTTTCTTGGTTTTTTAGGTGCCAACAGCGTCTTCACGATACACCGAGGGAAAGTTTCGAAAATGGAAGAGCGAGGACCAAAACGCTTTCATCAGCTCCTCTTTCTATCTGTTAAACAGAAGCGTCGAATCCCGACAAAAAGGCGAACAAGCAGGAAATAGTGACCTGTTTAAACATGGACGCCAGGGGTTGATTGGTTGGTTTAACGACACTAGCAACCCGTTAGGGTCATATTGTGTCAGTTCTGTTGCTATAGGAAGACTCGGTTGAAATTAAAATCAATTAAAATAGACAAAACAAGTGATGTATACGTCTAAAATCAACTAAATTTAAATCTTGCTGTACAAGTGTATTTCTTTCAGAAAAGAAATAATTTTGGGGTAAGGCACTTGTGAGCAAGTATGGGGAAGGAGAAGTTGCAGACAAATTTCAAAGCATCTTTAACAAATAGATGCGAAAAATTAAGCGCGGGCGCACAGCTGTTCCATTTTCTAAAACTTAACCTCCCTTATCACATACTGTTCTTTTACTTGTTGTTTTAGTTCTGTGATCATATGTGTGATGTATTTATTTCTGATTGGGATAATTGTGATACTTTATGATTGTGATTTATGTCTGTGGTGACAAAAATATGATATGTAATTACAGTAATTTGTGTGCATAAGAAAATTTCAGTTACCGAAATTTAAGCTATCGAATTGGTACTATATTATATTGCGCAAATGTAAAAACAAAATGTTATATATAAATATGTATGGCTGTAATTTATTATTGATATAGCTTAATAAATTTATTATCGGCGTAGTTAAATAGATCGCGCAACACTAAATGTCAAGGCAACTAGAAAAATAATGTTTGTACATATAATTTTGATAAGTAATTACACTGCTAAAGCCTGGATGGAGGTCTTATGACCGACACACTGATAGCAAAGGGCCTCCATAATATGTTAGACTCGATCTACGAGAAAAAAAACCAAAAAAAAAAAAAAAATAAAATAAAAAAAATAAAAAAATAAAAATAAAAATCACCACCTCGCTCTATCGAAAGGGGCTTGTTTTTCTTGTGAGCATAATTTTCGCTTGAGTTTATAACAAGTTTTTTTATTCCAACAAAATATTTTCATTATTGCATTTCATTTAGGTGCGCGGATGTCTGCACTGAGGAAGAAATGGTTATCCTCGCAGAGCAAATGACCCATGAAAGAGAAACAGCTAATCGTTGTTATCAGGTCAAGGAGCAAAAGAGAAGGGCCCTCACTGCTCACGACTTGATACAGAACAAGGTTTTGCAGGCCGCAACCACGCAGTCAGTAAGTGATCTCATTTATTTTATTAAGGATTGAGTATATTGATAAAACCACGCTGTGATTAACGTTATGGTTTTTTATTTAGGTTGCTCCGCTGGAGAAAGCGCTGCCCCAGAACCAACGTCCAATCTCGAGACGGTAAGTTGTAATTACACATTTGTTTTTGAAACACTATTTTAAGTGCAGCTACACAGTTTTAAAAAGTTAAGAGCCTATATTATTATAAACGTACAGTTATAATACAAAAAAAGAAAAAGAAAAAAAAATGTTGGGCAGGTCCCCCTTACCCAGGGTAGAACTGAATCGGGAGAGGATGGGGGCACTGTGACGAAGAACCAAGTCAGAGCCTCTACACCGGAAGAAAATATCTGCAAGCTTGCAGCAGATACTGTTCTTCCTCCTTCGCTTCTTTCTGGTATGTTTGCTGAGCAGGCAAGGGATAAGCAGGGTGCCCTTGACCGATAAGCTGCTAAGATTCTCAAGTGGAGACTCTTACGTTGTCGAGAGCTGGGACATTTATGATATTGCATTACGTAATATTTTGTTATTTCAGTTAGCACTTTCTAAAAAGGATACTGTGTAAAGAACAAAATGTGCACACGAATTCAGATTACAACTGAATAATAATTTTGTAACAATAATTTAGTTAGTTAGTTAGTTATTTGATTGGTTTCACGACACCGCCAACCTGTTGCAGGTCATATTGTGTCATTCCTGGTAACTTTGTCGAATTTATACTTTATTGATTAAAAATGATTATAAAATAAAATCTTAAATATACTAAAAAATATACTAAAAATAGACTTAATGGTAGTCTACACATAGGAATACATATTAATCTCTTTTAAAAATTCTAGGACCTTGTTGGAATTTACCTTCTCAAAGAGCTCTCTCATTGTATCAACTCTATAATAGCGGGAGCGAATGTGATTGAAGTCTATACATTCTATCAAGATGTGTTTTACTGTATACCGTTCCTGACAACTTATACATTCGGGTTGTGGTTCACCTCTTAAGAGGTGTTTGTGAGTAGTGTAAGAATGTCCTATTCTTAATCTGTGAATTACCATATCGTCGCGAAGGCCATTTAGGGAGGGCAATTTGCGCCCTATCACAGGGTTAATTTGGTATAGCTTATTGTTGGTTTGTTCATCCCAATATTGTTGCCATAGATTTTTGACATATCTAGAAATATGGCACTTAAAATCTGATGACGGTATAAGGAAATCTGAACAGTCTTGGTTTAACGCTTCTTTGGCGCCTTTGTCGGCTGCCTCGTTGCCCGGGATTCCAACGTGGCTCGGTACCCAACAAAATATTATCTCTTTGCCAGCTTTTACCACTTCGTCGTGTTTTTCTATCAAGTCCAAAATTATTGGGTTGGATACCTGTAAGTTTTCTAGTGACTCAAGCACTGACATGGAGTCCACGCACAATATGAATTTTTTGTAGCGGCTAATCTTGACAATTTGCATAGCTAGCTGCAGGGCTCTAACTTCTGCAGAGAAAATAGAAGACCCATCAGGGAGCCTGGTTCTGAATGTATTATTTTCTGTGATAATAGCTGCTGCAGCCATGTCCTCAAGTTTGGAACCATCGGTATATATGAAATGGTAGTCATTATAATTATCCTTTAATTCTGCAAATTTTGACTGAAATACACACGGGTTAGTTCGTTCTTTTGTGGACTCAGAAAGAGTCTTCAAGACCACAGGTTTCGTTAACTTCCAAGGGGGTTGGTTAGGTATTTTGTAATTTGCAACAGATTCAACGATTATACCTGCTTCTTGCAGGTGTGGTATAATCCTAGCTCCAAAGGGGGGGATAGCATTGGTACCTCTATCCGCATAATGTGATCCGAAAACAATCTGATGAGTAGGGTTATTTCTATTAGCGTAAAGTTTTAAACAATACTGCATGGCAAGTTTTAACCGCCGTATATTGAGAGGTTGTTCATTTGCCTCAACGTGTAAACTGTCGGCTGGGGATGTTCTAAAGGCATTTAAATAATTTAAAGTTGTATTTCGTTTTCTTGGTTTCTTAGGTGCAACGTCTTCACGATACACCGAGGGAAAGTTTCGAAAATGGAAGAGCGAGGACCAAAACGCTTTCATCAGCTCCTCTTTCTATCTGTTAAACAGAAGCGTCGAAGCCCGAAAAAAGGCGACCAAGCAGGAAATAGTGACCTGTTTAAACATGGACGCCAGGGGTAAGGCACTTGTGAGCAAGTACGGGGAAGGAGAAGTTGCACACAAATTTCAAAGCATCTTTAACAACTAGACGCGAAAAATTATCACAAACTGGAAGATCGTGGGTTCATACCTAAGACTTTAAAATTGGGACTCCTACTTGCTACCCTTTGAGGCACTCCACATGTAAGGGTTAGAAGGAGGGCTGGAATGCCCCATTTCAGTATAATGTGGCAGGGGGATCCCGACATGACCATTGCAGTTGAAAGGGATCTAAAGTACAATACAATACAATACAAATTTCAAAGCATCTTTAACAACTAGATGCGAAAAATTAAGCGCGGTCGCACAGCTGTTCCATTTTCTAAAACTTAACCTCCCTTATCACATGCTGTCCTTTTACTTGTTGTTTTAGTTCTGTGATCATATGTGTGATGTATTTATATCTGATTGGGATAATTGTGATACTTTATGATTGTGATTTATGTCTGTGGTGACAAAAATATACTCAACAACAAAAGAAACGCCGAATAATTTTCGTGTGGTTTTTTTGCGTTTTTGGCGATTTCTGGGAAACTTGTGTGCGAACTTTTTTCTGTAATATTTTTCTTTCTTTATCCTTTATGTGGTCTGTTGGTGGCGGCTTAATTACCCTAACACCTTGGTCAATTCAATGAAGTGGTCGTTTTGACACCTTTTTCCATATTAGGCAACATGTGTTACAATGACCCGTACAAACTGAAATGCATAGTAAAGACAAGCTTAAAAAGGGATAAAAAACGTTAAAATATTGAAACAAACTCAACGGAAAAACCATGCCACGGCTCTCACAAATTGATAGGGAACGCGCCGTGGGTATGCTGGACAGCGGAAGGAGCCGCACTGACGTCGCGCACCACTTTGGTGTTAATGAAAGTACAGTTCGACGCCTACGAAGTCGTCTTAGGGACACTGGATCTACTCGCGACAGACCTCGGTCAGGTAGACCACGTGTTACTACTCCCCAGGAGGACCGCTATATTCAGGTCTCACACCTACGCCAGAGATTTATTCCAGCGACAACCACCGCCGGAGCACTCCCAGGACGTCAGGGCAATCGCATCAGTGCCCAAACAGTGAGAAGACGGCTTCATGAACACGGTATTCGAAGCCGGCGCGCGTATCGCGGAATGCCCTTAACCGGTGCTAGGGGCCAAGCGAGGCGCCAATGGGCCATGAATCATGTGCGCTGGAGACTTGCGGACTGGAATAGGGTTCTTTTCACAGACGAATCGCGTTTCTGTCTGGAATATGCCGATGGACGAAGACGCGTATGGCGTCGGAGCGGCGAACGATTCACGAACGCTTGCGTGCAAGAACGTGACCGCCTTGGTGGCCAAAGTATTATGGTCTGGGGTGGAATAGCTTTTGGATTAAGAACTGAACTGCGCTTTGTGGATGGGAATCTCACCGCACAGCAATATCGTGATCAAATTTTGGTTAGTTAGTTAGTTAGTTATTTGATTGGTTTAACGACACCGCCAACCTGTTGCAGGTCATATTGTGTCATTCCTGGTAACTTTGTCGAATTTATACTTTATTGATTAAAAATGATTATAAAATAAAGTCTTAAATATACTAAAAAATATACTAAAATTAGACTTAATGGTGGTCTACACATAGGAATACATATTAATCTCTTTTAAAAATTCTAGGACCTTGTTGGAATTTACCTTCTCAAAGAGCTCTCTCATGGAATCAACTCTATAATAACGGGGACGAATGTGATTGAAGTCTATACAATCTATCAAGATGTGTTTTACTGTATACCGTTCCTGACAACTTATACATTCGGGTTGTGGTTCACCTCTTAAGAGGTGTTTGTGAGTAGTGTAAGAATGTCCTATTCTTAATCTGTGAATTACCATATCGTCGCGAAGGCCATTTAGGGAGGGCAATTTGCGCCCTACCACAGGGTTAATTTGGTTAGTTAGTTAGTTAGTTATTTGATTGGTTTAACGACACCGCCAACCTGTTGCAGGTCATATTGTGTCATTCCTGGTAACTTTGTCGAATTTATACTTCATTGATTAAAAATGATTATAAAATAAAGTCTTAAATATACTAAAAAATATACTAAAAATAGACTTAATGGTGGTCTACACATAGGAATACATATTAATCTCTTTTAAAAATTCTAGGACCTTGTTGGAATTTACCTTCTCAAAGAGCTCTCTCATCGAATCAACGCTATAATAACGGGGACGAATGTGATTGAAGTCTATACAATCTATCAAGATGTGTTTTACTGTATACCGTTCCTGACAACTTATACATTCGGGTTGTGGTTCACCTCTTAAGAGGTGTTTGTGAGTAGTGTAAGAATGTCCTATTCTTAATCTGTGAATTACCATATCGTCGCGAAGGCCATTTAGGGAGGGCAATTTGCGCCCTACCACAGGGTTAATTTGGTATAGCTTATTGTTGGTTTGTTCATCCCAATATTGTTGCCATAGATTTTTGACATATCTAGAAATATGGCACTTAAAATCTGATGACGGTATAAGGAAATCTGAGCAGTCTTGGTTTAACGCTTCTTTGGCGCCTTTGTCGGCTGCCTCGTTGCCCGGGATTCCAACGTGGCTCGGTACCCAACAAAATATTATCTCTTTGCCAGCTTTTACCACTTCGTCGTGTTTTTCTATCAAGTCCAAAATTATTGGGTTGGATACCTGTAAGTTTTCTAGTGACTCAAGCACTGACATGGAGTCCACGCACAATATGAATTTTTTGTAGCGGCTAATCTTGATAATTTGCATAGCTAGCTGCAGGGCTCTAACTTCTGCAGAGAAAATAGAAGACCCATCAGGGAGCCTGGTTCTAAATGTATTATTTTCTGTGACAATAGCTGCTGCAGCCTTGTCCTCAAGTTTGGAACCATCGGTATATATGAAATGGTAGTCATTATAATTATCCTTTAATTCTGCAAATTTTGACTGAAATACACACGGGTTAGTTCGTTCTTTTGTGGACTCAGAAAGAGTCTTCAAGACCACAGGTTTCGTTAACTTCCAAGGGGGTTGGTTAGGTATTTTATAATTTGCAACAGATTCAACGATTATACCTGCTTCTTGCAGGTGTGGTATAATCCTACTTCCAAGGGGGGGAATAGCATTGGTACCTCTATACGCATAATGTGATCCGAAAACAATCTGATGAGTAGGGTTATTTCTATTGGCGTAAAGTTTTGTACAATACTGCATGGCAAGTTTTAACCGCCGTATATTGAGAGGTTGTTCATTTGCCTCAAAGTGTAAACTGTCGGCTGGGGATGTTCTAAAGGCATTTAAACATATTCTTAAGCCTTGATTCTGTATCGGTTCTAGCATCTTGAGATATGATGGTCTAGTTGAGCCATAAACTATACTGCCATAGTCCAGTCGCGATCTAATTAGAGCTCTATACAACATAAGTTTAGTATCACGATCTGCTCCCCAATCGTGGGAGGAGATGACTCTCAGTAAATTTAAGGCCTTCTGACACTTTCTTCGGAGGTGTTTGATATGTGGGATAAAACTAAGTTGGCTATCAAAAATTAAACCTAAAAATTTGTTTTCCTTGACAACAGGGATTTGCACGTTAGAGATGTGTAAAACTGGATCGTCGTGCTGTTTTCGTTTTTTACAAAAGTGTATACAAACCGTTTTGGTTTGTGAGAATTTAAAACCATTCTTATTCGCCCAAACTTGGAGAGAATAAATACTCTGCTGAAGACGACGCTGTATTAAATTCATACTTTTGCCTCTACACGACATGGCAAAATCATCCACGAAGAGTGAGCTATCTATCCCCTGTCTCAGTGTATCTTTTATATTGTTGATTTTTATCAGGAAAAGTAGAATTGAAAGGATGCATCCTTGCGGGAAGCCTTCCTCTTGTTCAAAGTATTCTGAGAATATTGTACCAAGGCGAACCCTGAATCGACGGTCGTCCAGGAATCCTTTTATAAACTGGGGCAGACGGCCTCGGAGGCCGAAATCAAAAAGATCCTTTAGTACTCCGTGTTTCCATGCTGTGTCATAAGCTTTTTCCAAGTCGAAGAAAACGGTAACAACATGTTCCTTGTTATTGAAAGCTTCTTTCACAAAAGATTCTAATCTTACAAGATGGTCCAGAGTGCTCCTTTGTTTCCCCTAAAGCCACTCTGTATGTCGGCAAGCAAGTTGTTTCTTTCCAGGTACCATTTTAATCTTTCAGCTACCATTCGCTCAAATGTTTTGCACAGGGCACTTGTCAAGGAAATTGGTCTGTAATTCTGAGGATTTCGTGGATCTTTGTTTGGCTTTGGTATTGGTATTATTGTGGCTTCCTTCCATATTTCTGGAAAAGTGTCGGAATTCCAGGTATGATTTAACAATTCTAAAAGGATCTGTAGGGTATGGTCTGGCAAATGTCTAAGCATCTGATAATGTATGTCATCTGGTCCTGCTGCTGAATCATGGGAACTATCTATGGCCTTTCTCAATTCATTGAGAGAAAAGTGCTCATTATACGCTTCGCTGTTGTCAGAATAGAAGTTAAGAGGATTAGTTTCTTCTGTTTCTTTATGGCGTCTAAACTCGTGGCTATAATTTTCGGAAGATGAGTTATGTTCAAATGTTTCGCCTAGGGTATCTAAAATGTCCTTTGGGTCGGTGATCATATTATTGTTAGCTTCTAGATGGCTTACTGTGCTAAAAGTGTTCTTACCAGATATTTTTCTAACCATGTCCCAGGTCTTTTTTAGAGAATTATTTGTGTTGAGTTGAGAAACATATTCATGCCAGGATTCTTGTTTGCTTCTTTTGACTGTTTTACGCGCAACTGCCTTGGCCCTTTGATATTCTATTTTTCTTGTAATGTCTGGGTAGTCTGAAAAATTTTTGAGAGCTTGTTTACGGAGCGCTATGGATTCTTTACAAGCGTCATTAAACCACGGTTTGTGTGGTTTCTTGCGGGATCCTGATGTCCTTGGGATAGATTTTTCACACACTCCATGGAGAAGAAAGGTAAATAATGAGATATGTTCGTCTTCATCATCAGTAAAATGTTTCCTTTTGATACTCTGATGACATAATTCTTGGAATTCTGACCAGTCTGCTTTCTGAAACTTCCATTTTGGGGATCTTTTTTCGTGGTATGGTTTAGACTCAGACAATAAAATAGGAAAGTGGTCACTGCCGTGGAGATCACCCAACACTTTCCAATTAAAATCAAGATATAAATTAGCAGATGCTATAGAAAGGTCAATAGAGGTTTTTGAACCAGTACCAGGGTGAAGTTATGTATATGACTTGTCGTTGAAAATGGTTAAATTATGATGGTTAAGGAGATTTTCTACCAATTTTCCCTTCAAATCTACGTAACTATTGCCCCACAATGTACTGTGAGCATTAAAGTCGCCCACGAATAGGACTGGCTTAGGTAACTGATTTATTAGGTCATTCAACTCTTCTGGTTGAGGTCTCAAATGTGGTGGCAAATAAATATTACAAATTGTGAAAGTTTTGCCAAGCGTGATACGAATCGCCTGGGTCTGGAAAGGCGTATTTAGTTTAATTTCGCTTTGTAAGAGATCACTTCGAACAAACATAGCGATTCCACCTGTCGCTCTGTCATCCGATGAGGGTTTGTTGTATGACGTATATCCTCTAAGTTTTGGTGGATTGTCGTTTTTGCTGAATGTTTCCTGAAGACAAAATACTGCCGGATCATTTAAGTGCATAAGTGTTAACAATTCATGGTAGTTGGTCCAAAAACCTCTGATATTCCAATGAATTATTGTCATCGTTACTTGCTAAGAGCTCGATTTCTGTTAATCGTTACTTTTGGAGGCTTTTCATTTGAGCGGGGTGGCTTAGGGGAGGTTCTGCCTGCAGGTCTCCCATCGCCAGCATCCATAAGAGGGGAGTATCTATTCCCACTCATTTCCTCCGTAAGGTTTGTGCGCAACCTCTGTTTGGCAAGTTGAGCTCTTTGTTTGAGTCTTGCCTTTGTTTCGTGGCCCAGCTGAGAGGATTGGGGGCTTGGAGTACAAGACCCGTCTCTCTTCCCTGACAGCTCAGGAGATGTGTTTGGTAAAGACTCACAAAGACTGGAGTCTGTTTCAGTTTTAGTTTCTTTTGTTTTTCTAGAAGGCCGTTGTTGCTTTGGTGGCGAAAAAATCTTTTGTTCCGTAATCCATGTGATGTCAGTTTGACAGGCAGAATCCTGAAACTTGGGTCTTACTGAGCTAGCATATGTTTTCGCATTTGATGGGAGGAGGGTAGCAGCCAGTTTTCGGGCTTCGGGATAAGACACCGATTTTTCAAATTTTATCTGTTGCACTTTCTTTTCTGCATGCCACCGCGGACAATCCTTGGATGAAGCCGGGTGGCTGCCCATACAGTTTATGCATTTGGGGTTGTGAGAGGTACATGAACTATATTCATGCCCTTCCTCCCCGCATTTTGCGCAGGTGGGTTTTTGATTTCTGCATTTGTCTTTGTTATGCCCGTATTTCTGGCAGTGGAAACAGCGAATAGGGTTCGGAATATATATTTTCACTGGTAGGATTTTGGAGCCGTGCGTTGTTCCTACAGTGCAACAGAACCATCTCATTTTCCAACAGGACAACGCCAGACCCCATGTGGCAAGGTTGTTTATGGATTACATTCGTGCCAATGGAGTGAACGTGTTGCCATGGCCGGCGTTTTCACCAGATCTCTCACCCATAGAGCACGTCTGGGACGTGTTAGGCCGAGCTGTTCGTCAGAGACGCAACCCTCCGTCTACGCTACCACAGCTACGCCAAGCCCTCATCGAGGAGTGGCATCGCATACCCAGAGTCGTAATCCAGCGCATGGTGACCTCTATGAGGCGCCGGTGTACGGCGGTGATTAACGCGAACGGAGGCCACACTCGTTATTAGGCACTTTAACTCGTCATTTTGTGAGGCACTTTTGTTGTGTTAAATGAACCGTGACTATCTTCTGTAAAGTGACTAAAACTGTCTAGAAGTATGCTATAACAACTGCCTTTTTGATATATGTAACATAGATTCCAGTTGCAAATTTAGGAAGATAGATGTGGAATTTCTAAGAATCGGCGTTTCTTTTGTTGTTGGGTATATGATATGTAATTACAGTAATTTGTGTGCATAAGAAAATTAGAGTTACCGAAATTTAAGCTATCGAATTGGTACTATATTATATTGCGCAAATGTAAAAACAAAATGTTATATATATATATATATATATATATATATATATATATATATATATATATATATATATATATATATATATATATATATGCATGGCTGTAATTTATTATTGATATAGCTTAACAAATTTATTATTGGCGTAGTTAAATAGATCGCGCAACACTAAATGTCAAGGCAACTAGAAAAATAATGTTTGTACATATAATTTTGATAAGTAATTACACTGCTTAGAGTGTTTAAGAATTTTATATATTGAAGAAAAAAATACGTAAATACTTGTGTTGTTAATTATTTATTCGTGTAAAAGGACAATTCAAGAAAGTTTAAGCTAACGAATGGGCACTTGATTATATTGCACAATTGCAACAAAATTTATATAGTCTATATGTTGTTTATTATTGATATAGTTTAATGAAGTTATTTATAATTTATATAGTTTAATAGGTCGAACAAAAAAAAAAAAAAAAAAAAAAAAAAAAAAAAAAAAAAATCTGCACATATAATGGAAAAACAATATATGTGTATGTCAGGAGAAAACATTTCCAAAATAAACAAGGCTTCTACCTACGGGTATATTGATAGCCAAAAAGCTCGTCACTGCAATAAGAATTAACAAAGCTTTAATTTACATGTTAAGAAAAAAGAGAGTTTGACGACTGCACATAAGAAGAAAAAGAATGTTTGCAGACATAATGGAAATATATATGTATATATGTATGTCAGAAGTTGATCTTTTCATTATAAACAAGGCTTCTGCCTAGATGTACACTGATAGCCATAAAATACCGTCACTGCAAATAGAAGAAGTTAACAAAGCTATAATGAAGATACTTAGGAAGAATAGATTGGCAATTATAAGCAAAAATGAAGAGACAAATAATAAATGTACAAATAATGGAAAAATAAATTGAAGAAACATGTGTGTATGTCATGACAGTACCTTTTCATAATTGGTTAGTTAGTTATATGTTTTTTTTTAACGACAAGGCCAACCCTTTGCGGGTCATATTGTGTATTCTTAGGTAATAGCGGATAAAACGTTAAAAGTATGCGTTGAATATTAAAAACAGTGTATAATCTAAAAGTATGTCTATACAATAAAAACAGATTATATAAATACTAAAAATGCTGATACTAAAAATACTGATACAGGTTTGTTTCTTTTAGAAACTCTATTATTTTACACGGTTGTATTTTATCGAATAGCTCTGTCGTGGAACTGACAGTAAAATAAAGGGAACAAATGTCTTGCCAGTCTATGCAGTTTAGTTAGTTAGTTAGTTATTTGATTGGTTTAACGACACCGCCAACCTGTTGCAGGTCATATTGTGTCATTCCTGGTAACTCTGTCGAATTTTTACTTGATTGATTAAAAATGGTTATAAAATAAAGTCTTAATATAATAAAAAATATACTAAAAATAGACTTAATGGTGGTCTAAACATAGGAATACATGTTAATCTCTTTTAAAAATTCTAGGACCTTGTTGGAATTTACCTTCTCAAAGAGCTCTCTCATGGAATCAACTCTATAATAACGGGGACGAATGTGATTGAAGTCTATACAATCTATCAAGATGTGTTTTACTTAGCGGGGTACACTGTGTCAGAACATGTCAGTAATCAGTGACTAGAAGACAATGCCACAAGTTAAAATCAAGGTACGCTAAAACCATGTATATTCTAAAATTATAAAGTAAAAAACGACTAGAAATACTGATGCAGGTTGATTTCTTTTAAAAATTGTATAAATTTGCAAGGCTCTACTTCACCAGCTGCCTCAAGGAGTCAGCTCTGAAATGACGTTAGCAGGCGTCTTGGAAATCGGTACAATCTATTAAGATATGTTTAACGGTGTAAAGTTTCTGACACCCGACACAGTCGGGTGCCGGCTCACCTCTTAAAAGATGTTTGTGGGTGACATATGTATGTCCTATTCTGGCTCTATGGTGAACCATTTCATCTCGCACACTGTTAAGTGGCGGGGGCTTTTTCCGACTAAGGGGTTTGTTTGATACAGCTTGTTGTTTCTTTGCTTGTTCCATCTTTCTTGCCACAATCTTTTTGTGTATCTTGTAATGCGATATTTAAAATCGGAGGCTGGTATAAGCATATCGATACAATTATCATTTAGAGCCTCTTTTGCAGCTTTGTCGGCTATCTCGTTTCCTCGGATACCCACTTGACTTGGAACCCAGCAAAACACTATGTCTTTGCCAGCTTTGGTGGCCTCGTCATACCTTTCCAGAAGGTCAAGGATAAGTGGGTTTGATATTTGTAGGTTTTCAATTGATTGCAGTACGGAGATAGAGTCCACGCATAACATAAACTTTTTGTATCGACTAATCTTCACTATCTGGATAGCGAGATGTAGAGGTTTAATTTCAGCTGAGAAAATAGAGGAACCATTTGGAAGTCTTGTTTTCAAGGTGTTATTTTAAGTTATAACGGAAACAGCCGATTTGTTGTAGAGCTTTGAGCCGTCCGTGTAGACGAAATGGTAGTCGTTAAATTCTTCCTTGAGCTCTGCAAAGTTTGATCGAAATAGAAAGGGGCTAGTTGTTTCCTTTGCATAGACCGAAAGGTTTTTTAGTACCACAGGTTTGGTGAGTTTCCACTGTGGTAGTTTTGGTACTCATTATTTTGCAATTGACTCTATGGTGATGTCAGCATTATCAATGTGAGGCTGAACCCTCGCTCCAAATGGAGGTATTACGGTAGGGCCTCTTTCATGGAAGCGAGAAAAATCCGATCCAAAGACTGAGTTGTATGTGGGATTCTTCTTATTTGCATAAGGCGTTGTAGTGTAAGTGGAAGGAAAGGTCAAGGCAAAGGTGTGCCAATTCCATGGTTGTAGGGCTATTGTGTCTGCAACAACATATTACGAACACATGAAGAAGGTCCACAAGTGTACCATGCGTAAATTCAGAAACATGGTGGCGAAGTCGAAGTTCCGCGAACTGGGCTGTGATCGCGATGTTCTGTCTCTCGCTAGCAATCAACCAGTTCCTACAGCAGCAGTTTCGACACCGGAGGTACCTGAAGTGGCAGCTTTTAACAGTCTAGAAACTTCCAGCCATGAAACGGAGGAGATACCTCAAGTGACAGTTCCTCGAAGTGCAGAGGTTTCTAATGCTCAGGTGGGGAAAAATTTTTCAGTTTTGTCAAGCAGCAATCAATACACTGCGTGTGTAATTGCGCTTGACGAAATGGAGTGCGACGCTTCCAAAGCGGCGAGGTTGAAAAGCCGCTGCAGGGAATGTAAAATTTCCTCCTGAGTGGACACAGAAAGTCCATGAGCGTGGCACAAAACCAGGTTGACCAGACAAGGAGATGCCTTCTCCGTACCAACTACTTCTTCAGCCAACCGATCTCATTCATTTTGAAGAACTCGATTGGTAAGAGCACATAGTAAATAAATAATAACAGAAATATCCTTATTATGTTGTTGTTGGAGAAAAGTGTTCCGTTTCCAAGATAAATAAAGGCAGTAACTAACTAATATTGTATTTTGGATTAGCCAGCTTTTTTTCAAGTAATTACCCAGACTCAATATAAATGTTTAAATGAATGCAGAGATAAATGTTTATACGTTTAAATAAATATACGTTAAAGCAGAAAATCATAGGAGCGAATAAGCAAGAAGTAAAAACAAAAGTATCCTTATTATGCTGCTCTATCATTAGATTTTATGCTGCTCTATCACTAGCTTTAATGTTGCCTTATCATTAGTTTTTATGTTGCTCTATTATTAGGTTTTAATGTTGCTCTATCATTAGTTTGTCTCTATTATGCTATTCTCAATGGCGGAGTTTCCTAAGCTAAGCCGAAAGTGCTATATAAAGGTACAGAAATGCCCGACCAAGTCCAGGAAGACTGTGGATATTTAAAAATTAAGTTTCAGTGCATTGCAGAGCACAACATTTGACATTATTTCAGCATCGTGAGAACGAAAAAAAAAAATGCATCATTTAAATTTAATCCAATAGTATTAATTTTACAAGAAGTCTCAGTTAAGTATGAAGCTACAAACATAATTACTAGTTTAATGCTTATATCTGCTTGAATCTTACGTAACATCATAATTGCATTTCAATCTGAAACAGGCATCGCGATTTGAGAACGCAGCAACGGTGTTGGACATGCGGTTGTGGGTATGGGCAGAAGTTCCAAAAAGTGTATTTGTTTTTGTATTGTTCTTTAGATCCCTTTCAACTGCTATGCTCATATCGGGATCCCCCTGCCACATTATACTGAAATTGGGCATTCAAGCACTGCTTCTAACACTTACATGTTGAGTGCCTCACAGGGTAGCAATAGCATTGTATTGTATTGTTCTTTAGATCCCTTCCAACTGCTATGGTCACATCGGGATCCCCCTGCCACATTATGCTGAAATGGGGCATTCCAGCATTCCTTCTAACCCTTACATGTGGTGTGCCTCACACGGTAGCAAGTAGGAGTGCAATTTTAAAGTCTTAGGTATGACCCGACCGGGGTTTGAACCATGATTTTCCAGTCTCGAGGCGGACACTCTAGCCACTAGGCCACCGAGGCTGAGAAATCGCAGTATACACCTGCCCGAGTTGATTGATTGATTGGTTTAACGACATCCGCAACCGGTTAGGGCCATAGGGCCAAAAAAAGAGAGAAAAAAAAAAAAGAAGAAGAAGAAGGCGTGTATCAAAGATTGGGAGGAGATTTAAGAAACATTGTACATAAAGTTTTTTTTCGTTAGTTGGAAATATCGTAATTAAAATGTATATAGTTCGCCAGTGAAAATCATTGCTCCATTTACTGCGCGTCGAGTTCTTCGCTGATTGTACTTCGACTACACTCAATGGAGGAAAATGTGTCTGTGTGATCCTGTGTGTAAATAGCTTTCCCGTGTGTAAATAGTCAAGAAATTTATATTTGTAAGCCGGAAGACGTAGTAAGTCCAGCACTCGTCTTCATATTGGCTGGCTGATTAAACATTTCGCTCCCCTATTTAATATACATATGAAGAGCTCAGATAAGAGCTCTACATATTTGACCATGGAGTAAAAGGACGAGTTCGTCGGTGTGCGTCTACGACTAAGACCTAGTGAAAACCCTTGTGGTTACCGTTTACAGGGCGGGCACCCAAAGACCTGAAATACGCTAGTGTCATCGCGCTTGAGTGTTTGTGTGTGCGTATGAAAAAATAGTAGGAATAGACTGACCATTCGAACACATCTTTGAATGGTGCGCGCTAAACTGAGAGCTCGCTGCCGGGAGAGGGGGGGGCGGAGGTCTAATTGATTGGTCCAGAAATCTGGCCCAGAATTCCCATGGTCCAGCATTCTGGTCCAGAACATCCATTTCCCCCTACTAACGTCTTTAAATTAAATTTTATATTCGACCAGTCTTCCTCATTTTCGAATTCGACGGTCAATTTTGCAAAAGCTGTAAGAGGTGTTGCTTCTTTATTTATGTTTGATTTGATTGATTGATTGATTTGTTTAACGACACCGGCAACCCGTTAGGGTCATATTGTGTCGGTTCTGTTGCTATATCAAGAGTCAGTTGAAACTAAAATCAATTAAAGTAGACATAACAAGTAGTGTATAATCTAAAACCAACTAAATTCAATTTAAAACTTACTGTACTTATTTATGTAGTAACTAACCCTGACCCTTTGTTCAACATTTAGTAAACTGTATCAACATTTTATTGCCAATTGGTAAATAAATAAACAATAAATATGTGTTCAGTGTAGTAAACAATAAATACAAGTTTCTCGCTTTTTTGTTTTTTTTGTTTGTTTTTGTTTTGTTTTGTTTTGTGATTGCTAAAGCGGTCAATACTCCATTCATTACACCGCCTATGCACAGGTCAAAAACTGTAAGGATACGTTTGGCAAAGAATGAGTTAGTTAGTTAAATGGTTTGTTTAACGACACTACCGACCCTTAGCGGGTTACATTGTGTCAGAACATGTCAGTATTCAGTGACTAGAAGACAATGCTACAAGTTAAACTTGTAAACTAAAACCATGTATATTCTAAAATCATAAGGTATCATAAGGTAAAAAAGGGCTAGAAATCCTGATACAGATTGATTTCTTTTAAAAATTGTATAAATTTGCTACTTTCTGCTTCATCAAGGAGCTGCCTCAAGGAGTCAGCTCTGAAATGACGTGAGCGGGCGTCTTGGAAATCGGTACAATCTATTAAGATATATTTAACGGTGTAAAGTTTCTGACATTTAGTAAACGGTATCAACATTTTATTGCCAATTGGTAAATAAATAAACAATAAATATGTGTTCAGTGTAGTAAACAATAAATACAAGTTTCTCGCTTTTTTGTTTTTTTTTGTTTTTTTTTTGTTTTTGTTTTGTTTTGTTTTGTGATTGCTAAAGCGGTCAATACTCCATTCATTACACCGCCTACGCACGGGTCAAAAACTGTAAGGATACGTTTGGCAAAGAATGAGTTAGTTAGTTAAATGGTTTGTTTAACGACACTACCGACCCTTAGCGGGTTACATTGTGTCAGAACATGTCAGTATTCAGTGACTAGAAGACAATGCTACAAGTTAAACTTGTAAACTAAAACCATGTATATTCTAAAATCATAAGGTATCATAAGGTAAAAAAGGGCTAGAAATCCTGATACAGATTGATTTCTTTTAAAAATGGTATAAATTTGCTACTTTCTGCTTCATCAAGGAGCTGCCTCAAGGAGTCAGCTCTGAAATGACGTGAGAGGGCGTCTTGGAAATCGGTACAATCTATTAAGATATGTTTAACGGTGTAAGGTTCCTGACACCCGACACAGTCGGGTACCGGCTCGCCTCTTAAAAGATGTTTGTGGGTGATATATGTATGTCATATTCTGGCTCTATGGTTGATTGATTGATTGATTTGTTTAACGACACCGGCAACCCGTTAGGGTCATATTGTGTCGGTTCTGTTGCTATAGGAAGACTCAGTTGAAACTAAAATCAATTAAAATGGACATAACAAGTAGTGTATATTCTAAAACCAACTAAATTCAATTTAAAACTTACTGTACAAGTGTATTTCTTTCAGAAAAGAAATAATTTTCCTTGGTGCTATCTTTGTAAAAAGGTCTTTCACGGAATTCGCACTGTAGTAGCGTGAATGAATGTTCTGAAAATCTACGCAATTGAGTAGAATATGTTTTCAGTCAAACGTTCTTGACAACCAATACATTCTGGCGGCGCATCGCCTCTCAAAAGATATCTGTGGGTAAATGTATGTATGCCCGATTCGGCCTCTATGCATGACTGTTTTGTCTCGAATATTTTCAAGAGCTAACTACTTTTGTCCAACTGTTGGTTGGATTTGAAAGATTTTGTTATTTCTTTGTTCCTTCCACTTTTGCTGCCAAAGGTTTTTTTTACATAACTTGACATATGGGGTTTAAAGTCGGAGTATGGTATGAGAAGGTCGGATATGTTGAAGTTTAGCGCCTCTTTTGCTGCCTGGTCCGCAGCTTCATTACCCGATATGCCGACGTGGCTTGGCACCCAGCAAAACACTACGGATTTGCCTTGTTTGATTGCCCTTTCATAACGTTCTATTAAGTCTAAAATCATCGTGTTCGACACCTGCAGATTTTCTAGTGATTGTAAGAACGATAAGGAATCGACACAGATAAGGAACTTTTTGTACCTACTAATCTTGACGATTTCCATGGCTAGTTGGAGTGCCCGAACCTCCGCGGAAAAGATAGAGGAACAGTTTGGTAATCTTGTTTTCAGGGTATTTGATTTTGTAACTATTGAGGCAGCAACTTTGTTATCGAGTTTAGATCCGTCCGTGTATACGAAATGATGGTGAGGGTAGGTTTCCTTTATCTCAGCAAACCTAACTTTGAACTCTTCAGCATTTATTGCGTCTTTGGAAAAGTTTGTCAGAGCTTTGTTTATGGTTGGCCTTTGTATTTTCCATGTTGGGTATTTCGAAGCTTTTAAATTTGCAATTTGCTCGACTTTGATTCCAGCATTATTAAGGTGGTTATGGGTTCTAGTGACAAAGGGTACGATAACCCTACCGCGTGTGTTTAAGATTTCTGAGTGGTCTTTTTCGAACACTGCCTTATGGGTGGGGTTTCCTTTATTTGCGTATAGTTTAACTGCATATTGCATTGAGAGTTTGATTTGCTGGATATCTAGTGGATGTTCATTTGATTCAACCTGAAGGCTTTCCGCAGGTGACGTTCTGAAAGCGTTAAAGCAGAGGCGAAGGCCTTGGTTTTGTATTTGGTCTGGGATCTTTAAGTACCGTAGCAACTGTATTGTATTGTGTTGTTCTTTAGATCCCTTTCAACTGCTATGGTCACATCGGGATCCCCCTGCCACATTATACTGAAATGGGGCATTCCAGCATTCCTTCTAATCCTTACATGTGGAGTGCCTCACAGGGTAGCAAGTAGGAGTGCAATTTTAAAGTCTTAGGTATGACCCGACCGGGGTTTCAACCACGATCTTTCAGTCTCGAGGCGGACACTCTAGCCACTAGGCCACCTAGGCTGAGAAATCGCAGTATACACCTGCCCGAGTTGATTGATTGATTGATTGAGTTTAACGACACCCGCAATCGATTAGGGTCATATTGTGTCGGTTCTGTTGCCCGAGTGCACCGACAATAGATATGAACTGCTTTGACAACGAACATGTACATAACGATGCTTGTATTGCAATTGTAAAAAAAAGAGACAAAAAGAAGGAGGCGTATATCAAAGATTGGGAGGAGATTTAAGAAACATTGTACATAAAGATTTTTTCATTAGTTGTAAATATCGTAATTAAAATGTGTATAGTTCACCAGTGAAAATCATTGCTCCATTTACTACGCGTCGAGTTCTTCGCTGATTGTACTTCGACTACACTCAATCCAGCAAAATGTGTCTGTGTGATCCTGTGTGTAAAAAGCTTTCCTGTGTGTAAAAAGTCAAGACATTTATATGTGTAAGCCGCATGACGTAGCAAGTCCAACACTCGTCTTCATATTAGCTGGTTAATTAAAAATTTCGCTCCCCTATTTAATATACATATGAAGAGCTCAGATTAGAGCTCTACATATTTGTGAATATGGAGTACAAGGACGAGTTCGTCGGTGTGCGTCTGCGACTAAGACCTAGTGAAAACCCTCGTGGTTACCGTTTACAGGGCGGGCACCCAAAGACCTGAAATACGCTAGTGTCATTGCGCTTGAGTGTTTATGTGTGCGTATGAAATGGACTGACCATTCGAACATATCTCAGAACCTACAGCTTCTACAACTACAAGGTGCAACGAGTAGGAAAAGTGAAAAATCCACGCTTAGGTACCAGTCGAAGGTAACACTTCCTTATTCTATACTAACTTTTTTTAATTACTTAACAGCAACGCTCACACAAGGTGGAAAGAAATATTTAAGACATTACTTCACTTGTAAACTTGTTTTTTTAAGAGCACTTCAGAAGATAAATCAGATGTTGTTGTGATGAGATTATCCGTTTTGGTTTCTGCCTAAAACCACAGAACAAACTGTACTATTTTTAATCATCCTTGAATTAGAGATAATCGAACAAACTTCGTATTTTAAAAATATATGAAAGACTAAAGTCATTATAAAATGCATAATAACAATTATTTTATATTTTGATGTACAAAATTTACCAACAAAACAGATGCCCAACCGTTTGTCTAAATAAAAGGGCAAGCAAAAAGTTACTTTTTATGTTCAGTAAGTATGCAAAAGTAATATATAATACCTAATATTACAATATAAATATGTGTCATTTATGCTATCTTCAAAATATAAGAATTTAAAAAAAAAATACAAAAAAGAAGAAGGAAAAAAAAATCGAAGCTTTTCTCAAAAAAAGAGAGAGAGAGCTAGTACCTTTGCTCTTCCGAACAGGCACATAAATACAGTATATACCTAATATTAAAATACACACACACACACACACACACACACATATATATATATATATATATATATATAAAGATATATATATATATATATATATATATATATATATATCAAAATTAAATTATATTCATCAACTAAGGATTACAACAATCAAGGCAAATAAATTTGTATTACTATAGAAGTATTCACATGCATATATAATTTATAGACTTTCAGGTGATATTGCTCAAAGAGCCAAGAACGAGGTGCAATTTCTTTAAAAAAAAAACCGCTATCTGGAAGGAAATGATTAGTTCCGTCCACAAAAAGAGGCAAAGCAAGATTTTGGGTTGTGGACGGGAATTAAGCAGCTGTCACACTTCATAAACAAATCGGTCAACATTGAAAAATATCAAGATGTCATTGACGACTAAGGCGAGGAGGTAAGACATAATTTTGTAGTTTTCGCAGTGTGTTACTTTTTCATTATATATTTGTCGATAATAACTTGATAAATATTATTTTTAATTTATTGCTATTACGGTATTTCTGATACGAAATATAGTCAACAGCAACTTAGAGGTCAACGAATCTGAATGTGTCAGGAGTGCGATGTTTTCCCTGATGTATGGGAGAATAGCTAAGTTTCTCGCCTCCAATGAGAGCTTTCATAACGATGACGATGGCATTAGTGATCCGTCCTTTAATCATGTGAGTGTCAACTACGCCGTCACGCTCAGCTAATGCAACGGTAAGAAAACGTCCAGTTGACAAGAATATTTTTAGTATTGAAATAAGATTTTATAAGAAATGTTTTAATACATAGTTATTGCATTTCTAGAATTTTAAACAGTTTTGCTTTTAAACAGGAGAAGATAATATTCCGGCCGTCCCAGCCTACGGTGACCGTAAGCGACAAGGGTAAAAAAGGTGTACAGCTACAAGTGCCCAGTTCCTGGCTGTGGAACGCAAACAAGGGACAATATGCGCCATGTCTTCAGCAAGCACACACTAGTGACCTTTCCAAGGAGGAGACGAAGAACATAGCAAAACGCCTCGTTCTTCAGTGGAAGGTTAGTTAGTTAAATGATTTGTATGACGACTCGATCGACCCTTAGCGGGTTACATTGTGTCAGAACATGTCAGTAATCAGTGACTAGAAGACAATACTACAAGTTAAAATCAAGGTAAGCTAAAACCATGTATATTCTAAAATTATAAAGTAAAAAAACGACTAGAAATACTGATACAGGTTGATTTCTTTTAAAAATTGTATAAATTTGCAAGGCTCTACTTCACCAAACAGCTGCCTCAAGGAGTCGGCTCTGAAATGACGTGAGCGGGCGTCTTGGAAATCGGTACAGTCTATTAAGATATGTTTAACGGTGTAAGGTTCCTGACACCCGACACAGTCGGATACCGGCTCGCCTCTTGAAAGATGTTTGTGGGTGATATATGTATGTCATATTCTTGCTCTATGGTTGATTGATTGATTGATTTGTTTAACGACACCGGCAACCCGTTAGGGTCATATTGTGTCGGTTCTGTTGCTATAGGAAGACTCAGTTGAAACTAAAATCAATTAAAATGGACATCACAAGTAGTGTATATTCTAAAACCAACTAAATTCAATTTAAAACTTACTGTAGAAGTATATTTCTTTCAGAAAAGAAATAATTTTCCTTGGTGCTATCTTTGTAAAAAGGTCTTTCACGGAATTCGCACTGTAGTAGCGTGAATGAATGTTCTGAAAATCTACGCAATTGAGAATATGTTTTACAGTCAAACGTTCTTGACAACCAATACATTCTGGCGGCGCATCGCCTCTCAAAAGATATCTGTGGGTAATGTATGTATGCCCGATTCGGCCTCTATGCATGACTGTTTTGTCTCGAATATTGTCAAGAGCTAACTACTTTTGTCCAACTGTTGGTTGGATTTGAAAGAGTTTGTTATTTCTTTGTTCCTTCCACTTTTGTTGCCAAAGGTTTTTTACATAACTTGACATATGGGGTTTAAAGTCGGAGTATGGTATGAGAAGGTCGGATATGTTGAAGTTTAGCGCCTCTTTTGCTGCCAGCTTCATTACCCGATATGCCGACGTGGCTTGGCACCCAGCAAAACACTACGGATTTGCCTTGTTTGATTGCTCTTTCATAACGTTCTATTAAGTCTAAAATCATCGTGTTCGACACCAGCAGATTTTCTAGTGATTGTAAGAACGATAAGGAATCGACACAGATAAGGAACTTTTTGTACCTACTAATCTTGACGATTTCCATGGCTAGTTGGAGTGCCCGAACCTCCGTGGAAAAGATGGAGGAACCGTTTGGTAATCTTGTTTTCAGGGTATTTGATTTTGTAACTATTGAGGCAGCAACTTTGTTATCGAGTTTAGATCCGTCCGTGTATATGAAATGATGGTGAGGGTAGGTTTCCTTTATCTCAGCAAACCTAACTTTGAACTCTTCAGCATTTATTGCGTCTTTGGAAAAGTTTGTCAGAGCTTTGTTTATGGTTGGCCTTTGTGTTTTCCATGTTGGGTATTTCGAAGCTTTAAATTTGCAATTTGCTCGACTTTGATTCCAGCATTATTAAGGTGGTTATGGGTTCTAGTGCCAAAGGGTACGATAACCCTACCGCGTGTGTTTAAGATTTCTGAGTGGTCTTTTTCGAACACTGCCTTATGGGTGGGGTTTCCTTTATTTGCGTATAGTTTAACTGCATATTGCATTGAGAGTTTGATTTGCTGGATATCTAGTGGATGTTCATTTGATTCAACCTGAAGGCTTTCCGCAGGTGACGTTCTGAAAGCGTTAAAGCAGAGGCGAAGGCCTTGGTTTTGTATTTGGTTTGGGATCTTTAAGTACGGTAGCAATTGTATTGTACTGTGTTGTTCTTTAGATCCCTTTCAACTGCTATGGTCACATCGGGATCCCCCTGCCACATTATACTGAAATGGGGCATTCCAGCATTCCTTCTAATCCTTACATGTGGAGTGCCTCACAGGGTAGCAAGTAGGAGTGCAATTTTAAAGTCTTAGGTATGACCCGACCGGGGTTTCAACCACGATCTTTCAGATTCGAGGCGGACACTCTAGCCACTAGGCCACCTAGGCTGAGAAATCGCAGTATACACCTGCCCGAGTTGATTTTTTTGAGTTTAACGACACCCGCAATCGATTAGGGTCATATTGTGTCGGTTCTGTTGCCCGAGTGCACCGACAATAGATATGAACTGCTTTGACAACGAACATGTACTGGCGATGCTTGTATTGCAATTGTAAAAAAAAAAAAGAGACAAAAAGAAGGAGGCGTATATCAAAGATTGGGAGGAGATTTAAGAAACATTGTACATAAACGTTTTTTCATTAGTTGTAAATATCGTAATTAAAATGTGTATAGTTCACCAGTGACAATCATTGCTCCATTTACTACGCGTCGAGTTCTTCGCTGATTGTACTTCGACTACACTCAATCCAGCAAAATGTGTCTGTGTGATCCTGTGTGTAAAAAGCTTTCCTGTGTGTAAAAAGTCAAGACATTTATATGTGTAAGCCGCATGACGTAGCAAGTCCAACACTCGTCTTCATATTAGCTGGTTAATTAAAAATTTCGCTCCCCTATTTAATATACATATGAAGAGCTCAGATTAGAGCTCTACATATTTGTGAATATGGAGTACAAGGCCGAGTTCGTCGGTGTGCGTCTGCGACTAAGACCTAGTGAAAACCCTCGTGGTTACCGTTTACAGGGCGGGCACCCAAAGACCTGAAATACGCTAGTGTCATTGCGCTTG
The DNA here is from genome assembly GCA_949752745.1 of Protula sp. h YS-2021. Classification (NCBI taxonomy): domain Eukaryota; kingdom Metazoa; phylum Annelida; class Polychaeta; order Sabellida; family Serpulidae; genus Protula; species Protula sp. h YS-2021. The sequence continues at coordinate 214,725 of OX457032.1, read as the reverse complement.
AGTGTTTATGTGTGCGTATGAAATGGACTGACCATTCGAACATATCTCAGAACCTACAGCTTCTACAACTACAAGGTGCAACGAGTAGGAAAAGTGAAAAATCCACGCTTAGGTACAAGTCGAAGGTAACACTTGCTTACTCTACACTAACTTTTTTTAATTACTTAACAGCAACGCTCACACAAGGTGGAAAGAAATATTTAAGACATTACTTCACTTGTAAACTTGTATTTTTAAGAGCACTTCAGAAGATACATCAGATGTTGTTATGATGAGATTATCCGTTTTGGTTTCTGCCTAAAACCACAGAACAAACTGTACTATTTTTAATCATCCTTGAATTAGAGATAATCGAACACACTTCGTATTTTAAAAATATATGAAAGACTAAAGTCATTATAAAATGCATAATAACAATTATTTTATATTTTGATGTACAAAATTTACCAACAAAACAGATGCCCAGCCGTTTGTCAAAATAAAAGGGCAAACAAAAAGTTACTTTTTATGTTCAGTAAGTATGCAAAAGTAATATATAATACCTAATATTACAATATAAATATGTGTCATTTATGCTATCTTCAAAATATAAGAATTTAAAAAAAAAAATACAAAAAAGAAGAAGGAAAAAAAAAATCGAAGCTTTTCTCAAAAAAAGAGAGAGAGAGAGCTAGTACCTTTGCTCTTCCGAACAGGCACATAAATACAGTATATACCTAATATTAAAATACATATATATATATATATATATGTAAAAATTAAATTATATTCATCAACTAAGGATTACAACAATCAAGGTAAATAAATTTGTATTACTATAGAAGTATTCACATGCATATATTATTTATAGACTTTCAGGTGATATTGCTCAAAGAGCCAAGAACGAGGTGCAATTTCTTAAAAAAAAACCGCTATCTGGAAGGAAATGATTAGTTCCGTCCACAAAAAGAGGCAAAGCAAGATTTTGGGTTGTGGACGGGAATTAAGCAGTTGTCACACTTCATAAACAAATCGGTCAACATTGAAAAATATCAAGATGTCATTGACGACTAAGGCGAGGAGGTAAGACATAATTTTGTAGTTTTCGCAGTGTGTTACTTTTTCATTATATATTTGTCGATAATAACTTGATAAATATTATTTTTAATTTATTGCTATTACGGTATTTCTGATACGAAATATAGTCAACAGCAACTTAGAGGACAACGAATCTGAATGTGTCAGGAGTGCGATGTTTTCCCTGATGTATGGGAGAATAGCTAAGTTTCTCGCCTCCAATGAGAGCTTTCATAACGATGACGATGGCATTAGTGATCCGTCCTTTAATCATGTGAGTGTCAACTACGCCGTCACGCTCAGCTAATGCAACGGTAAGAAAACGTCCAGTTGACAAGAATATTTTTAGTATTGAAATAAGATTTTATAAGAAATGTTTTAATAAATAGTTATTGCATTTCTAGAATTTTAAATAGTTTTGCTTTTAAACAGGAGAAGATAATATTCCGGCCGTCCCAGCCTACGGTGACCGTAAGCGACAAGGGTAAAAAAGGTGTACAGCTACAAGTGCCCAGTTCCTGGCTGTGGAACGCAAACAAGGGACAATATGCGCCATGTCTTCAGCAAGCACACACTAGTGACCATTCCAAGGAGGAGACGAAGAACATAGCAAAACGCCTCGTTCTTCAGTGGAAGGTTAGTTAGTTAAATGATTTGTATGACGACTCGATCGACCCTTAGCGGGTTACATTGTGTCAGAACATGTCAGTAATCAGTGACTAGAAGACAATACTACAAGTTAAAATCAAGGTAAGCTAAAACCATGTATATTCTAAAATTATAAAGTAAAAAAAAACGACTAGAAATACTGATACAGGTTGATTTCTTTTAAAAATGGTATAAATTTGCAAGGCTCTTCTTCACCAAACAGCTGCCTCAAGGAGTCGGCTCTGAAATGACGTGAGCGGGCGTCTTGGAAATCGGTACAGTCTATTAAGATATGTTTAACGGTGTAAGGTTCCTGACACCCGACACAGTCGGGTACCGGCTCGCCTCTTAAAAGATGTTTGTGGGTGATATATGTATGTCATATTCTGGCTCTATGGTTGATTGATTGATTGATTTGTTTAACGACACCGGCAACCCCTTAGGGTCATATTGTGTCGGTTCTGTTGCTATAGAAAGACTCAGTTGAAACTAAAATCAATTAAAATGGACATAACAAGTAGTGTATATTCTAAAACCAACTAAATTCAATTTAAAACTTACTGTACAAGTGTATTTCTTTCAGAAAAGAAAAAATTTTCCTTGGTGCTATCTTTGTAAAAAGGTCTTTCACGGAATTCGCACTGTAGTAGCGTGAATGAATGTTCTGAAAATCTACGCAATTGAGAATATGTTTTACAGTCAAACGTTCTTGACAACCAATACATTCTGGCGGCGCATCGCCTCTCAAAAGATATCTGTGGGTAATGTATGTATGCCCGATTCGGCCTCTATGCATGACTGTTTTGTCTCGAATATTGTCAAGAGCTAACTACTTTTGTCCAACTGTTGGTTGGATTTGAAAGAGTTTGTTATTTCTTTATTCCTTCCACTTTTGCTGCCAAAGGTTTTTTACATAACTTGACATATGGGGTTTAAAGTCGGAGTATGGTATGAGAAGGTCGGATATGTTGAAGTTTAGCGCCTCTTTTGCTGCCAGCTTCATTACCCGATATGCCGACGTGGCTTGGCACCCAGCAAAACACTACGGATTTGCCTTGTTTGATTGCCCTTTCATAACGTTCTATTAAGTCTAAAATCATCGTGTTCGACACCTGCAGATTTTCTAGTGATTGTAAGAACGATAAGGAATCGACACAGATAAGGAACTTTTTGTACCTACTAATCTTGACGATTTCCATGGCTAGTTGGAGTGCCCGAACCTCCGCGGAAAAGATGGAGGAACCGTTTGGTAATCTTGTTTTCAGGGTATTTGATTTTGTAACTATTGAGGCAGCAACTTTGTTATCGAGTTTAGATCCGTCCGTGTATATGAAATGATGGTGAGGGTAGGTTTCCTTTATCTCAGCAAACCTAACTTTGAACTCTTCAGCATTTATTGCGTCTTTGGAAAAGTTTGTCAGAGCTTTGTTTATGGTTGGCCTTTGTATTTTCCATGTTGGGTATTTCGAAGCTTTAAATTTGAAATTTGCTCGACTTTGATTCAAGCATTATTAAGGTGGTTATGGGTTCTAGTGCCAAAGGGTACGATAACCCTACCGCGTGTGTTTAAGATTTCTGAGTGGTCTTTTTCGAACACTGCCTTATGGGTGGGGTTTCCTTTATTTGCGTATAGTTTAACTGCATATTGCATTGAGAGTTTGATTTGCTGGATATCTAGTGGATGTTCATTTGATTCAACCTGAAGGCTTTCCGCAGGTGACGTTCTGAAAGCGTTAAAGCAGAGGCGAAGGCCTTGGTTTTGTATTTGGTTTGGGATCTTTAAGTACGGTAGCAATTGTATTGTACTGTGTTGTTCTTTAGATCCCTTTCAACTGCTATGGTCACATCGGGATCCCCCTGCCACATTATACTGAAATGGGGCATTCCAGCATTCCTTCTAATCCTTACATGTGGAGTGCCTCACAGGGTAGCAAGTAGGAGTGCAATTTTAAAGTCTTAGGTATGACCCGACCGGGGTTTCAACCACGATCTTTCAGTCTCGAGGCGGACACTCTAGCCACTAGGCCACCTAGGCTGAGAAATCGCAGTATACACCTGCCCGAGTTGATTGATTGAGTTTAACGACACCCGCAATCGATTAGGGTCATATTGTGTCGGTTCTGTTGCCCGAGTGCACCGACAATAGATATGAACTGCTTTGACAACGAACATGTACATAACGATGCTTGTATTGCAATTGTAAAAAAAAAGAGACAAAAAGAAGGAGGCGTATATCAAAGATTGGGAGGAGATTTAAGAAACATTGTACATAAAGATTTTTTCATTAGTTGTAAATATCGTAATTAAAATGTGTATAGTTCACCAGTGAAAATCATTGCTCCATTTACTACGCGTCGAGTTCTTCGCTGATTGTACTTCGACTACACTCAATCCAGCAAAATGTGTCTGTGTGATCCTGTGTGTAAAAAGCTTTCCTGTGTGTAAAAAGTCAAGACATTTATATGTGTAAGCCGCATGACGTAGCAAGTCCAACACTCGTCTTCATATTAGCTGGTTAATTAAAAATTTCGCTCCCCTATTTAATATACATATGAAGAGCTCAGATTAGAGCTCTACATATTTGTGAATATGGAGTACAAGGCCGAGTTCGTCGGTGTGCGTCTGCGACTAAGACCTAGTGAAAACCCTCGTGGTTACCGTTTACAGGGCGGGCACCCAAAGACCTGAAATACGCTAGTGTCATTGCGCTTGAGTGTTTATGTGTGCGTATGAAATGGACTGACCATTCGAACATATCTCAGAACCTACAGCTTCTACAACTACAAGGTGCAACGAGTAGGAAAAGTGAAAAAATCCACGCTTAGGTACCAGTCGAAGGTAACACTTGCTTACTCTATACTAACGTTTTTTAATTACTTAACAGCAACGCTCACACAAGGTGGAAAGAAATATTTAAGACATTAGTTCACTTGTAAACTTGTATTTTTAAGAGCACTTCAGAAGATAAATCAGATGTTGTTGTGATGAGATTATCCGTTTTGGTTTCTGCCTAAAACCACAGAACAAACTGTACTATTTTTAATCATCCTTGAATTAGAGATAATCGAACAAACTTCGTATTTTAAAAATATATGAAAGACTAAAGTCATTATAAAATGCATAATAACAATTATTTTATATTTTGATGTACAAAATTTACCAACAAAACAGATGCCCAACCGTTTGTCTAAATAAAAGGGCAAACAAAAAGTTACTTTTATGTTCAGTAAGTATGCAAAAGTAATATATAATACCTAATATTACAATATAAATATGTGTCATTTATGCTATCTTCAAAATATAAGAATTTAAAAAAAAAAATACAAAAAAGAAGAAGGAAAAAAAAATCGAAGCTTTTCTCAAAAGAGAGAGAGAGAGCTAGTACCTTTGCTCTTCCGAACATGTACATAAATACAGTATATACCTAATATTTAAATATATATATATATATCAAAATTAAATTATATTCATCAACTAAGGATTACAACAATCAAGGCAAATAAATTTGTATTACTATAGAAGTATTCACATGCATATATTATTTATAGACTTTCAGGTGATATTGCTCAAAGAGCCAAGAACGAGGTGCAATTTCTTAAAAAAAAAAACCGCTATCTGGAAGGAAATGATTAGTTCCGTCCACAAAAAGAGGCAAAGCAAGATTTTGGGTTGTGGACGGGAATTAAGCAGTTGTCACACTTCATAAACAAATCGGTCAACATTGAAAAATATCAAGATGTCATTGACGACTAAGGCGAGGAGGTAAGACATAATTTTGTAGTTTTCGCAGTGTGTTACTTTTTCATTATATATTTGTCGATAATAACTTGATAAATATTATTTTTAATTTATTGCTATTACGGAATTTCTGATACGAAATATAGTCAACAGCAACTTAGAGGACAACGAATCTGAATGTGTCAGGAGTGCGATGTTTTCCCTGATGTATGGGAGAATAGCTAAGTTTCTCGCCTCCAATGAGAGCTTTCATAACGATGACGATGGCATTAGTGATCCGTCCTTTAATTATGTGAGTGTCAACTACGCCGTCACGCTCAGCTAATGCAACGGTAAGAAAACGTCCAGTTGACAAGAATATTTTTAGTATTGAAATAAGATTTTATAAGAAATGTTTTAATACATAGTTATTGCATTTCTAGAATTTTAAATAGTTTTGCTTTTAAACAGGAGAAGATAATATTCCGGCCGTCCCAGCCTACGGTGACCGTAAGCGACAAGGGTAAAAAAGGTGTACAGCTACAAGTGCCCAGTTCCTGGCTGTGGAACGCAAACAAGGGACAATATGCGCCATGTGTTCAACAAGCACACACTAGTGACCTTTCCAAGGAGGAGACGAAGAACATAGCAAAACGCCTCGTTCTTCAGTGGAAGGTTAGTTAGTTAAATGATTTGTATGACGACTCGATCGACCCTTAGCGGGTTACATTGTGTCAGAACATGTCAGTAATCAGTGACTAGAAGACAATACTACAAGTTAAAATCAAGGTAAGCTTAAACCATGTATATTCTAAAATTATAAAGTAAAAAAACGACTAGAAATACTGATACAGGTTGATTTCTTTTAAAAATTGTATAAATTTGCAAGGCTCTACTTCACCAAACAGCTGCCTCAAGGAGTCGGCTCTGAAATGACGTGAGCGGGCGTCTTGGAAATCGGTACAGTCTATTAAGATATGTTTAACGGTGTAAGGTTCCTGACACCCGACACAGTCGGGTACCGGCTCGCCTCTTAAAAGATGTTTGTGGGTGATATATGTATGTCATATTCTGGCTCTATGGTTGATTGATTGATTGATTTGTTTAACGACACCGGCAACCCGTTAGGGTCATGTTGTGTCGGTTCTGTTGCTATAGGAAGACTCAGTTGAAACTAAAATCAATTAAAATGGACATAACAAGTAGTGTATATTCTAAAACCAACTAAATTCAATTTAAAACTTACTGTACAAGTGTATTTCTTTCAGAAAAGAAATAATTTTCCTTGGTGCTATCTTTGTAAAAAGGTCTTTCACGGAATTCGCACTGTAGTAGCGTGAATGAATGTTCTGAAAATCTACGCAATTGAGTAGAATATGTTTTACAGTCAAACGTTCTTGACAACCAATACATTCTGGCGGCGCATCGCCTCTCAAAAGATATCTGTGGGTAATGTATGTATGCCCGATTCGGCCTCTATGCATGACTGTTTTGTCTCGAATATTGTCAAGAGCTAACTACTTTTGAGCAAGTGTTGGTTGGATTTGAAAGAGTTTGTTATTTCTTTGTTCCTTCCACTTTTGTTGCCAAAGGTTTTTTTTTACATAACTTGACATATGGGGTTTAAAGTCGGAGTATGGTATGAGAAGGTCGGATATGTTGAAGTTCAGCGCCTCTTTTGCTGCCAGCTTCATTACCCGATATGCCGACGTGGCTTGGCACCCAGCAAAACACTACGGATTTGCCTTGTTTGATTGCCCTTTCATAACGTTCTATTAAGTCTAAAATCATCGTGTTCGACACCTGCAGATTTTCTAGTGATTGTAAGAACGATAAGGAATCGACACAGATAAGGAACTTTTTGTACCTACTAATCTTGACGATTTCCATGGCTAGTTGGAGTGCCCGAACCTCCGCGGAAAAGATGGAGGAACCGTTTGGTAATCTTGTTTTCAGGGTATTTGATTTTGTCACTATTGAGGCAGCAACTTTGTTATCGAGTTTAGATCCGTCCGTGTATATGAAATGATGGTGAGGGTGGGTTTCCTTTATCTCAGCAAACCTAACTTTGAACTCTTCAGCATTTATTGCGTCTTTGGAAAAGTTTGTCAGAGCTTTGTTTATGGTTGGCCTTTGTATTTTCCATGTTGGGTATTTCGAAGCTTTTAAATTTGCAATTTGCTCGACTTTGATTCCAGCATTATTAAGGTGGTTATGGGTTCTAGTGCCAAAGGGTACGATAACCCTTCCACGTGTGTTTAAGATTTCTGAGTGGTCTTTTTCGAACACTGCCTTATTGGTGGGGTTTTCTTTATTTGCGTATAGTTTAACTGCATATTGCATTGAGAATTTGATTTGCTGGATATCTAGTGGATGTTCATTTGATTCAACCTGAAGGCTTTCCGCAGGTGACGTTCTGAAAGCGTTAAAGCAGAGGCGAAGGCCTTGGTTTTGTATTTGGTTTGGGATCTTTAAGTACGGTAGCAATTGTATTGTATTGTGTTGTGTTGTTCTTTAGATCCCTTTCAACTGCTATGGTCACATCGGGATACCCCTGCCACATTATACTGAAATGGGGCATTCCAGCATTCCTTCTAATCCTTACATGTGGAGTGCCTCACAGGGTAGCAAGTAGGAGTGCAATTTTAAAGTCTTAGGTATGACCCGACCGGGGTTTCAACCACGATCTTTCAGTCTCGAGGCGGACACTCTAGCCACTAGGCCACCGAGGCTGAGAAATCGCAGTATACACCTGCCCGAGTTGATTGATTGATTGATTGAGTTTAACGACACCCGCAATCGATTAGGGTCATATTGTGTCGGTTCTGTTGCCCGAGTGCACCGACAATAGATATGAACTGCTTTGACAACGAACATGTACATAACGATGATGGTATTGCAATTGTAAAAAAAAAGAGAAAAAAAGAAGGAGGCGTATATCAAAGATTGGGAGGAGATTTAAGAAACATTGTACATAAAGATTTTTTCATTAGTTGTAAATATCGTAATTAAAATGTATATAGTTCACCAGTGAAAAACATTGCTCCATTTACTGCGCGTCGAGTTCTTCGCTGATTGTACTTCGACTACACTCAATCCAGCAAAATGTGTCTGTGTGATCCTGTATGTAAAAAGCTTTCCTGTGTGTAAAAAGTCAAGACATTTATATGTGTAAGCCGCATGACGTAGCAAGTCCAACATTCGTCTTCATATTAGCTGGTTAATAAAAAAATTGGCTCCCCTATTTAATATACATATGAAGAGCTCAGATTAGAGCTCTACATATTTGTGAATATGGAGTACAAGGCCGAGTTCGTCGGTGTGCGTCTGCGACTAAGACCTATTGAAAACCCTCGTGGTTACCGTTTACAGGGCGGGCACCCAAAGACCTGAAATACGCTAGTGTCATTTCGCTTGAGTGTTTATGTGTGCGTATGAAATGGACTGACCATTCGAACATATCTCAGAACCTACAGCTTCTACAACTACAAGGTGCAACGAGTAGGAAAAGTGAAAAATCCACGCTTAGGTACCAGTCGAAGGTAACACTTGCTTACTCTATACTAACTTTTTTAATTACTTAACAGCAACGCTCACACAAAGTGGAAAGAAATATTTAAGACATTACTTCACTTGTAAACTTGTATTTTTAAGAGCACTTCAGAAGATAAATCAGATGCTGTTGTGATGAGATTATCCTTGAATTAGAGATAATCGAACAAACTTCGTCTTTTAAAAATATATGAAAGACTAAAGTCATTATAAAATGCATAATAACAATTATTTTATATTTTGATGTACAAAATTTACCAACAAAACAGATGCCCAACCGTTTGTCTCAATAAAAGGGCAAGCAAAAAGTTACTTTTTATGTTCAGTAAGTATGCAAAAATAATATATAATACCTAATATTACAATATAAATATGTGTCATTTATGCTATCTTCAAAATATAAGAATTAAAAAAAAAAATGTTACAAAAAAGAAGAAAAAAAAAACAAAAAAACTCGAAGCTGTTCTCAAAAGAGAGAGAGAGAGAGCTAGTACCTTTGCTCTTCCGAAAATGTACATAAATACAGTATATACCTAATATTAAAATACACACATATATATATATATATATATATATATATATATATATATATATATATATGTATATATATATATATATATATATATATTTATATATATATATATATATCAAAATTAAATTATATTCATCAACTGAGAATTACAATAATCAAGGCAACTAAATTTGTATTACTATAGAAGCATTCACATGCATATATTATTTGCAGACTTTCAGGTGATATTGCTCAAAGAGCCAAGAACGAGGTGCAATTTCTTAAAAAAAAAAAAAAAAACACTATCTGGAAGGAAATGATTCGTTCCGTCCACAAAAAGAGGCAAAGCAAGATTTTGGGTTGTGGACGGGAATTAAGCAGTTGTCACACTTCATAAACAAATCGGTCAACATTGAAAAATATCAAGATGTCATTGACGACTAAGGCGAGGAGGTAAGACATAATTTTGTAGTTTTCGCAGTGTGTTACTTTTTCATTATATATTTGTCGATAATAACTTGATAAATATTATTTTTAATTTATTGCTATTACGGTATTTCTGATACGAAATATAGTCAACAGCAACTTAGAGGACAACGAATCTGAATGTGTCAGGAGTGCGATGTTTTCCCTGATGTATGGGAGAATAGCTAAGTTTCTCGCCTCCAATGAGAGCTTTCATAACGATGACGATGGCATTAGTGATCCGTCCTTTAATTATGTGAGTGTCAACTACGCCGTCACGCTCAGCTAATGCAACGGTAAGAAAACGTCCAGTTGACAAGAATATTTTTAGTATTGAAATAAGATTTTATAAGAAATGTTTTAATACATAGTTATTGCATTTCTAGAATTTTAAATAGTTTTGCTTTTAAACAGGAGAAGATAATATTCCGGCCGTCCCAGCCTACGGTGACCGTAAGCGACAAGGGTAAAAAAGGTGTACAGCTACAAGTGCCCAGTTCCTGGCTGTGGAACGCAAACAAGGGACAATATGCGCCATGTGTTCAACAAGCACACACTAGTGACCTTTCCAAGGAGGAGACGAAGAACATAGCAAAACGCCTCGTTCTTCAGTGGAAGGTTAGTTAGTTAAATGATTTGTATGACGACTCGATCGACCCTTAGCGGGTTAAATTGTGTCAGAACATGTCAGTAATCAGTGACTAGAAGACAATACAAGTTAAAATCAAGGTACGCTAAAACCATGTATATTCTAAAATTATAAAGTAAAAAAACGACTAGAAATACTGATACAGGTTGATTTCTTTTAAAAATTGTATAAATTTGCAAGGCTCTACTTCACCAAACAGCTGCCTCAAGGAGTCGGCTCTGAAATGACGTGAGCGGGCGTCTTGGAAATCGGTACAGTCTATTAAGATATGTTTAACGGTGTAAGGTTCCTGACACCCGACACAGTCGGGTACCGGCTCGCCTCTTAAAATATGTTTTTGGGTGATATATGTATGTCATATTCTGGCTCTATGGTTGATTGATTGATTGATTTGTTTAAGACACCGGCAACCCGTTAGGGTCATGTTGTGTCGGTTCTGTTGCTATAGGAAGACTCAGTTGAAACTAAAATCAATTAAAATGGACATAACAAGTAGTGTATATTCTAAAACGAACTAAATTCAATTTAAAACTTACTGTACAAGTGTATTTCTTTCAGAAAAGAAAAAATTTTCCTTGGTGCTATCTTTGTAAAAAGGTCTTTCACGGAATTCGCACTGTAGTAGCGTGAATGAATGTTCTGAAAATCTACGCAATTGAGTAGAATATGTTTTACAGTCAAACGTTCTTGACAACCAATACATTCTGGCGGCGCATCGCCTCTCAAAAGATATCTGTGGGTAATGTATGTATGCCCGATTCGGCCTCTATGCATGACTGTCTCGAATATTGTCAAGAGCTAACTGCTTATGTCCAACTGTTGGTTGGATTTGAAAGAGTTTGTTATTTCTTTGTTCCTTCCACTTTTGTTGCCAAAGGTTTTTTACACAACTTGACATATGGGGTTTAAAGTCGGAGTATGGTATGAGAAGGTCGGATATGTTGAAGTTTAGCGCCTCTTTTGCTGCCAGCTTCATTACCCGATATGCCGACGTGGCTTGGCACCCAGCAAAACATTACGGATTTGCCTTGTTTGATTGCCCTTTCATAACGTTCTATTAAGTCTAAAATCATCGTGTTCGACACCTGCAGATTTTCTAGTGATTGTAAGAACGATAAGGAATCGACACAGATAAGGAACTTTTTGTACCTACTAATCTTGACGATTTCCATGGCTAGTTGGAGTGCCCGAACCTCCGCGGAAAAGTATCGAGTTTAGATCCGTCCGTGTATATGAAATGATGGTGAGGGTAGGTTTCCTTTATCTCAGCAAACCTAACTTTGAACTCTTCAGCATTTATTGCGTCTTTGGAAAAGTTTGTCAGAGCTTTGTTTATGGTTGGCCTTTGTATTTTCCATGTTGGGTATTTCGAAGCTTTTAAATTTGCAATTTGCTCGACTTTGATTCCAGCATTATTAAGGTGGTTATGGGTTCTAGTGCCAAAGGGTACGATAACCCTACCGCGTGTGTTTAAGATTTCTGAGTGGTCTTTTTCGAACACTGCCTTATGGGTGGGGTTTCCTTTATTTGCGTATAGTTTAACTGCATATTGCATTGAGAGTTTGATTTGCTGGATATCTAGTGGATGTTCATTTGATTCAACCTGAAGGCTTTCCGCAGGTGACGTTCTGAAAGCGTTAAAGCAGAGGCGAAGGCCTTGGTTTTGTATTTGGTTTGGGATCTTTAAGTACGGTAGCAATTGTATTGTACTGTGTTGTTCTTTAGATCCCTTTCAACTGCTATGGTCACATCGGGATCCCCCTGCCACATTATACTGAAATGGGGCATTCCAGCATTCCTTCTAATCCTTACATGTGGAGTGCCTCACAGGGTAGCAAGTAGGAGTGCAATTTTAAAGTCTTAGGTATGACCCGACCGGGGTTTCAACCACGATCTTTCAGTCTCGAGGCGGACACTCTAGCCACTACGCCACCGAGGCTGAGAAATCGCAGTATACACCTGCCCGAGTTGATTAATTGATTGATTGGTTTAACGACACCCGTAACTGGTTAGGGTCATATTGTGTCGGTTCTGTTGCCCGAGTGCACCGACAATAGATATGAACTGCTTTGACAACGAACATGTACATAACGATGATGATATTGCAATTGTTAAAAAAAAAAAAGAGAAAACGAAAAAGAAGGAGGCGTGTATCAAAGATTGGGAGGAGATTTAAGAAACATTGTACATAAAGTTTTTTGATAAGTTGTAAATATCGTGATTAAAAATGTATATAGTTCACAAGTGAAAATCATCGCTCCATTTACTGCGCGTCGAGTTCTTCTTCGCTGATTGTAATTCGACTACACTCAATGGAGCAAAATGTGTCTGTGTGATCCTGTGTGTAAAAAGCTTTCCTGTGTGTAAATAGTCAAGAAATTTATATGTGTAAGCCGGATGACGTAGCAAGTCCAACACTCGTCTTCATACTGGCTGGCCAATTAAAAATTTCACTCCCCTATTTAATATACATATGAAGAGCTCAGATTAGAGCTCCACATATTTGTGACCATCTAGTCACAAGGCCGAGTTCGTCGGTGTGGGTCTGCGACTAAGACCTAGTGAAAACCCTCATGGTTTTCGTTTACAGGGCGGGCGCCCAAAGATCTGAAATACGCTAGTGTCATTGTGCTTGAGTGTTTGTGTGTGCGTATGAAAAAAAAAGAAAAAAACAAAAAACAAAAAAACAAAACAAAAAAAACAAGGAAGTAATGGACTGACCATTCGATCACATTTTTGAATGGTGCGCGCTAAACTGAGAGCTCGCTGCCGGGAGAGGGGGAATATCTGATTGATTGGTCCAGAAATCTGGTCCAAAATTGCCATGGTCCAGCATTCGGGTCCAGAACACCCATTTCTCCCTACTAACGTCTTTAAGTTAAAATTGAAATTTGACCGTTCTTCCTCATTTTTCGAATTTGACGCTCAATTTTGCAAAAGCTGTAAGAGGTGTTGCTTCTTTTTTTATGTGGTAACTAACCCTAACCCCAACATTAGGTAAACAATATATCAACATTTTTTTTGCCAATTGGCAAAAAGATAAACAATAAATATGTGTTCAGTGTAGTGAACAATAAGTACCAGTTTCTCGTTTTTTTTTTTTTGTTTTTTTTTTGTTTTTTTTCCCTGCCACATTATACTGAAATTCCAGCCCTCCTTCTAACCCTTACATGTGGAGTGCCTCACAGGGTAGCAAGGAGTCCCAATTTTAAAGTCTTAGGTATGACCCGACCGGGGTTTGAACCCACGATCTGCCAGTCTCGAGGCGGACACTCTAACCACTAGGCCACCGAGGCTGGTCACACCGGGTCAATATGATGCAGTTTATTGTTGATCTGTTCATTCCAATACAGTTGCCATTTGCCCTTTACTGCGGCCGAGGTAGTCCAACTCATACCACCAGAAGACTGGAGTGCGAATACCACACATGGGTCGAAGCATACACGGATAAATGTCATAACTCAACGTTTTGAGGGGCGAAGGTCGAGCTGCGTTGTCACCCACTTCCGGGTAGGAGAAAGATAAATGACCGTTTCAAAGATTAGGTCGGAACACGCAGATAATGAAGTGTAAGTATTACACTGCATCACTACCCTTTAAAATATGTAACTTCTTATTTACCAATGAATGAACATTTAACGATGCAAATAAATAGCAGATAATGTTGTTAATTAAGCATGTACCTTACTTATAGTGCACCAGTGAATCAACATATAACGATGCAGATAGCTACAAAACATTGAATCCTTTTAAGTTTACTTAAAACATAATGCAAAACGACATGCATTTTATATTTCAGAGACACCTCAGACAGCTACCATGTTCAGTATTGGAGAACAATGCACTCGGGGCAGGAAATGCACTACGGGACCGATAACATCGGAACATACTTCGGCAGCTCCTGTCAAAATTTTAACATATCAAATGTTAGGGACCGATACATACAAAGATACCCAACAAAATTCTGGGATAACGTGTGGATATGTTTATTTCGGTTCACGTTTCTCCACGTTTACCTTACATACTGAGGATTTTAACCTCCTTTCAATAAACTCTTTGCATTTAGGAGCTCCCAAGGTGTGGTACGGGTTCTCGCCACAATTCGAATCCACAATCAAAGCATACTGTGCAAAAATTTTGCCCGACGATTTTCAACAGTGCGCAAAATTTGTACCGCATAAAACGTCCTTGTGGACCCTCGGGTTTGGCAAGGGTTACAAGTTTCCGTTGTAAGGGTCGTGCAAAGCCCTAGTGAATTTGTTCTTACTTTGCCAGGAGCATTTCATCAGGGTTTTAACCTAGGTTATAATGTGGCAGAAGCCAGCATTTTTTTCTTCTCGGACATGCATTCGAATGCGGCGAGATATCGCAGCATACTCCTGCACGAGTGCACCGAGACTGGATATGAACTGGTTTGACAACGAACATGTCCATAACGATGTTGTTATTGCAATTGTAAAAAAAAAAAATAAATAAATAAATAAATAAATAAATAATAAAATAAAATAAAAAAAAAAAAAAAATACAAAAAAGGGAGACGCGTATCAAATATATGAGCGCACGTGCCCAGAAACGCAGTTTTGCTCTAAAAGCCGCCCCGGAAGTGATGTTGATGCCAGCAGATATGGAGGACCTGTCGGACTTCGCCCAGAGACTCATAGAGGCCGGAGTAACCGAGGTCAGTTACTTAGTTAGTTATATGGCTTTTTAACGAAACGGCCAATCCTTTGCGGGTCATATTGTGTCTTCATAGGTTCATAGCGGATAAAACGTTAAAAATGTGCGTTAGATATTAAAAGCAGTGTACAATCTACAAGCATGTCTATATAATAAAAGCAAATAGTATAAATACTAAAAATACTGCTTTTAGTGAATAACTCTGTCATGGAATTGACAGTAAAATAACGGGAACGAATGTATTACAAGTCTATGCAATTTATCAAAATGTTTCACTGTATACCTCTCTCGGCAACCGGGACATTCGGGCGGCAGTTCGGCTCGAAGCAGGTGTTTATGTGTGGTGTAGGTATGCCCACTCCAGGCCCTAAGTATTACCATGTCATCCTGAACAGTGTTTCAGTATTGTAATTTACGTCCCACAACCGGGTTAATATCATGCAGTTTATTGTTGATCTGTTCATTCCAATACTGTTACCATTTGCCCTTTACTGCGGCCGAGGTAGTCCAACTCATACCACCAGAAGACTGGAGTGCGAATACCACACATGGGTCGAAGCATACACGGATAAATGTCATAACTAAACGTTTTGAGGCGCGAAGGTCGAGCTGCGCCTTCACCCACTTCCAGGTAGGAGAAAGACAAATGGCCATTTCAAAGATTAGGTCGGAACACGCAGATAATGAAGTGTAAGTATTACACTGCATCACTACCCTTTAAAATATATAACTTCTTAATTACCAATGAATGAACATTTAACGATGCAAATAAATAGCAGATAATGTTGTTAATTAAGCATGTACCTTACTTAAAGTGCACCAGTGAATCAACATACAACGATGCAGATAGCTACAAGACATTGAATCATTTTAAGTTTACTTAAAATATAATGCTAAATGACATGTATTTTATATTTCAGAGACACCTCAGACAGCTACCATGTTCAGTATTTGAGAACAATGCACTCGGGAGAGGAAATATACTACGGGACCGATAACACCGGAACAAACTTCGGGAACTCCAGTCAAAATTTTAACCTATCAAGGATTAAGGCACCGATACATAAAAAGATACCCAACAAAATTCGGGGATAACGTGTGGATATGTTTATTTCGGTTCACGTTTCTCAACGTTTACCTTACATACAGAGGATTTTAACCTCCTTGCAATAAACTATTTGCATTTAGGAGCTACAATTCGAATCCACAATCAAAGCATATTGTGCAAAAATATTGCCCGATGATTTTCAACAGTGCGCAGAATTTGTTCGGCATAAACGGACAATGGTACTCATTGATGAGCTCTTTTTATTTCTTAATAGAGTGAGACTTAACCTACTGGAAGATGATCTATGTGTTAGATTTGGTATTTCAAAGTCTGTTAGCAGGTTAATTATTACATGGGCAAATTTCTTGTATGTTTCTCTAGGTCAGATTCCCCTGTGGCTTGAAAGGGATGTAATTCAGCGTCTCATGCCTCAGTGTTTCAGGGATAATTATCCTAACACCAGAGTAATAATTGATTGTACGGAAATTTATACACAAACTCCCTCGTCAATGGTTTTAAATTCCCAATTGTATTCTAACTACAAAAGCACTACCACCTTTAAAGCTCTGGTGGGAATTGCACCACATGGCGCTATCACATTTGTTTCACCACTGTATACGGGTTGCATGTCTGATGTTGAAATTACACGAGTGAGCGGCATTTTGGAATTGTTGGAGCCAGGAGATTCGGTAATGGTCGATAAAGGATTTGTATTAAAAAAAGGTCTAACAAAAATACACGTGAGTTTGAACATTCCACCATTTATGTCACAAAACAGACAATTTAGCAAACCTGAAATTATGGAAACCGAAAGAATTGCTAAACTTCGAATACATGTGGAACGAATAATGCGGCGAATAAAAGAAAATAGAATATTTGGCACCCCAATTCCACTGTCAATGACGGGATCTATCAATCAGATTTGGACAGTGGCCTGTCTGCTTGCTAACTTTGATAAACCAATTGTCAGTGGTTGGGGGGTTTGAAGACCAAAGTGTACTGGTTGTTTTATATATATATATATATATATATATATATATATATATATATATATATATATATATATATATATATATATATATATATATATAATATTATATTATATATTATTTTTTACAATTAACATGCAGTGTAATAATTAAAGTAGAAACTGTCCAGTTTTTCTTTTGTATCTTTCCAAAACTCAGGGTCAAAATATATTGTCTCTTTGTGTTCTTCAAGCTGCCCGTTTGGTGTTTTTATGTACACGTAATAGTCACACCAATCCAAACCAGTAACAGCTAGTTGTGTTTGAATTTGGTAAAAGTTGTCATGTGTTGTTTTTAGTAACAGTTTATTGTCTGCTAACTGTAGTGATTGCACGCTTTTTAGCGATGTGGACAATGGGCATTTAATTTCTAGAAGTCCAAACGGAGGAACCCTACCTGGATTGTAGATTTTACGATCGGGGCTTGCAGCTATCCATGGAGCTGTAACTGATAAAACTATACCACTTGGATATGCATTTACTTCACTCCCGTTAGACCGATGTACTGTAAAGCTGCTTCTGGCTCATGGTCAATACCATATTGCATCGCTGTCGTGCGTACTACTCTAGTACTTTTTAATCCTTTAACGAGAGTTTCAAAATTTCCCCTTCTCTTTACAATTTCTCCAACCCTACTAGCTGTCAGTCTGTGTTTTCGGAGTTTGTGTAAAGCGCTGATTTACCTTGTTCTCTTGTTTTCTGTTCGAATAACGACACTTCATTCTTTGTCAGTGATATTTGTTGTAAAATGCCTAATTGTTTTAAAGTTAAAACGCAAGAGAGAGTGTTTTCCATCCTATCAGCTACTGGTAAAATTGGGAAAGGTACCCCATCATAAATGTTGACAATATATTCTTCCTGTTGTTTTTGATGGAGGGCTAATGTTGACCCCTTTGGAAAATTGCCATATTTAGTTTGCACTGTTGCGACACGGTTCATTTGACTAAGTGCTGGAATAATCATAAAATCTGGACACGTCTTCTCCATGTTGTCTTTCAAACCCCGAAAGTCTAGGGTTTGTCCGCGTATAGGGTTATATAGAGTCGATGTAATTCCTCGTGATATACTTTCCATATTTCCAATCTTTTGTCGCTATCCATAGCCTCTCGTTTCCAAAGTCTGTACCTCTTGTCCTTGAATTTTTTCACCCCTTGGCTTATGCCATGTTTGAGAAGTGGATGTGCAGCTACATCGTCGGGTACAGCGATATGATTAAGCATCTTGTACTTCGAAATGGTATACAAAAGACCAGCAACATGACCACATGCCCCTTTTTGCCCAATAGTACAAGAGCACTGTGCAGATGTAACATTTACTTTGGGTGTTGATATCAGATTGACCTTAAATAATAAAATTAACCAACATGAAGTCTTATATATATTATGTTATAATGTATTTGTGACCCGTCTTTGTTTAAATTTATCGTACGAATATCGCGCATTGCAAACGCTTTAAATATAAGTCCGTTTATCAAGAAAATAAATCCCAAATTAATACAAAATTTTTATCTCCAGTATGTGTTCCGATTCGTTTTTCTTCATTGACCTGTAACATTTTGCTGTTATTTTGCACTCGTCCTCCTTTCTCACTGAAAAAAAAGTAGAGTGACCTCCCCATCTTTAATTTTTGTGAAACCAGGTCCAGATGATAAGACGCATGATCATGTTACCTTTCACAGCAAGAAAATTACACATTTATCATTTTTCGTTCATACTTCACTGTATGTATAGCGCTGTAGGATTGCTGTGAACCACTTTTCGTCACATGGTTAATACAGTATTTGATAGTGTATTTGATGATAACATTTTAAATAAATTGAGGATAACAGAGAGTGAACAAATATGAAGTAAAGGGCGGGAATTAAAATTTATTCTAGGTTTTATTCCTGTTTAAACCATCGTTAAAGAGAGGGTAAGTTCATTTATTCTTAGTAATAAAGATACTAAAGATGACAGTACCTCTAGCGTCACTTATGTATCCTTCGCTGAAGTATTTCATTCCCTTTCCCAAATAATTTTCTCCAGAGGATTTGGACATGTTTTTAATGTAATTTTCAACAAATCCTTGAGTAAAATAAGGCACACAAGTCAAGTCATTTGATGGTATCGAGCAAGCCATTTTTTTCACGTTTTTGTTTACATTCGTGCACCAACAGCCTCGATCTGGATCTTGTGACGTCAGGAAATTCCGAAAATTAAGACTTGTGAATTTGCCCTTTACTGCGGCCGAGGTAGTCAAACTCATACCACCAGAGGACTGGAGTGCGAATACCACACCCTGGTCGAAGTGTACACGGATAAATGTCATAACTCAACGTTTTGAGGGGCGAAGGTCGAGCTGCGCCTTCACCCACTTCCAGGTAGGAGAAAGATAAATGACCGTTTCAAAGTTTAGGCCGGAACACGCAGATAATGAAGTGTAAGTATTACACTGCATCACTACCCTTACAAAAATATTGCAACCTATAACGATGCAGATAGCTACAAGACATTGAATCATTTTAAGTTTACTTAAATATAATGCTAAATGACATGTATTTTATATTTCAGAGACACCTCAGACATACATACACCATACAAATATTTCATTAACCTGAGACACAAAATGATTGAAGCGCCTTGCGCATATATATACGGTTATTTCAGGCGTTATAGCTGTATCAATCACGAGGCTTAAAAGGACATATCTTAGGGATCCCACATATGAATCACCACAGGGGGACTCGACTTTACTGACGGAAAGCACAGATCTCGATGAGCCTCTGGTAAACATACCTGAATCCAGCAGTAAACATATATCTGTACAACTGGACCAAAAAGAACATAAGACCGCCACATAAGGACAAAGGGACGAACAGAATAGCAGTACACTGAAACAAAAAGTTAGGAAGGTCGGGACCATACTATTTTCTTTATTGGTCAGATGGAACGATTCATTGGGTTGCCGAAAAGCACTTACCACAGGCTACTCGAGATTGGGTAAGTAAAAATAGTTTTCGGCACCTAACTAAAGCAAAAGCCGCTAAACTTAAGCCCCCAATACATTCGGCATAGGTACTTCAAGTTATTTCGTTGGCACGAAGGCAACTACAGGGATGACGTATACGCGATGCGTCATCGTATGGGTCTGACATGCTGCTAATTCTCATACAATGACGTACATTCATCACCTCCTTTCAAAATTGTGAGCACAAATTTTGGCCAACGTCTATTTTTACTTCGGCTTGCCTAATAGGTAGAAGACTGATTTCATCATTTTGCTAGACCACTACACAGTTAGTCTTCAAGCTTTACAGTCATTAGTTCACTAAGACAACTAAACAAACAAATCAAATAAACAAAAGGGATACTGATGATACTCAAAATGATACTGAGGCATAAAAAAAAATAATAATAAATAAATAAATAAAATAAAAGTGATTGTCCTTATGATTATTTCTATGAGGTAAGATGTTTATCATTAAAAAAAAAAAAATAATAATAATAATGATCACTTTGTTTTAACTTTCTAAATTCGCATTTTAATTTTATTTATTGTTTACCGTGTACATATTTTCACTTTTATTTTTCGCTGATAAACTTCCAACTTTCAAAACCACCGACACTGTTTTAATTGAATAATTTCAACTGAGTTGTTTACGTTTAAGTACTTATCTGCCCAATTTAAATTATAACAATGCTGCCTTAACCAGTGCCTCGCCACTTGAGCAAGGGACGAACTCACAACTTGGACCGGACACAATTTGGGCATAATTTTTAGGCCACTGCATTTCTTCATTACTCATGATACCACTTCTTAGATTGTTTTTTGTTTGTTTTTTTTCGCCTAAAGAAATCGCAACTTACATCGGAGTTGATCACTGATTACGATTTGACCAATATTTGCAAAACCAACAATGATATATGTGAAGCTCTCCACCAGTAACGCTCAGCCCTTTTATATATTATATCGTTCTCCCAGAGTCAACTTCAATTCTGGATATCTGATGTCACGAATGATATTCGGTCGATAAGACACAGCCACCAACATACATAACTTCTGACTTAAGATCTAGGAAGGTCTGAATTCCAGCCATCGGTGACCTCTCTCGACAACTCTTTGGGGCAGCTACACTCAATGATCTAACCGACATTGAACTAATTACCAATCTCGTAAGTAAGCAAACTGCTCCATAATACAGATTCCCTGATGTTGTTGAACTCTTCATTATTACAAACAATAAAAAACTTTTAATAGAGGTTTCACTGACTTGTTGAAAACTCGAGATTCTGCAACACGAAAAGTAAACGTAACTGTGTCAGCTTTTAATGATATCCCAAAAAGGTTAAACTTAGCAGAAAAGTTTTCATCGACGGAAATATTATTTCAACATAATTACATGAATATATTGCATAGCATTACCCAAACAAACTCAAGTTGATTTATCTTAAGCAGCTGTGTAGTGCATTTTTCACGGGAGTGAGTTCTTCGACAAAATGCTATTTATCACCCATGTTAATTCTCCCAACTTTTCTACAGCGTAAATTAAAAATTTTAGCTTCCGACCTATCAACCAAGCATGCCGATTCATGAATCTCCGATTCTCATTTGTCTTACTATTATTCACAATCTATTCTCTTGCACACGATGAGAGCTCGATATTTTTAACCGTTAAAGTATCATCAAGCACAACAGTCGGCACTTTCACACTTTACAGCTTCAGGGACGTACTAAAAAAGACAAACAGTCCTACCAGGAGCTGTCAGACGGCATATCAAGGTTAGTTGCGAAAGTGATATGATCAAAATTCTTACCCTGCAGCACTTTATCGATGCCCTACCCAATCGGGAGTTGCGAATGCGCATTAAACTCGAAAGACTGAGCAGTGTGCGTGAAGCAGTTTTACTTGCGATTGAGTATGATGCGATCGAGAAGACTGAGCAACAGAAAACTCCAGGTAAGAAATCAGTTAGAGAAATAAAGACCGAAACCGAGCGTTCCGCTAGCCAGCAGAGAGGTAAGAAAAAGGCTAAAGACAAAAGCAAGAAGATAAAGGGGACAAGTCCAAAGGTTCGGGAAGTAGCGACACCAACATGGCTATTGTTCACCCTGTCGTTGATATTCATGGGTTTGAAGACTGAAAAGAAAATGCTTCCGCCGTTAATCAAGTTTCTCACGGAATCTCGGACGAGAATAGTGATAACCAGGTCAGGGGCGATGTACAGGGTCCTTTGCCAAAGCATTTGCAAGAACTATTCGACCGTAGTTGTGGATCCCTAAAATTAGAACAGAGTAACCAGGTTAGGAACACATTGTTTAAGTTCCAAGGTGTGTTCTCTTCCGGTCCGACTGATATAGGAAAAACCGGTATAGTCAAACATAAAATTGACACTGGGGATAACGAACCGGTCAGATTGCCCCCTAGAAAAGTTCCCATCCATTTACGAGAAGCCGTAGATAAGGAGATTGACAGGCTGTTAGAAATGAAAGTTATTCGGCCCTCTTCATCTCCGTGGTCCTCGTGTATGGTGGTCGTTAGAAAGGCAACGGAGAAATAAGAATTTGTCTGGACGTTAGGGCTGTGAATGCAAGATCAAAGTACGATAGCTTCCCTTTGCCCCGTATAGATACTTGTCTTGAGAGTATGCATGGTTCCAACTTCTACAATGTGTTAGATTTAGCCAGTGGCTTCCATTAGATAGAGCTTGACCCGAGAGATGCATGTAAAACAAGTTTTGCGGTGCCGGGTAGAGGGGCTTTTGAGCTTGAAACTCTTCCATTTGGTTTGCACTCAGGTCCTAGTCCATGTCAGCGTTTAATGGAACTGATAATGGCTGGCCTTAGCTGGAAAATAGTCCTCATCTATATGAATGACTTAATAGTGTACGGCAAAACGTTTGAAAAAACGTTGGAAAATCTCGAACAAGTCCTTGACAGACTACTTCGGGCTAACTTGAAAGTCAAAACGTCCAAATGCATTTTATTCCAGCGGGCAGTATCGTTCCTAGGTCACATTGTGTCCGAAGAAGGTATTTCCACTTGCCCTGAAAAAATTAGAACGGTACGAGAGTGGCCAGTACCAAAGAATCTCACGAAAGTAAAAGGGTTTCTTGGCCTTTGTCCATACTACAAGAGCTTTAATAAGAAGTATGGAGACGTTGCTAAACCCTTGAATGATCTGTCTAGAAAAGACCAAGAATTCGTGTGGTCAGAGAAAAGTCAGAGTAGTTTTGAAGCACTGAAAGATTTGCTGACCACAGCACCTATTTTGGCATATCCAAACGATGAAGGTCAATTTATCTTAGATACGGATGCGAGCAATCACAGTATTTCCGGTATTCTAAGTCAGGTGCAAGACGGCGTCGAGAAAGTCATCAGTTATGGCTCCCGTACTTTAAATATTGCTGGCGTGAATTGCTGGCAGTTGTGTATTATGTACCGTATTACAAACACTTCTTGCTGGCTAGAAAGTTTCTCCTAAGAACAGACCATTCCTCCCTTCTCTGCCTGTTTAGATGGCGTTCGCCAGAGGGGCAAATCGCCAGATGGTTAGAGATATTGGGTCCATTTCATTTTGATATCAAACACAGAGCTGGAAAATTGCATCAGAATGTCGATTCCTTGTCTCGGATTATATGTGCGCAGTGTGGGGAGGGAGTGAATTCTGAAGAATTTGAGTATGTTGAAGATATGAGACAGAAAGCTAAAGAGATCTTGAAAAAGATCAAGAAAAAACGACCAAAATCTAGGGAATATGCAATGAGGAAAAATAATTTGGCTCTGGGACACCAAACCAGACGGGTTAGGGGTGTTTTAGGATCATCAGAAAGCCAAAATACTATTGAGAATTGAGTATTGATCAGTTATCCAATGGTATTGGTACGGTGGCTCAGACCGATGCAAAGTCTGGAGATGATCAGAGTCAAAATTCGAACTGGTTGAAAGTTATTCTCCCGAGGATTTGCGAAAAATGCAAATGGAGGATAATAAAATTTCCTACATTTTGGAAAAGTTTGAGCAAAATGAACCTAAACCAAGTTGGGATGAAATATCTCCCGAAAGTCCAGCCATCAAAACATTATGGGCTGATTGGGAAAGATTGAAAGTAGAAAATGGAGTCTTATACAGGACTTTCTACAGTGAAAACAAGGCGGGAGAAGTTTGGCAACTAGTACTCCCAAGAATACTAGTCCCCGGTGTATTATCTGCATTGCACGATAGTCCGAATGGTAGTCATGAGGGAGTTGACAAAACATTGGGTTTTGTGCGAAGTAGGGTGTATTGGTATGGTTTTAAGAGACATGTGACAGACTGGGTTCGAAACTGCCATAAATGCAACTCTCGAAAGCCAAATCCAAACAAGAAAAACAAACCCCTAGAGCCTTTTCCAGTAGGTGCACCCATGGAAAGAATTGCCCTCGATATTATCGGTAAATGGCCGAAAACCGAACGTGGAAATCATTATATATTGGTTATTGGTGACTATTTTACAAAGTTTATAGAGGCATTTCCAATTCCAGTATGTAAGCTGTTACGGTGGCAAATGTCTTGGTTAAAAAATTTATACTTAGGTACGGCACCCCTCGTATGATTCTGAGTGAGCAGGGTTCACAGTTCATGTCCGGTTTGTACCCAGAAATGTGTCAGTTGTTGCAAATTGACCAGGTTCGTACAACTATTTACAGGCCGCAGACTGATAGGTATATCGAACGGGCAAATGCCTCGATCGAAAGTCTACTTTCCCTTCTTGTGGATGAAAATCAGATAAATTGGGACGAAAAACTAAGCTTCGTAATGTCTGCGTACAGAAACACGCCCCAAAAGTCCACAGGTCTTTCCCCCAATATGTTCATGTTTGGCCGTGCCACAGAAATGCCCCTTGATTTGATTATTGGCAGGCCAAAGACAGATTATTTCACTGATGAACATGCGTACGTCAAAGATTTAAGGGAAAAAAATGAGCAAACCCATGAAATAGCGAGAAAGAACATTAAGAACAGAGAGACAAAAACGTGATTATGACGTCAGGGCAAAAGCCAGTTCTTTCACCGTAGGGACCAGAACGTGGGTACATATCCCTCGCAAAAAGTCCGGTTTATCGCCCAAACTTGTGTGCAAATGGCAGGGTCCTTTTACAATTATTGAGAGGATAGGGGATGTAAACTCTAAAGTACAGTTAAATCCCCGTACTAAGCCCAAAATAGTGCACACGGATAGGTTAAGACCTTATTTCGGTCCTAATCCCAACGTCAGTCTGCCTGTGGATAAAAGCGAATCCTCCCAGAGACAGAGACATAATTCTGATTCCGAAACCCTCACGGCAGGCGAACACACAGACGAACGTAAAACTGTGGGAAGTGATCCAAAGTGTGATCAGAATCTAGGTCTGGGAAAATATTCTAAGAGTGAGATCTCACAAGCTGATGACAGCTCGTCTAGCAGTGACTCAATTCCCAATAGGCGTAAGTTCGTGAAAGTGAAATGGACAGACCCAAGTTCTGATGAGAAGGGTTTCCCAATTTCGGGTGCGGGTGATCGCTCAGATAACGAAAATTTGGACGAAATAGGAAAATCTGACGATCAACCTAAAGCATCTACCGATCCGGATAAAAATCGACCGATTACGGGCGGTTCGGACAAGTTGCAATCGCCAGTTAAAGCGCCACGACGCTCGAAACGATTGCGAAAAGCCCCGAAAAGATTTGCTGATTCTGATTAAAATGTAAATATAGTACATAGAACATAGCGAGATACATAAAATTGCTTTAAAAACCCGTCTCCCACAAGAAGAAAGAGTATGTTATTGCCTTGTTTGTTAGTTTAGTTGTTTGGACAGTCAGTGACTTCACATAAACAACTGATACAGGAGTGTAACTGATTAAGTTTATGATCCCATTCCGGACTTCTAAGGTGTTCTACAGTAAAAGTAAAATGAGATGATTGTTGTCAATCTTTAAGCTATCAGCTACACGATGGTGATAGAAAATTGTTTATTGTTGGTACAAACACTTATCAGCTAAGTTTGGTAAACAGGTTGCCAAATGTTTCGTGAAAATAACGACTTTTAAATGAAAATGTCGGAGCATTAAAGTGAAACTTACTGAGCACAAACATCGTTAAACTTTCAAGTAATGGTTATCGAAGTTGAATGAACTCTAAAGAAGATGCTACCATAAGTAATAATGCGTCACTCAGGCATGTATGGATCATAAGAAAAAATAGTCCGTCGTGGGATTTGTGTAAACTGGGAAAGCTCTTATTTTTTTTATGATTGACAGATGCCTCGCTTGGCTTGTGGCACGTGCAAGTTAAAGTTCATTTGCCACGATACGGAGACATTGCTAAGGCATAAAAAAGAATGGCATGCTCCCAGGCACGCCCCCTGTCCTTTCTGCCACCAAACATTGGAAAATGAAGAATCCCTCTTGCGCACCTTCTAACATGCAATAAAAATAAATAATCATTTTATGTGGTTGCATAATCCAACCAAGTCAACCATCCCAAAGCCAACCATCTCCAACCATGCGTCCTTTCAATCAGCCTTTATCATGTCGTGCGTGTGGCTATACATGCAAAAGTTTGAAGGAACTCGAGGCACATCGGGAGAAGAAACACCACATTACGGAATCAAATTTCTTATGTCCGTTCTGTGAGTTTAGTGCCTCGAGTCGCTTTCACATGTTTGGCCACTTGACGTCATGCCATGGGACCCAGACTCTGAAGGAGGGTCTGACTAGGGAAAGCCTGCGCCGGGGAAAGCCTTCGTGTCGTCCACCGACACAAGCCGAGATAAAAGCCCCAGAAAAAAGGGTTGAGATTTTACGGGAGTCAGTTCCCAAGTCGGGTAGCTCAGGGGAAGCTACTGAAAACCGCGATGATATGGATGATGATCTCGGCCCGACTCCCCTGTACTCGGTGGACGAACCGGAGGAAATCCCCAAACGCCCGGAAACTCCCCATGTTGATTTGGAGACGGACCCGGAAAAAAAAGCGCGAGGTGAAAGCCCCAGGCCCGAAGACTGAGTCGGGAGGCGTTGTTCGAGGTCGACGAAGCACAGGTGTGGGGCCACACACACACAAAGCCCCGGATAACGCACGCCGATGGCTCAGTCGAGGTGGTTGAGGACATGAAGTTCGTCAATCCGGCCAAAAGAGTGGATTTCCCTTGCTGCAGCAGGGAAAATCATGTTTATTTCTTTTTCCAAATTCCCCCCCCCCCCTTTCACCAATTTTAACCCCTGCGCCAAGTTTTACTCTCGCTAAATTCGCTAAGAAGAGGATGTCAAGATAACATCATGCCCCGGTCCTTACACGCAAGGCAAAGGCGTATATAGTTGACCGGCGAAGATCTAAACACGATTACCGTTTAAAACTTAGGTTACAAACAGGAAGACGTGTCTTTAACGTGCCTCATAACAGTGATCTGATTGAGAAAAGAAGAGGAGGCTGAGGAAACAGTTTCGGACATTAAAAAAAAAAAAAAAAAAAACAAACAAACAAAACACGTGTGATTAATACATGGTGTTTCAAAAAAAAATAATATGCGTATGTTAATGTATGCTATAATGTGTTTAAATATTGTATAATGTTCCTCGCCCCCCCCCCCTTTATATACTTTGTTGATTTGATGGGCTTTTGCTAACATATCGTCATTTTAAACATTGTAGGATACGCATTCTTGCCTCAGTTCTCCAAAAAAAAAAAATAAAATAAAATAAATAAAAAAAAAAAAAAAAAACAACAACAAAAACAGAGTTTTATACAGTATGTGCTCACTTGTTTGAAAAAAAAAAAAGGCTGGGACGACGCCCATCACTTTTGGAAAAGTAAACTGTGATAAAATGTATGTATTTATGTGAATTGGAAAGAAAAATGTAGAATAATGTATTTTGGGGTTAGTTTAAAGGTTTGAAGTCAATCCGCCAAGATCAAATCAGAAAATTAAGTTTTAGTGAAACCCCTTTAAATCATTTCTGGTCTGGCCATTTTGACATTTATTTGAGGTTAAGAGAGGCTTTAAAGTTGCCAAATTTCCTATGTATAGGCTCACAAGTTTAAATTAGTTGCTGATGAATGTTTCTTTTTAGCTGTATATCCAAATGTATGTATAAAAGTGTTAAATGTGAGTTATCTAGAGAAAATCGAGTTTAAATGATAGCCTTTTGGCCAGGTGCAATATTTTCACATTTATTTTAGCCATAGTTGCCTTAAAACGACTTAAATTTTCCCCGTGAGGACTCATAAATTTAAGTTGAATAAGTGTGAAAAGAATGGGCAGTAGAAATCGTAGATTTAGTGGATATTACGGAAAAATGTCTTTTAAAAGTCACGAAATTTATGCTATGGTGCTTCTAAAATGGCCAGACTGTGATCATGCATTGATACGTAGGGATAGTGAGAATACTCGCTTTGTTGTTAGAGTAAATAATCACGTAGAAGTTTCATAATATTCTAATTGGCAAGTATAAACTTTATGCGTGTGTGCTGTAGCATTTTTGGCTACCTATTTGGTTAAAAAAGAGTATTTTTGATCATTTGGGAGCCCACAGTACTTAGCAGTAAGGGGGTGGAAAGATGGCCGTAGCTTGCCGGAAAAGAAGCATGATAAGAATAGTCCTAGCTCGTTGTAATAAGCCCAGTGAGGTTAGAGAGTTACAGAAAATGTATGTATAATTAACGTGTTTGACCAGGCATAAGTGTTTAGTCTTAGCGAGAAAGATAGCCCGTAGTGTTAGCTTTGACGTAAGCTATGACAGAGCGTGGGGATTTGCATATGAAAGTGCTAATAGGGTCAATAAGTGGGCCGCTATGTCAGCTGTTCTGTTGGATTTCTGCCAAATTACTTCCAACAACAAGAAAGAAACTGAGATTTTGGCTTGTTTTAAAGTTCAATTTTTGGCATTTTCGGTGAAGACTATAGTAAACTAGTATGAAGATAGAATAAAAGAAGGCTTTAAGTATGCATGTCTCAGAGTGGGGATGAAATGGTTTTGGTTGAGTACTATAATTTGGCCAGAAAAGTAGACTAATTTACTGGGTTCTGGCATAGCTTTTCCGTAAAGGGCTCGTATGAGTCACTTATGTGTTATTTTTGCGCCTTCTACTCGCTAGGGCTTCTAGTGTTGCTGCCCGTAAATTTCCGGATTTTTTTTTTCTTTTAAATTTTATATTAAAATCAATCAAAGTCCTTCCTTATTAGCACGATAGTGTTTATCTAATTGAAACTAAGGTTTCTTGGGGCTGAAGAATGGTAGGTCTTTGAAAAGTATAGCTGAAAATATAGTTGCTTAAAATTCGTAGATTTTCGTGAATTCTTCCGGTGCGCTCATTTTGTAAACAAAGCAGTGGAAAAGTTGAAAGTTTTGACAATCTTATAATTTTGATAGTTTATTAGGGTTGATTGCTAATTAGGTACTGGTATGGGACAGAGTGCTTGTTACGAATTACTTTCGTATACGGAAATGTATGGTAGTCGAGTGATTATGCGTAAACAACACTCAACCACATGATACACGATCTCTGACCGGTATCACAGATAAGGTTCGCCCTGAAAAATACTAATTCTGTCCAAGAGTTTTCCGTATTTCGGGAGAAAGGAAAACATGAGAGAACCTCGATTTACTTACATAACGTCATTACCGAAATTTACTTCCGGCGTTTGGTAAACACAAAATGTGCTTCCATTAAATCATTTAATATCTACATGGATCTTGTGGATCGTAAGATCGTAACATAACAGGAAGTTCATGAGTATTATCAAGAATAGTTTGTAACTTTTTATATTTTCGCCCGGGTAGTGTCTACCCTTGTTACGGGCTTTTGGTGGTATCCACCGTTTAATCTAGGTAGTGTCTACCTTCTTCGGATCCAATTAAAGCTATACTTTGCGGGTAGTGTCTACTCCTTTGGGATCCATTTTACGGCAGTTCTTGGTGTGTTTCGGTGAGGTCCACCGGTTTTTCATTCGGTAGTGTCTGTCGGGTTATATTGAGCTTTCTCCATCTACATTGTTAACATGGGATCGGACAAATCTCACGAAAGACACAGATCCTCGGATTCTGGACACAGATCGCACAAGTCTAAATCCAGCAAACACAAATCATCTCACCGTTTCAATTCTCATAAAGGGTCACGACATCGCTCGCCCTCTTCTCAGAGGAAAGCGGCGGCCTCAAAATCACACCGCTCACTTTCAATTTCAAGGGGGCATAGCAAGGAGCTTTCTCCTGTAAGCAAACCCAAAGGGGCTAGCACATCAAGGGCGGTGGAAAATTCTGCGGTTACATCTGTGTCGCAGAAAGAACGAGCTCATTCACCAACGAACTCTCACATTGAAACAGTAGACTCTGAAACGCAAAAACGGAAGGTTTCTGCCCACTCTTCAGATAATACAACTAAGCGCACATCGCGTACGGGTGACAATCAGCCAATGTGTCCTTATGGGGAAGGTTTTTGGAATTCAAGCAAAGAAAATGAACTAAGGGAGTTAAGTAAAAAATTAAAAGAAAAGGGCAGGGCTATGAGCACAGTCTATACTTTGCCTGGGTCCGAAATAAGTAGCTTAATGAAGCACACTGAAGATGATTCTATCTCGGAAATGACACCCTCGGATGTCGACAATAACCTTATTGATGACGAAAAAGCTTCAAAGCATGCTAAAGAACCTAAAGGAGTTTGTTCAGACATTGAGAAAATAATGTTTGAAGGTGTTGCTGATGAGCAGAGTGGCCCCCCCCCCCACCCCCCCCCGTGGGAGCCACTTCACTCAAGTTGATTAATGAATGGTATGGCAAAGACATCGATTCCGATTTTATCAAATCATTACGGGAAATATATTTAGAACCGGAAAATACAGAACACCTCTCACCCAAAAGCATGAACGCTGAAATCTTCCGTACATTGCACGAAGCTGTCAAAACGCGCGATTTTGTTCTCAAAGCTGTGCAACATAACATTTTATGTGCTTCGGTTGCTAACTTCAAGCTTATTGACGTCTTGGTTCAGAATCAAGATAAACTCCCTTATGAGGTGCCTAAGGTTCTAGTTCAGCACAGCTCGGCAGCAACTAAGTTACTTGCAAAGGCAAGCTCTGATCATTCGGTTGCTAGGAAAATGCTGTTAAAGAATCACCTTCACCCCAAGTTTTGGCCGTTGTGTTCGTAGGAATGCCACACGAAGAATCTTTTTTGTGATGACTTTAATAAAGCATTTAAAGAAGCAGACGAAATGTCGAAGATGGTGAGATTGATTCCGAGGGCATCATCATCAAACAAAAGTGACCGGGGCAATTTCTACGGTCAAAGATTCAATTCCATGAACTCTCACCGAAGACAAAGCAACCGTTTTTTAAAGCCTCAACTTCGAGAACAGAATCCGTATCAACAGAAGAACCACAAGAGAAACCCGAAGATGAAGCAGCACCACGCTTCCAAAATGTAGACAAATCTACAGAAGATAGCCACAGGTCAAAATTTCCTCTAATTTTTGTAGAGTTAGATAAATTTTTCAAGAGAACGAGCGAAGTGTAGCCTCTTTTCAAGGTGGTAGATTAAAGCATTTCCAAATGTTTTGAAATTCCATTACTTATGATAAATGGATTTTGAAATCTGTAAAAGGGCTTGAAATTCCGTTTGATGGATGTGTGCCAAAAAATTTTCCACACCAAATAAATTTCAATAAGGACGAGGGGGAAAAAATATCAACAGAAATTAAAAAAAAATGCTCACTGAGAAAGTTATTGTGCCTGTTGAAAAGGAGCAAAACCAGGATGAATTTATTTCCCCTATTTTCTGAAGACCCAAAAAATCGGGAGGTGTGCGAATTATTCGAAGCTAACTAAGGTGTTGCTCAGGGCATTGAGGAAAAGATGCTCATCTTAACTAACTACATCGACGTCAATTTCTCACTTGAGGTTACAATGAAGAAATGTTTCGCAAATATCATTGAAACAGCAAAAACAAGCCTTAAAGCAGGCTTTTTATTAACTGGGAAAAGTCAGTGCTGATTCCAACGCAAATAATAGCTCATCTTAGCTTTATTTTGAACACAAGGGAAATGGCGGTAAAGCTCACGAATGAAAAAAAAAATATGGAGCTAATATCCTTCATTGAGGATGTTTTGCAATCTAGCACAATTTCTCTTGAAAAAACTAGCAAAGCTTGTAGGGAAATTAGTGGCCACTTTTCCAGGAGTTACTTTTGGGAAGTTGTACTACAGACAGTTGGATATAGACAAAAGCAAAGGCTTGAAAAAGCATCATGGGAATTTTAAGAAAACAATTGTTCTATCCGAGGCTGTAAGAGACTTAAACAGGTGGCTTGAAAATTTAAACCTGGAATTTGTTAAAGTTGAAGAGAAAATACAAAATTTTCAAATAACTTGTGATGCGACAAACCATGGTTGGGGCGGTTGGTCCCAGACTAATGCTACCAAAGGTCAATGGACACACGAGGAGCGATCAATGCATATAAATCAAAAAGAATTATGTGCAGTGTTGCTCACGCTACAGAGTGTTTGTAAAAATG
Organism: Protula sp. h YS-2021; assembly: GCA_949752745.1. Classification (NCBI taxonomy): domain Eukaryota; kingdom Metazoa; phylum Annelida; class Polychaeta; order Sabellida; family Serpulidae; genus Protula; species Protula sp. h YS-2021. The sequence continues at coordinate 181,872 of OX457032.1, read as the reverse complement.
TTGAAAATAAGATCATAAAGATCTCCTCAGACAATTCTGTCACAGTAACATATATAAACAACATGGGGGGAAAAATGCAATCTTGCTTCAATATTACGAGAAGGATTTGGAGTTGGGCTAAGAAGCACAATTGTTGGTTGCTAGCAACGCATATTCCAGAGAAAATGAACGGGAAAGCTGACAAGCTTAGTAGGTCCCTTACTGTCCCTTACAGAATGAACATTAAACCAAAAGATTTTTGGAAAAATATGTGCTTGTTATCCTTGGTTGCGAGTCGATTTATTTGCATCAAGGATAAATTACAAATTTGAAACCTACGCATCTTGGTTTCCCGATCCAAAAGCGGCTTTCTGTGATGCTTTTTCATTTACCTGGAAAGGACTGGGAGGACATGCTTTTCCTCCTTTTTCATTGGTTGGCAAAGTACTTAAAAAGTTAATGAGGAAAAATCAAAAATTGTCATAGTCGCACCTGATTGGCCCACTAGCTTATGGTATTCCAGATTATTACAAATGGCGATTGACAAACCGTATTATGTTCCAGAGAGCAAGTTCCTGCTGACAAATCCAATGGGACAAGGGCAACCAATCAAACGCGGCCTAATAGTTTGCTGTATAGAAGCATTACAAGACCGGACTTCTCTTCAGGAGTAACAGATATGATTTATGATTCCTGGAGGCCTTGTACTAAAAAAGCAGTACATAGCGTACTTAAGTATATGGGAAAAATTTTGCACCAGAAAAGGTGATAATCCTTTTGATTCAGCTGTGGGTGTTGTACTCGGATTTTTATTCGAACTTTTCACTTCGGGATTAGGATATAAAGCACTTAATACGGCGAGGAGTGCTTCAAGTTCCGTTGTTCACTCTCAAAGTGGTCCAATAGGTGAACATCCCATGGTCAAGAGATTCATGAGGGGGGGGGGGGGGGGTTTTAATGTTAAGCCTACGCTTCCTAGATACATTAACACATGGGGCACTACTCCAGTGTTGCATAAACTGGAAAGCTATCATCCTGCTAACACTTTAAATCTTAAGGTATTGACATTAAAACTGGTCTTATTGCTTGCCCTTGTAGCCTTTCAAAGGGCTGAGTCCTTACATATGCTGAAAATTCAGGACATAAATGTTTTGAATAATGAGCTCCAGATCAGTGGTCTAGCCTTCTGAAGCAGTCAAGACCCAGATATCATCTTGAGCCTTTAATTTTACGCGAATTTAGTGAAAATAAGAAGTTATGCGTTGTTTCGTATCTTATCGATTGGCATGGCAGAAGCTTGCCCAATAAAAACGTTTGAAAAAAAGAATTAGTTTGAATTCTTTCATATACACCAACAACATTTTGGGTTGAAGTCTCATGTTTTCCTTTCTCCCGAAATACGGAAAACTCTTGGACAGAATTTAAAAATTAAACGAATATTTACCTATATCAGGTTTGATTAGAATTCTGTCCTTGAGTTTTCCTGAGGGAGAAAGGAAAACTTGCCCACCCAACCCGTACCCCAGTATATATTGATATATAGTTATCTGTGAGTTTAGAACTATTTCTAAACGTCGCTCAAAATGTTGTTGGTAGGTTAAAAATGCCGTTATGTAAGTAAATCGAGGTTCTCTCAAGTTTCCATTTTTCCCTCAGGAAAACTCAAGGACAGAATTCTAGAGAGAGAGCCTTACCTGACAGCCATTGAGAAAACCGAGAATAAAGATAGCGAGGCAGAAATCTGTGAAAGAATATCTGCTAAGAAATAGAATAAAATTTAAAGATCACCGAAAAAAATTAAGTCTTTTCATTGAAGTTTATTTTGGGGAATAAATATGGCGAGTGAATACATCCGTAATGATCAGGCTATGGCTTTTTTTATCATCCGCGCGGTTTTTTTTCAGCTGCTCTTGGGTTTCGTTAATTTTTGGTTGTATATGCCTTTCGAATATGCCGCAACGTGAATGCCGCAACAGAGCGCTTGTGAGAGTTTAATCACCGGCATCAAACGAGACGGAAGAAGAGGTTTTGGAGAGGAGTTCTGTGCCGTCACGTGCTTCTACCCCACGCTCGACCCACACTAGTTTCCCTAGTCCATCAATCTTGCATGGACCGCTTATTTTCGACCCACCACACAACAGTACGCCGATGCCGCTCGACGTATCAATTCCACTCGAAGATGACAACGAGGAAACTGTCATCTAAGAGAATGTCGCAACGAAAAGACAGCGATCACAAGATAAAGAAAAGCCGGCTGTCCCACCCAAAGCGAAGCGCAGTCCGCCTCCTTCTAAATCGCATATATCTACATCGTTAGACTGTTACGTAATAAGAAAGAATATTGAAAACACGAGTGAAGCTAGGGTGGATCTAGCTTTAAAACTGGATGGTGGCATTTGACAGGACTGGAACTTGCGTGTTGTGTACGGTGCAGGGTAACAACATAAATTGTATTGTATTGCTCTTTAGATCCCTTTCAACTGCTGTGGTCACATCAGGATCCCCGTCTCACATTATACTGAAATGGACTATTCCAGCCCTTCTTCTAACCTTTACATGTGGAGTGCCTCACAGGGTAGCAAGGAGGAGTCCCAATTTTTAAAGTCTTAGGTAAACATTAAACTTGTACAGAAAATTAAGAAAAAAAAAAAAAAAAAAAAAAAAAACTGTGGACCAGGAGTTGCTTTACGTCGTCTGTAGATGTCATTCGGTATGACTGGCGATGCGCTTGCCTCATATTATTCTTACCTTAGCAACCGTACACAATGTGTCATCATACACGGGGAAAAAGTCAAATCCTATTCCCTTGGAATGCGGACTTCCTGAGGGCTTAAAAATGGGACCACGTGCCTATGCCCATGCACCAAACCGCTTGGAATTATATTCATTCTTTTTGAGCATACTGTATCATTTTTTACGCAGACGATTCACAAATTTATAAATCAGCTAAACCAAATTCAGTTAACTCTCAACGCTAATCTTCTCGAGCAGGCCATAGGCATGGTAGGGTCCTGGATGAGAGTCAACCGGTTAAAACTCAATGAAAACAAAACGGAGTTTATTGTGTTTGTTAGTCGCCAGAAAGCACCTAAGTAGTGACTGGCGCTTTATATCTTGTGTCATGAAATACTGTATTACCGTGGTAACAGTGATGCAGTGATACAATTTGTTTACCGACACAGCTGACCCTTTCGGGGTTACATTGTGTCATTTCTACCAGTTAGTGACCACAAAATAACATAGTGTACTTTTGGAAATGGCTAACTACAGAGTCTACGAATACTGATACTGATTATTTTCCTTTAAAAGTGAATTATTTTACTGGGTTTTCGTTAATCCCCAAAATCATACTTAATGAAGCTTGTTTATATTGTGAAGCTGAGCCTAGAACATGATACAGTTTGCCAACACAATCGGCCATCTGTGGATTGCAGCGTGTCATGGCTTATTGCAGACTAGAAAAAAAAAAAAAAAAAAAAAAAAAAAAAAAAATCGGGAATAAATATGGCGAGTGAATGCATCCGTAATGAGCAGGCTATGGCTTTTTTTTATTATCGGCCCGGTTTTTTCAGCTGTTCTTGGATTTCGTTAATTTTTGGTGGTATATGCCTTTGGAATATGCCGCAACGTGAATGCCGCAACAGAGCGCTTGCAAGGCTTTCATCACCGGTATCAAACGAGACGGAAGAAGAGGTTTTGGAGAGGTGTTCTGTGCCCTCACGTGCTTTTCCCCCGCGCTCGACCAACACTAGTTTCCCTACTGATATGACCATACTACTGCTATGGTCACATCAGGATCCCCCTGCCACATCATACTGAAATGGTTCATTCCAGCCCTCCTTCTAACCTTTACATGTGGAGTGCCTCACAGGGTAGCAAGGAGGAGTCCCAATTTTAAAGTCTTGGGTAAACATTAAACTTGTATAGAAAATTAAGAAAAAAACTTCGATACTGTGGACCAGGAGTTGCTTTTACGTCGTCTCTAGATGTCATTAGGTATGATATGCGCTTGCCTCATATTATTCTTACCTTAGCAACCGTACACAATGCGTCATCATACACGGGGAAAAATCAAATCCTATTCCCTTGGAATGCGGACTTCCAGAGGGCTTAAAAATGGGACCACGTGCCTATGCCCATGCACCAAACCGCTTGGAATTATATTCATTCTTTTTGAGCATACTGCATTATTTTTTACGCAGACGATTCACAAATTTATAAATCAGCTAAACCAAATTCAGTTAACTCTAAACGCAAATCTTCTCGAGCAGGCCATCGGCATGGTAGGTTCCTGGATGAGAGTCAACCGGTTAAAACTCAATGAAAACAAAACGGAGTTTATTGTGTTTGTTAGTCGCCAGAACGCACCTAAGTAGTGACTGACGCTTTATATCTTGTTTCATGAAATACTGAACTATCGTGGTAACAGTGATGCAACTTGTTTACCGACACAGCTGACCCTTTCGGGGTTACATTGTGTCATTTCTACTAGTTAGTGACCACAAAATAACACAGTGTACTTTTGGAAATGGCTAACTACAGAGTCTACGAATACTGATACTGATTATTTTCCTTTAAAAGTGTATTATTTTACTGGGTTTTCGTTAAAACTCAAAATCATACTTAATGAAGCTTGTTTATATTGTGAAGCTGAGCCTAGAACATGATACAGTTTGACAACACAATCGACCATCTGTGGATTGCAGCGTGTCATGGCTTATTGCAGAATAGAAAAAAAAAAAAAAAAAATCGGGAATAAATATGGCGAGTGAATGCATCCGTAATGAGCAGGCTATTGCTTTTTTTTATTATCGGCGCGGTTTTTTCAGCTGTCTTGGATTTCGTTAATTTTTGGTGGTATATGCCTTTGGAATATGCCGCAACGTGAATGCCGCAACAGAGCGCTTGCAAGGCTTTCATCACCGGTATCAAACGAGACGGAAGAAGAGATTTTGGAGAGGAGTTCTGTGCCGTCACGTGCTTCTACCCCACGCTCGACCCACACTAGTTTCCCTAGTCCATCAATCTTGCATGGACCGCTTATTTTCGACCCACCACACAACAGTACGCCGATGCCGCTCGACGTATCAATTCCACTCGAAGATGACAACGAGTAAACTGTCATCTAAGAGAATGTCGCAACGAAAAGACAGCGATCACAAGATAAAGAAAAGCCGGCTGTCCCACCCAAAGCGAAGCGCAGTCCGACTCCTTCTAAATTGCCTGTATCTGCATCTTGCAACGTTAGACTGTTACGCAATAAGAAAGAATATTGAAAACACACGAGTGAAGCGAGGGTGGATCTAGCTTTAAAACTGGTCGGTGGTATTTGACAGGACTGGGACTTGCGTGTTGTGTACGGTGCAGGGTAACATAAATTGTATTGTATTGTTCTTTAGATCCCTTTCAACTGCTATGGTCATATCAGGATCCCCCTGCCACATTATACTGAAATGGTTCATTCCAGCCCTCCTTCTAACCTTTACATGTGGAGTGTCTCACAGGGTAGCAAGGTGGAGTCCCAATTTTAAAGTCTTAGGTAAACATTAAACTTGTATAGAAAATTAAGAAAAAAACTTCGATACTGTGGACCAGGAGTTCCTTTTACGTCGTCTCTAGATGTCATTAGGTATGATATGCGCTTGCCTCATATTATTCTTACCTTAGCAATCGTACACAATGTGTCATCATACACGGGGAAAAATAAAATCCTATTCCCTTGGAATGCGGAACTTCCTGAGGGCTTAAAGATGGGACCACGTGCCTATGCCTATGCACCAAACCGCTTGGAATTATATTCATTCTTTTTGAGCATACTGTATCATTTTTACGCAGACGATTCACAAATTTATAAATCAGCTAAACCAAATTCAGTTAACTCTCAACGCTAATCTTCTCGAGCAGGCCATAGGCATGGTAGGGTCCTGGATGAGAGTCAACCGGTTAAAACTCAATGAAAACGAAACGGAGTTTATTGTGTTTGTTAGTCGCCAGAATGCACCTAAGTAGTGACTGACGCTTTATATCTTGTGTCATGAAATACTGTACTATTGTGGTAACAGTGATGCAGTGATACAATTTGTTTACCGACACAGCTGACCCTTTTGGGGTTACATTGTGTCATTTCTACCAGTTAGTGACCACAAAATAACATAGTGTACTTTTGGAAATGGCTAACTACCGAGTCTACGAATACTGATACTGATTATTTTCCTTTAAAAGTGTATTATTTTACTGGGTTTTCGTTAATCCCCAAAATCATACTTAACTAGACCGAATTTCGCTACACGTAGCGAAATAGTACCAACTTGCAAGGGCAGAGACACAACATATTTGGTCAAAGACGCATTTTTCAGTGTTTCAACATAATTGTCAGCTTCCGGATTATTATCTAGAACGAGGCCATCGAAGTGAATATAATGTAACCTCATTTGGGCACAAAAAATCAAATTCAGTTTTCTAACCGTTTTTGAGATACTGGTCAACTTGCAGTTTTTGACCTTGACCATGTTCGAGGAGGTCAAGATCACCTAGGTACCTCTTATGTAACGTTGTTTAGGCCCAAAGGGTCGAAAATGAGCTCAAAATCGCTCTATCTCTAACCGTTTTCGAGATAATAGTCAACTTCCGGTTTTTGACCTTGACCGTGACCCAGAAGGTCAAGGTCACCGAGGTACCTCCTTTGTAACGTTGTTTAGGCCCAAAGGGTCGAAAATGAGCTCAAAATCGCTCTATCTCTAACCGTTTTCGAGATAATAGTCAACTTCCGGTTTTTGACCTTGACCGTGACCCAGAAGGTCAAGGTCACCGAGGCACCTCTTATGCAACGTTGTTTAGGCCCAAAGGTCGAAAATGAGCTCAAAATCGCTCTATCTCTAACCGTTTTCGAGATAATAGTCAACTTCCGGTTTTTGACCTTGACGACCCAGAAGGTCAAGGTCACCGAGGTACCTCTTATGTAACGTTGTTTAGGCCCAAAGGGTCGAAAATGAGCTCAAAATCGCTCTATCTCTAACCGTTTTCGAGATAATAGTCAACTTCCGGTTTTTGACCTTGACCGTGACCCAGAAGGTCAAGGTCACCGAGGTACCTCCTTTGTAACGTTGTTTAGGCCCAAAGGGTCGAAAATGAGCTCAAAATCGCTCTATCTCTAACCGTTTTCGAGATAATAGTCAACTTCCGGTTTTTGACCTTGACCATGACGGAGGAGGTCAAGGTCACTGAGGTACCTCTTAAATATGATCTTTTAGGCCCAAAGGGTCGAAAATAAGCCCAAAATCGCTCTATCTCTAACCGTTTTCGAGATAATGGTCAATTTCCGGTTTTTGACCTTGACCATGACGGAGGAGGTCAAGGTCACCGAGGTACCTCTTATGTAACGTCTTTTAGGCCCAAAGGGTCGAAAATGAGCTCAAAATCGCTCTATCTCTAACCGTTTTCGAGATAATAGTCAACTTCCGGTTTTTGACCTTGACCGTGACCCAGAAGGTCAAGGTCACCGAGGTACCTCTTATATGTGGCCTTTTAGGCCCAAAGGGTCGAAAATGAGCTCAAAATCGCTCTATCTCTAACCGTTTTCGAGATAATGGTCAATTTCCGGTTTTTGACCTTGACCATGACGGAGGAGGTGAAGGTCACCGAGGTACCTCTTATGTAACGTCTTTTAGGCCCAAAGGGTGGAAAATAAGCTCAAAATCGCTCTATCTCTAACCGTTTTCGAGATAATAGTCAACTTCCGGTTTTTGACCTTGACCATGACGGAGGAGGTCAAGGTCACTGAGGTACCTCTTAAATATGATCTTTTAGGCCCAAAGGGTCGAAAATAAGCCCAAAATCGCTCTATCTCTAACCGTTTTCGAGATAATGGTCAATTTCCGGTTTTTGACCTTGACCAAGAAGGTCAAAGTCACATAGGTACCCCTTATGTAACGTGTTTTAGGCCCAAAGGGTCGAAAATAAGCTCAAAATCGCTCTATATCTAACCGTTTTCGAGATAATGGACAATTTGTCTCTGAGGGATTTCAATATACAAAAGTCACATGACCTTGACCTTGACACTGAATGTCGAGATTCCATCAATGATGTTACTGCCTACTGACACTGTACACGTGTTGAAACAAGGATTTGAGCGCTATTTCCAGCAAGTTTCCCTGATGGAATAGGTTTTTGAAAAAATATTTTGACCTCAATTTGACCTTGAAGGTCAAGGTAAAAAAAAAATGCGGATTTCACGACATCTCATCACCCTCTATCTCTGTGCCAATTTCATCGTCCTACGTCAAATAGCGTAGGAGGAGTTTTCTGGAAACCTCCGTGACGAAAAAAAAAAAAAAAAAAAAACAAAAAAAAAGGAAGGAATAAACGCCGGAATTCTTTGCAAAGTATACCCATTTGCAAACTATGTTTGCAAGTGGGAATGAAGCTTGTTTATATTGTGAAGCTGAGCCTAGAACATGATACAGTTTGACAACACAATCGACCATCTGTGGATTGCAGCGTGTCATGGCTTATTGCAGACTAGAAAAAAAAAAAAAATCGGGAATAAATATGGCGAGAGAATGCATCCGTAATGAGCAGGCTATGGCTTTTATTTTTATTATCGGCCCAGTTTTTTTCAGCTGCTCTTGGATTTCGTTAATTTTTGGTTGTATATGCCTTTGGAATATGCAGCAACGTGAATGCCGCAACATAGCGCTTGCAAGGCTTTCATCACCGGTATCAAACGAGACGGAAGAAGAAGTTTTGGAGAGGAGTTCTGTGCCCTCACGTGCTTTTCCCCCGCGCTCGACCAACACTAGTTTCCCTATTCCATCAATCTCGCATTGGTCGTCTATTTTCGACCCACCACACACCAGTCCGCCGATGAAGCTCGACGTATCGATTCCACTCGAAGATGACAACGAGGAAACTGTATATAAATAGATATACTGTAATTATCTGACTACAGGACTCCACGCAGCACAGGCCGCTTCGAGATTCCATCAATGATGTTACTGCCTACTGACACTGTACACGTGTTGAAACAAGGATTTGAGCGCTATTTCCAGCAAGTTTCCCTGATGGAATAGGTTTTTGAAAAAATATTTTGACCTCAATTTGACCTTGAAGGTCAAGGTAAAAAAAAAATGCGGATTTCACGACATCTCATCACCCTCTATCTCTGTGCCAATTTCATCGTCCTACGTCAAATAGCGTAGGAGGAGTTTTCTGGAAACCTCCGTGACGAAAAAAAAAAAAAAAAAAAAAACAAAAAAAAAGGAAGGAATAAACGCCGGAATTCTTTGCAAAGTATACCCATTTGCAAACTATGTTTGCAAGTGGGAATGAAGCTTGTTTATATTGTGAAGCTGAGCCTAGAACATGATACAGTTTGACAACACAATCGACCATCTGTGGATTGCAGCGTGTCATGGCTTATTGCAGACTAGAAAAAAAAAAAAAATCGGGAATAAATATGGCGAGAGAATGCATCCGTAATGAGCAGGCTATGGCTTTTATTTTTATTATCGGCCCAGTTTTTTTCAGCTGCTCTTGGATTTCGTTAATTTTTGGTTGTATATGCCTTTGGAATATGCAGCAACGTGAATGCCGCAACATAGCGCTTGCAAGGCTTTCATCACCGGTATCAAACGAGACGGAAGAAGAAGTTTTGGAGAGGAGTTCTGTGCCCTCACGTGCTTTTCCCCCGCGCTCGACCAACACTAGTTTCCCTATTCCATCAATCTCGCATTGGTCGTCTATTTTCGACCCACCACACACCAGTCCGCCGATGAAGCTCGACGTATCGATTCCACTCGAAGATGACAACGAGGAAACTGTATATAAATAGATATACTGTAATTATCTGACTACAGGACTCCACGCAGCACAGGCCGCTTCACCTTTTTTAATAAGATTGAAAATAAACTCACTGTGCGTTCTCCTTTACAGCTTGGCATTAAGCATCGGGAGGTCAAAGGTCGTGAAGTCAGTCAGTGTGAGCCTCCATGACGCATCCTGAAGAAAAAAAATCCTTAATAATAATAATAATAATAATAATAATAATAATAATAATAATAATAATAATAATAATAATAATAATAATAATAATAATTATATAAACTAGAGCGGTACACCAACAACACTGAAGGGGGAGTGGTGTGGTATTCGGGTAGGTGAGTTATGAGCAATGAAAGCTACACAAGGTATCGGCAAGCAAATAAGAGATTTTTTATTACATTTGGGGATTTTCGAGGATTCGTAGTTTATTGGATTAGTACGACACGGTAAAGTAATTCCGTATGATTCCTTTTTTGAGCCAAAACCTTGTCACGTGAACTCCTCCAAAACGGCTACGGCTAGTCCGACCAAATTTGGCACAGACATAACGAAGCAAGTGTGGCTGGGGCAGCAGCTTTTTTTTTTTTTAAATTCCTTAACATTTTATATGCCAAAAAAATAGCAATAATAATAATAATAATAAATAAACAAACAAAAAACAAAAAACTTGTCACGCGAACTCTTTCAATTCGGCTAGGGCTGGGACGATCAAATTTGGCAGTCATAATGCAGCATGTCTATTTGGTTCAGTTTAATTTTCTTTAGAAATTTTCAACCTTTTATGTGCAAAACGGACATTGCAATTTTGCCATTGAAGCCCAATTTGCAGGCAAACGCTTTGCTGTGGCAGTTAAGGCAACAATTGTCTAATATTAGCATCGGCATATTGACAGCCCAACTGTCCACAGTGAGACCGATTACAACATGTGTGTGCTGTGGATTGCAGTGTTCGAGTTTTTTTTCGAATTGCTGAAGAGTATGTAAGTATATACTGTTTTAAGGTGTTATATTTTGTTTTTTATTTTTATTTTTTTCAGTTAGCATTATTTGACGTAAGGAGATGGAATTTGGCTCACTGATAGGGAATGGTGGGATGTCGTGAAATTCGCTGTTTTTTTTTTAACGAATGACCATTGTCTCAATAACGGCTAGAGGGCGGTTTTGAGCTTATTTTCGGCTCTCTGGGCCTAAAAGATGATCTGTTTGACGTAACCGGTAACCTTTACATATTCGGTAATGGATAAGGTCGAAAATTGGAAATTCACCATCATCTCAAAAACAGTTAGAGACAGAACAATTCTGAACTTATTTTTGAACGTATGGGCGTATAAGACGATTTATAAGAGGTACGTCTGTGAAAATTTCCACCCTTTGGGCTTAAAAGACGATACGTAAGAAGGACCTTTGTGACCTTGACCTTCTCGGTCATGGTCAAGATCAAAACCGGAAGTTGACCATTATCTCGAAAACTGTAAGAAATAGAGCGATTTTGAGCTTGTTTTCGACACTTTGGGCCCACAAGACGATCTGTTAGATGTACCTCGGTGACCTTGACGTCTTCAGTCATGGCCAATGTGAAAACTGGATGTTGGCCATTATATGGAAAACAGTTACAGATGCAGTGAGTTTGAGCTTATATTTGACCCTTTGGACATAAAAGACGATATGTATGCGATGTCATGGTCACCTTCATCCCCTCGTTTATGGTCAATTCTAAATTGTAGGAGTTCAGTATTGTTTTTTTTATGGCCCAAGTGTTATTTTCGCGAAAACGGTATTATTATTATTATTATTATTATTATTATTATTACATTTGGGAATTTGCTAAAATCCCCAAAATCCCCCAGTGTATTGAATTTGTACAAAAGTTTTAGCCGCAGTTGTGGCATGTTTTTTTAGTTTGTCCCTGGAACTAGACACAGACCGTTAGAGCTAGAAAGAAACAATCTGGATATGATAAACTTCAGTCTAGTCGAGCCTACTCCGCGGCGGAGGGGGACTAAAAATGTTTTTTTTCCAACTAAACCTATACATTTCTAATACAACTTTATTGAACTAAAGGAGTGATTTCTGAAAAGATAATCACAAATCACTGTCGAAAATTCGAAAATAAAATAAAACAAGTGGGTCAGTGAAACTGACTATGTCCCCCGCCGGCGTACAATCCCAGTATTTGATTTTGTTAGGTTGGACTACAACCCTTAAGCAATTCGTATCATATTCGTCAATTTTAAAATTCCAGCTTGAGCAATGTTCTTGGGCCCACCTGGCTCATTTACAATACCAATTTTTGTTACCACCCATACTACCTATGTGTATAACATTTTGCCAATGATAAAAAAATGTAGGTTTGAGTGTGGTAACAAACTCATTCCAGTATGTAAGGGTTGTGAAAATTTGTGAAGTTCAGCTGGGCCAATGTCCTTGGGCCGACATGGCTCATTTAAAATACCAAACCTTGTTGGTTCCAATACTACTTATAGTTAAGCTCGATGCATAAATGTCAATCAATGCAGAAATGTAGGCTTGAGTGTGTTAACAAACTCAGTCCAGTATGTAATTGTTGTGAAAATTTATGAAGTTCAACTGGGCCAATGTCCTTGGGCCGGCAGGGCTAATTTACAATAACGACCTTTGTTCGTTCCAATACTTCCAATTTGTAAAAGATTTTAACAATCGAACCAGAAATATAGGCTTGAGTGTGTTAACAAACTCATTCAACTGAGTAAGAATAGGAAAATTTGTGAAGTTCAGCTGGGTCAATGTCCTTGGGCCGACATGACTCATTTACAATACCGATCCTTGTTCCTTCCAGTACTACCCATATATGCAATATCTTAACAATCGGTCGAAAAATGTAGGCTTGAGTGTGTTAACAAAAAAAGTGTCGACAGACGGACAGACGGACGGACGGAAAGACAAACCCGACAACTATAGTTCCCCCGGCGGGGGACTAATAACAAAAAAAATCGAAAATAGAATAAACAAAACCAGATGGTGGTCCCTAAACCAGATTTTCCTGTTCGCCTTGTTTATCTGAGTCTGGATTGTGTTCGCTAAAAAGGGTTTTACTGTACGCCCCTTCTGTCCTAACCTGGTGGGTCACCCATCAGTTTTACTACACATTACCTTTTCATCCGAATGTAGAATAACAAAACATTAAATTTTATCCGAATCTGGAATCAGTCCCGACAAACAGGTTTTACTTTTCATCTTTTTTATCCAAGTCCTGAAGGCGGTTGTTATAACAAAGACTGTAAACTACTAAGATATGACACTCCCTATACAGCCTTAGCATCCAGATGATTGCAGCGCCCCTGGTGGAAGAGTTGCAAACTGAGGACAAAGCTGTCAAAACACTTTACAGCATAGGTAGGAATAAATAGTCTTTTGTTATAAATATTTTTTACAGCAGTCTTTTTATCTGGGTGCAGAGGGTTCCAACAGCTCATGTCTGGCGCTTGGCACAGTGCCAAGCCGCGCGTACCGAGGCAATCTGGAGCGGCTGCTTTCACGACCCCGCTTTATTTACTATGGGTATACACATACTGAATCAGTACTTTTATCGTTTTTTTTTTTTTTTTTTTTTTTTTTTTTTTTTTTTTGAAACATAATAGGCATTTATATATTAAAACGTAACTTGCAGATATTCTATTTCAGATATTCTATTGTGAACGAATTTTCAGTGATGGCACACAATTAATTTTGACTCCAAAACCGTAAACGAATTTCAAACTTGCGAGTGTAACAAATAAACGACAATTTGAACTTATTCAGTTGTGTAAAGCTGCCACGGAAACCGGAATAGAAATAGATCCTGGTGGAATTCACGAAGACATGTGGAGGAAAAAGCGAAATAAACTTTATATGGACGGGAAAATAGAGTTAAAGGATCCGGACGCAATCACTGGCACTACTGATCTTGCTATTCGAATATAGTCCATGTTGCTCTTACTGCAAATTAGGAGTGGTGGTTGTATGAAATGAACGTTGAACTAGACCGAATTTCGCTACACGTAGCGAAATAGTACCCACTTGCAAGGGCAGAGACACAACATATTTGGTCAAAGACACATTTTTCAGTGTTTCGACATAATTGTCAGTCTCCGGATTATCTTACTGCTTTCCAGATAAAAGTCAACTTCCGGTTTTTAACCTTGACCGTTGACCCAGAAGGTCAAGGTAACCGAGGTACCTCTTGTGTAACGTTGTTTAGGAGCAAAGGGTCGAAAATGAGCTCAAAATCGCTCTATCCCTAACTGTTTTCGAGATAATAGTCAACTTCCGGTTTTTAATCTTGACCGTGACGCAGAAGGTCAAGGTCACCGAGGTACCTCATGTGTAACGTTGTTAAGCCCAAAGGGTACAAAATGAGCTCAAAATCACTATCTCTAACCGTTTTTCGAGATAATAGTCAACTTCCGGTGTTTGACCTTAACCGTGACCCAAAAAGGTCAGAGACACCGAGGTGCCTCTTATGTAACGTCGATTATTCACAAATTCTCGAAAATGAGCTCAAACTCGCTGTATCTCTGTTTTCCAGATAATAGTCAACTTCCAAATTGTCGAAAATGAGCCTAAAATCGCTGTATCTCTTACTGTTTTCCAGATTATAGTCAACTTCCGGTTTTTGACCTTGACCGTGACCCAGAAGGTGAAGGTCACCGAGGTACCTCTTATGTAACCTTGTTTAGGCCCAAAGGGTCGAAAATGAGCTCAAAATCGCTCTATCTCTAACCTTTTTCGAGATAATAGTCAACTTCCGTTTTTTGACCTTGACCGTGACCCAGAAGGTCAAGGTCACCGCGGTACCTCTTAAGTAACGTTGTTTAGGCCCAAAGGGTCGAAAATGAGCTCAAAATCGCTCTATCTCTAACCGTTTTCGAGATAATAGTCAACTTCCGGTTTTTGACCTTGACCGTGACCCAGAAGGTCAAGATCACCGAGGTACCTCTTATGTAACGTTGTTTAGGCCCAAAGGATCGAAAATGAGCTCAAAATCGCTCTATTTCTAACCGTTTTCGAGATAATAGTCAACTTCCGGTTTTTGACCTTGACCGTGACCCAGAAGGTCAAGGTCACCGAGGTACCTCTTATGTAACGTTGTTTGGGCCCAAAGGGTCGAAAATGAGCTCAAAATCGCTCTATCTCTAACCGTTTTCGAGATAATAGTCAACTTCCGGTTTTTGACCTTGACCGTGACCCAGAAGGTCAAGGTCACCGAGGTACCTCTTATGTAACGTTGTTTCGGCCCAAAGGGTCGAAAATGAGCTCAAAATCGCTCTATCTCTAACCGTTTTCGAGATAATAGTCAACTTCCGGTTTTTGACCTTGACCGTGACCCAGAAGGTCAAGGTCACCGAGGTACCTGTTATGTAACGTTGTTTCGGCCCAAAGGGTCGAAAATGAGCTCAAAATCGCTCTATCTCTAACCGTTTTCGAGATAATAGTCAACTTCCGGTTTTTGACCTTGACGACCCAGAAGGTCAAGGTCACCGAGGTACCTCTTATGTAACGTTGTTTAGGCCCAAAGGGTCGAAAATGAGCTCAAAATCGCTCTATCTCTAACCGTTTTCGAGATAATAGTCAACTTCCGGTTTTTGACCTTGACCGTGACCCAGAAGGTCAAGGTCACCGAGGTACCTCTTATGCAACGTTATTTAGGCCCAAAGGGTCGAAAATGAGCTCAAAATCGCTCTATCTCTAACCGTTTTCGAGATAATAGTCAACTTCCGGTTTTTGACCTTGACCGTGACCCAGAAGGTCAAGGTCACCGAGGCACCTCTTATGCAACGTTGTTTAGGCCCAAAGGTCGAAAATGAGCTCAAAATCGCTCTATCTCTAACCGTTTTCGAGATAATAGTCAACTTCCGGTTTTTGACCTTGACGACCCAGAAGGTCAAGGTCACCGAGGTACCTCTTATGTAACGTTGTTTAGGCCCAAAGGGTCGAAAATGAGCTCAAAATCGCTCTATCTCTAACCGTTTTCGAGATAATAGTCAACTTCCGGTTTTTGACCTTGACCGTGACCCAGAAGGTCAAGGTCACCGAGGTACCTCTTATGCAACGTTATTTAGGCCCAAAGGGTCGAAAATGAGCTCAAAATCGCTCTATCTCTAACCGTTTTCGAGATAATAGTCAACTTCCGGTTTTTGACCTTGACCGTGACCCAGAAGGTCAAGGTCACCGAGGCACCTCTTATGCAACGTTGTTTAGGCCCAAAGGTCGAAAATGAGCTCAAAATCGCTCTATCTCTAACCGTTTTCGAGATAATAGTCAACTTCCGGTTTTTGACCTTGACCGTGACCCAGAAGGTCAAGATCACCGAGGTACCTCTTATGTAACGTTGTTTAGGCCCAAAGGATCGAAAATGAGCTCAAAATCGCTCTATTTCTAACCGTTTTCGAGATAATAGTCAACTTCCGGTTTTTGACCTTGACCGTGACCCAGAAGGTCAAGGTCACCGAGGTACCTCTTATGTAACGTTGTTTAGGCCCAAAGGGTCGAAAATGAGCTCAAAATCGCTCTATCTCTAACCGTTTTCGAGATAATAGTCAACTTCCGGTTTTTGACCTTGACCGTGACCCAGAAGGTCAAGGTCACCGAGGTACCTCTTATGTAACGTTGTTTCGGCCCAAAGGGTCGAAAATGAGCTCAAAATCGCTCTATCTCTAACCGTTTTCGAGATAATAGTCAACTTCCGGTTTTTGACCTTGACGACCCAGAAGGTCAAGGTCACCGAGGTACCTCTTATGTAACGTTGTTTAGGCCCAAAGGGTCGAAAATGAGCTCAAAATCGCTCTATCTCTAACCGTTTTCGAGATAATAGTCAACTTCCGGTTTTTGACCTTGACCGTGACCCAGAAGGTCAAGGTCACCGAGGTACCTCTTATGCAACGTTGTTTAGGCCCAAAGGGTCGAAAATGAGCTCAAAATCGCTCTATCTCTAACCGTTTTCGAGATAATAGTCAACTTCCGGTTTTTGACCTTGACCGTGACCCAGAAGGTCAAGGTCACCGAGGCACCTCTTATGCAACGTTGTTTAGGCCCAAAGGGTCGAAAATGAGCTCAAAATCGCTCTATCTCTAACCGTTTTCGAGATAATAGTCAACTTCCGGTTTTTGACCTTGACCGTGACTCAGAAGGTCAAGGTCACCGAGGTACCTCTTATGTAACGTTGTTTAGGCCCAAAGGGTCGAAAATGAGCTCAAAATCGCTCTATCTCTCACCGTTTTCGAGATGAGTCGGCCTGTCGTTAAGGACGCGTGAAATCACGTGACCTTTGACCTTGGCCCTCAAGGTCAAGGTTAGTGATGAAAGTTTACCCTTTACTGGGTAGGTTTTATGCATTCACAGTGGGATTTGAGCACCTTTATGGCTACTTTTCGTTATTAATAGGTGTTTCTAAAAATATTTTGACCTCAATTTGACCTTGACCTCTGAGGTGCAAGGTCAAAAAATTTTACGGATTTGACGACAACTCATTACCCTCTATGTCTCTGCCACATGCCGTCTTTTTACGACAAACCCTGTAGGAGGAGTTTTCTGGAAACCACTTTGAGGTCAGAAAAACTTTGACCTCAATTTGACCTTGACCTTCAAGGTCAAGGTCAAAAAATTTTGCGGATTTGACGACATCTCGTCACCCTCTATAACTGTGCCAAATTTCATCGTCCTACGTCAAATAGCGTAGGAGGAGTTTTCTGGAAACCTCCTTGACGGAAAAAAAAAAAAGAGAAAAAAAAAAGGAAAAAAAAAAGGGCAGAAATTTCGGGAAAAACTACAAACTTATTCCCATTTGCAAACGAAGTTTGCAAGTGGGAATGATTCAAAGATATAGTGTAATATTCCAATCTTCAATATATATTTTTACTTGTACCATGTTAAAGAAGTGTGTATAATACAAAAATATTGCATTTAAAAGAATAAAGGAATAGATAAAACTTGCCTTTGAGCAGATGTAATGCATGTCACTTATTTTACTTATATTCAGTTGCTCGTGCGGTCTGTTGCAAGCTCTTATCCATTTCATGCATTTTTCTTTGGCTAACTTTGGCTTTGGAAGCGGGAGAAACAAAAAAAAAAACCAAAAAAAACAAAAAAAACAAAAAAAAAAAAAAAAAAACAAAAAAAAAAAAAAAATCGTCCATATGTTTTCGCTTTGCGGAATACCGACTGACACTGTTACACGTTCCCCGCTGGTGCCTAAGTTTCCTTCTTGATGCTTTCTGTTTATTCATAAGATTATGCTTCCATTCATCACTATCCATTTTTTTTTTATAAATATATATGGAATGGAAAATATATATACAGTTTCTAAAAGTAAAGTATTAAATGCCAAAATATTATCAAAACTTAACACCGGTACGTGTACTTGAAAATGAGTACAGTGTTTTGTTTTATAAGTCCTGCTGTTTTGACAGCTGTGCCTGGTTAAGATGCCTCGGTGCAGCGCGTTTATTTACATTAGCTGATAATTGTACAAGGCAAATATCATCAAAGAGGGGCAGAATGGAAATATCGTTTGTGCCCTTCACTAATTCGGGATTTGATAATTCAATTTTATTGTGCGTTTCAAGTTTAGATTTTATAACAACGTCTCTATCCTCAATTAATCCATCGGGGTCGATTTGTAACCCGATTTCATACGCACCTTCACATAATTCTGTTAATTTTGCCTTTTCAAAATTAGCGACTGGACCCCCCTCTCTCTCTCAGATAATTTTGCAGTTCATTTACAGCTTTTAAAAAAAAAAAAAAAAAAAAGGATTTGTGAAACACGAGCAGGTCCCAACCGCCCCCAAATTCAAAGGGGTATAAAGCGATGACGGACAGACGGACGGACACCCCAAACCCTTCGGATTGGGGCCTAAAAATAAAGCCATTTCTGCATCCAAAAACAAAAAAAGGGGGGGGGGGTTCTAGTTCAAAGCATGGGAATGAGCGCACAGATACAGCCTTAATTGTACCACGGCGGCGTGCGCACAGCTGCATGCCAGCGCTTAATGGATATGAACTATTCCGGGTCCGGCATAATACCTTGCTGTGTGTGTGTGTTCTTCTTTTTTTTCTGATTAACCATTATTCCGCCCCCCCCCCCTTCCCGCCCAACCATCTAATGTAGGCACGACTGGTGCGGAAGGTGCCAATAACTCATATCCATTAAGCGCTGACCTGCAGCTGTGTGCACGCCGCCGTGGTACGGTCAAGGCTGTGTCTGTGCACTCATTCCCATGCTTTGAACTAGAACATACGTTGTTTTTACTTTACTGGTGATTTTTTTTTTTGCTAACTACATCTCTCCCCTCCCCCACCCTGCGGCCATCTAATGCAGGCCGGACTCTTAACTCTTAACCCAAGATAACGGGAACGGTGTGTACCCAAAGTGTAATTATAGCCACGATATATTACCTTGCTTCGTACATTACCATCGGCCAAACAAAAAATGGCTCTGGTACTTTTTTTTTTAGCCCCGACCCAAATTGCCCTCGTGCAAAATTTCTAGCAAATTGAACAACCGTTGTAGGTGGAGTAAGCTGCAGTGTTTTTTTTTTCCCAGAGGGTAATTTAGGAGATTTCTCCCCCTCTCTCACCATGTTAGCCCCCTTTTTGGAACACGAAGGGGTGGGAGGGGGGGGAGATAAAAAAATCCCCCACTGAATTCGAAAAAGCCCCTTCTTGTTCTGCCGAGGGGGTTTTTTGTTCGATGGTCGGATGAACATTACAATTTAATCACTGACCACTGGTCATTTTACACACCACAATTTGTGTGGAATCGTTTCATATTTACGAGAATACTCCCTAAAATCTTACTTTCTGCTGAAAACAAAACAAAATGACTACGGTTCGGAATAGATTAATTGAACATTAGTACTTTTGTATCTTGTGTAGGATCCCTCCGACATCCCCTACCATGGGGGAAAAAGCCCCTATTTTTTTCAGGGGGGGGGGGGCGGTATTAAGCCCCCCCCCCTGTCCTACGATCCTGGGCAAAAACTTAAGCTATTTTTCTCAAAGGTGGGGATCGGTTCGTCAAAATGGCGAAAACTGGGCATAATGTGCATTGGTCCCGCTAAGTGGGCCGTACTTCGTGAAAAATTCACCGCAATCCGAGGAAAACTGAAACACAAGTAGCCAAAAATAAAAGTTCACAGACGGACAGACAGACGACTGAGGCATAAGGCTAACCGGAATGCGGTCAAAATTGTGGGGGAACAAGCATCCTGAAAATTAGCTAGCAAAAAAAATAAAATAAATAAATAAAAATGCCCCCCCCCCCACCTCCATTTTGGTCAAATTTTGGTGGATCATCAAGGAAAGTAATTTTTCACAAGAGGTCTTCCTAGTAAATATTTATGGAAAATTTGAAGACAAGTGGGAGAAGAGGCGTTTTGAAAACTGGCAACCAAAACATTTTAAATGGCCCCAATTTGGCCAATTTTTGGCGGATTGCCAAACAAAATTTTGCAAGAAAGGCCTTCCTGAGGAGTATTGGTAAACACTTTGAAAGGGATCCGATCAAAAGTGAGAGAGAAGTATTTTAGGTAAAAGTTTGCATGCGCGCATACACAGCCAGCCGGGTTCCGGACTTCATAAAAAAAAAGAAGCCCGACGCTAAAATCCGGAGCCACGGGCTCCTGGACTTTTCAAACACTGGCCGCTTACCTCGCTGTGTGGTTGGCACACCTGGGTCCAGCCTGGGGATAGAGGGGTCCCCGTTCTCTCTGCGATACTCCACGCACCGCCACAAGTCCAAAGCTCTTATTATCGACACTGAAATCCAGAAGTAAAGAATACACAGACTGCGCGTCCAAACTGATAAATGCAGATTTCTGTAAGACTTTGATGAATGTTTATAAAATATAAATCGCCATACTGACGCAAGCGTGTTTTTTTTATTATAACTATTTGTTTGGATTTTATTTCATTTCTGAAATGTTGTTTGACCCTCGCACGTGTAAACACAGCCTGGGCTCGGCGTGAGTACTGCGCAGGGAGAGGTACCAGCACACTCACAAGCAGCTCAAATATTCAAACCACTTGCTGCATTCGCTGCGGGGCACTTACACGCCTGTCTCTGCATCTGTTGTGTGCGTGTGCTGTGTGTGTGTGTGTGTGTCGGGGTGGGGGGGGGCACTCATGCACATGGGTGGACTACGGTATATATTAAAATTGGTAAATGCTAAATTCTACAAAAAAAAAAAAAATAAAATAAAGGAGTGCATAATTGCACGAAAGAGAGTGCAACACATCAAAGAGATTTTTGGAAATCGATTTCAGATATTTTCATCCCGAGCAAGAATCCCCCGCGGCGCCACTGGGCATCTGATGTGTTTCTAAGCATGCTTGAACTTTACTCCACGTTAACAACGGATGTAATATTTAAAAAAAAAAAAAAGAAAAAAAAGTCACTCATCGTTTATGGGGACTCGCAAACAAAATAAATAAATAAATAAATGAATGGACGTGACTTGTAACCAGTTGGTACATGAGTGCCCCCCCCCCTCCCCCATCCCCACTCCACCTTCTGGGAAGATTCCATAGATTGTGATTGCACACACACAGAGGAAGGTGTTGCGAGACAGTCACGCCGTCAATCGCTGCGCAACGTTATTCCCGCTTGGCATTGAAAATGTCTCGGATTGCCTCGAATTCTTCACCTATTTTTCTTCTTTTTTTTGTTTTTGTTTTTTGTTCCTTACGCCGAATCGGTTTTCAGACATCTCCTCCAAGACCGCTGAAGCAAGACCAACGAAACTTGGCACATGTATGGAGGGTCATGTGAAGTGGTGTACCTGATAAAATTTTTTGACTTTGACCTTACTGGTCAAACCGCGAAAAAGATCAAACGATTTTCAGAAAATTACTGCAAGCCCGTTGAACCTAGAAAAGCCAAACTTGGCACATATATAAAAGACGATGTGATCTAATGCACCCTCTAAATTTTTTTGATCTTGATCACCAAAAAAAAAAAAAAAAAAAAAAAAAAAAAAAACTGATTTAGGAAAAACAATGATTTATCTCGTAAACGGTAAGAGATAGAGCAATTTTGACCACATTTTCGACCTCCACCCCCTATACGACGATACGTAAGGTATAAGTTCCGGTGTCCTTGACCTCCAGGTCACTTTCGAGCCCCAAACCGGAAGTTGGCCTTTATCTCGAAAACGGTAAGAGATAGATCAATTTTGACCTCGTTTTGGACCTCCACCCCCTACACGATGATACGTAAGGTATAAGTTCCGGTGTCCTTGACCTCCAGGTCACTTTCGAGCCCCAAACCGGAAGTTGGCCTTTATCTCGAAAACGGTAAGAGATAGAACAATTTTGACCTCATTTTGGACATCCACCCCCTACACGATGATACGTAAGGTATAAGTTCCGGTGTCCTTGACCTCCAGGTCACTTTCGAGCCCCAAACCGGAAGTTGGCCTTTATCTCGAAAACGGTAAGAGATAGAACAATTTTGACCTCATTTTGGACCTCCACCCCATACACGACGCTACGTAAGGTGTAAGTTCCGGTGTCCTTGACCTCCAGGTCACTTTCGAGCCCCAAACCGAAAACGATATGAGATAGAGCAATTTTGACCTCAATTTCGACTTCCACCCCCTACACGACGATACGTAAGGTATAAGTTCCGGTGTCCTTGACCTCCAGGTCACTTTCGAGCACCAAACCGGAAGTTGGCCTTTATCTCGAAAACGGTAAGAGATAGAGCAATTTTGACCTCATTTTCGACCTCCACTGGAGTCCACTGGAGGGTCATCTGAAGTGGTGCACCTGATAAAAATTTTTGACCTTGACCTTACCGGTATAGTTGGTAGTATTTAGGAAGATGTTCTACATTCATACATGTGAAACTTGTTAACAAACAGCAATATAACCTACCTTCCGTTTTAAGTTATCATTCCAAGTGGGGTCTAATTCGCCGTGCGAAATTCGGTCTAGTCTGTTTCTGTATTACCATTCACACTTCCACTAGCTATTCAGAGCTATCCCCAAGCTATAAATAGCTCAGCAGTCGCTGGATTTTTTGTACAGCGAATGATTTTAAAATCTGGAGTTAAAGGGAAGCTTATCACACAGTATCCAGGAGTCAGTATCAAGTTTCGGCTACTTGTTTTTTTCTGCACTATGCACGTCACATGTAAAAAAGGAAATGTCTGGCATGCTACAGAATGATTTCCGAAAGTTAGAAGCAAGGATTTGAAAGATGAAACCAAAGAATAAACTAGACCGAATTTCGCTACACGTAGCGAAATAGTACCGACTTGCAAGGGCAGAGACACAACATATTCGGTCAAAGACACATTTTTCAGTGTTGTCAGCTTCCGGATTATTATCTTAGACGAGGCCATCGAAGTGAATATAATGTAACCTCATTTGGGCACAAAAAAATCAAGTTCAGTTTTCTAACCGTTTTTGAGATACTGGTCAACTTGCAGTTTTTGACCTTGACCATGATCGAGGAGGTCAAGATCACCGAGGTACCATTTATGTAGCGTTGATTAGGACCAATGGGTCGAAAATGAGCTCAAAATCGCTCTATCTCTAACCGTTTTTGAGATAATAGTCAACTTCCGGTCTTTGACCTTGAAAGTGACCCAAAAGGTCAAGGTCACCGAGGTACCTCTTATGTAACGTTGTTTAGGCCCAAAGGGTCGAAAATGAGCTCAAAATCGCTCTATCTCTAACCGTTTTTGAGATAATAGTCAACTTCCGGTTTTTGACCTTGACCGTGACCCAGAAGGTCAAGGTCACCGAGGTACCTCTTATGTAACGTTGTTTAGGCCCAAAGGGTAAAAAAAATGAGCTCAAAATCGCCCTATCTCTAACCGTTTTCGAGATAATAGTCAACTTCCGGTCTTTGACCTTGAAAGTGACCCAGGTCAAGGTCACCGAGGTACCTTTTATGTAACGTTGTTTAGGCCCAAAGGGTCGAAAATGAGCTCAAAATCGCTCTATCTCTGACCGTTTTCGAGATAATAGTCAACTTCCGGTTTTTGACCTTGAAGGTGACCCAGAAGGTCAAGGTCACCGAGGTACCTCTTATTTAACGTTGTTTAGGCCCAAAGGGTCGAAAATGAGCTCAAAATCGATCTATCTTTAACCCTTTTCAGGATAATAGTCAACTTCCGGTTTTTGAACTTGACCGTGACCCAGAAGGTCAAGGTCACCGAGGTACCTTTTATGTAACGTTGTTTAGGCCCAAAGGGTCGAAAATGAGCTCAAAATCGCTCTATCTCTAACCGTTTTTGAGATAATAGTCAACATCCGGTTTTTGACCTTGAAAGTGACCCAGAAGGTCAAGGTCACCGAGGTACCTCTTATGTAACGTTGTTTAGGCCCAAAGGATCGAAAATGAGCTCAAAATCGCTCTATCTCTAACCGTTTTCGAGATAATACTCAACTTCCGGTTTTTGTCCTTGACCGTGACCCAGAAGGTCAAGGTCACCAAGTTACCTCTTATGTAACGTTGTTTAGGCCCAAAGGGTCGAGAATGAGCTCAAAATCGCTCTATCTCTAACCGTTTTCGAGACAATACTCAACTTCCGGTTTTTGACCTTGACCGTGAAACAGAAGGTCAAGGTCACCGAGGTACCTCTTATGTAACGTTGTTTAGGCCCAAAGGGTCGAAAATAAGCTCAAAATCGCTCTATCAATTTTATATAGATTTTACAACCTTAAGATAAACGTCTTTGTGCGATGTGCGAAATGGCCAACTGAAGATAACAGTTAATTTATGCAGCAAATTTGTACCCACACTGTGAGTCTAGCTTAGACAAAGGAGTTGAAAGGAAAAATTTGTGAAATCGATTTTGCTGGAAGTGGCTCCCTATAACATGCTGGACAATGAGCTTCAATGGGTCAATGTTTTGACAGCGTCAATCAAGCAACAATTAGGTCGCGTAAAACATGTGGAATTTACAATGAAGTTGGGCCATTTTTAAAATTGTGATATGATTTAAGGTTAAATTTTGATGTAAACTCTTTTCAAACAGTCGTAAAAATACTTTTAGTGTGATTAGAAAGTAATTGTTAACTCATTGACCATTTTACTTTAACAAAATCTGTCAAAATATTGAGTCAAAACGCTAAAGAAGTACGCGAGGAAATGATGTTGTCTCGTTGAGCTCCAGAATCATAATGAAAATGGGAGGGGCTGCTTTTATAGTCCTCGTTGGGCCTTTAAACTGTTTTACAATCGACCCTGTGTCTTGTCCAAAAGCAATATATCCGGACTCATTACGCAATAGCAATACTCTAGATCCCTTTGATGTTCGCGTTCTATCACACGGCGAACGAGAGGGAATGTGTTTTGCTATTAGACTTCGGTATTCGTGAGTATTGTTTAATAAAGCTCGTGTGTGAATATATGACTTTTGCTTTATAACCTTTTCTACCACTAAACCCCACTCTTTACGCCCTCTCTTCACTCAACACAGCTTCGTTGTAAATGCAGTTGCGGGATCCTATCCGGGGTTTGCGAAATACCACGCGGGAAAGTGTCCGCCCTGTGCAAAAAATGCGGGATTATCTCCGCCCGGGAAACTGTCCGCCCACCCAACGCAGGTAATATATAAAACACAACACTCATCGCCTATGAGGAATTTTTTTTTCATTTCCTTTCAACGTGTACTGATCGTTTTCTTGGGTACTCTTCTGGAATAGCTACAACTCGATACACGCTTGAGGAACATTAAAATGCTGGAAAATGTAACACTTTCGGCAACAAGTTTGGCTCCGCCAGTTTTAGCTCGTTGATAGTTTCCTTGGACAGATTTGTTCGTTTTGGTACAAACAAAAGACACTTCGGTACAATCATCCACGCAGCCTCCGCTCACAATTGAAATATTTACTCATCTTCACAAATACACAACACCACACTGGATGCAGCAAAATCCAAAACAACACCGAATCTCTGTCACTCCACCGTGAAATACAAGACCACCTTTCATGGACCTTCCATTTCTCCGGATACTGATCGACAGGTTCTTCAATAATCAGGAATCGTTTTCAGACCAGTCGAAATTGGCGGGGAATGTATCTTTTTATAAGTTTGTCAATTTTTGAGGCACGAAGCTGAGGGTTCGTGGAGCGCTGAGAGCCCCCCCCCCCCGCCCCCTCCCTCCCGTAAAGGTGTGGAGTTTAGGCATTCCGAGAAGCAATCTAAGTGACTTCAGCAGATATGTGCCATATTATCGGTGTCCGGAAAAAATGGCACTGGTAAAATGGCACCGGAAAAAATGGCACTGGAAAATATGGCACCGGAAAATATGGCACTTTTGAAATAACGGAAAAAAATGGCACCTTTGTTTTTTAAATTTTATAATATTTTATTTACTTCACTTCATACCTTAGCAATAGAAAAGTCTTGCCTATTACATATTTTACATAAAATTGAAAATTAAATTTCACTTAATTTCCATTTATCATTTATTTATTGCAAGGTCCATAGTTTAGATAAAAATGTTCTCTTCAAGTATACTGCGTACGATTTATATAATTCACTGAATTATTTCCATTTTAACTGTTCCAGTGTTGCCACGGAGTCGTCAAGAAAAAAAAGGATAAAAAAAAGGATAAAAAAGGATAAATTTGAGAAAAAAAAGTATGAAAAAAAGGATAATTCATATTTTGCTGAAGATCGAGAATACATTAATGTTAATCATATTGTATCATTTGTTTTGTAATTTACAAGGTTCGCGCTGGGTTCTCAGGAAAATGAGTCAAAAAGGGAAAGTGTGACTCAGTTAGGTCCAGAAAAACTCTGTGGGTTCCAAAAAAGTGAGTCATTTCGTAAAAAATGCCCAAAAAGTGGACAAAAACCCCGCCAACGCGAACCCTGTAATTTATAAAGCTCGTTTTCACAGCGATTAAAAAAAGTTTGCATACCCGATTGTACTTTACAAATTTATAAAGGAATCCGGTCAAATTGTGCCAAAAGAAAAGTTTTGAAAATTTGTACTAAATATTTTTAAATGCCCCCATTTGGCCAATTTTTAGCGGGTCGCCAAAAAACGTAATTTTTTAAGACAGGCCTACCTAGAGAATAAATGTTCAAAATTGGAAAGGAATCCGATCAAAATTGTGGGAGAAGAACCATTTTGAAAATTGGCAAACGAAAAATTTTAAATGCCCCCCATTTAGCCAATTTTTGGCGGATCGCCAAAAAACAATTTTTAAAGAGAGGCCTACCTGGAGAACATTCGTTTAAAATTTGAGAGGAAGCCGATCAAAACTGATCGGAAGCATTTTAATTTAAGTAAAAATTTACACACGTACATACGTACATACAGACGACGGACAGCCCTCTATTGATGTGATAAGACCAGCCCGACATGGTCGGCTGGTCTAAAAAAAAACAAGTTTGTCCAAAGACAAAGTCCCAGCTTACGAAAAGAAATAAGGCCAATTCCAGCGTGCATAAGCAGGGGAATTTCCCTGAAAATTTGGGCTTCAAAAGATGAGACGGCAAAAGGCTAGCTCAGTAATTGACTTAGCACCGGACCAGAACATAGACCGATAAATGCATACAAAGATTTGTTTCCCAGAAAAATGGGAAACAAATTTTTGTATCTCTGGTAGACTGGATAGTCTGCCATAGATACCTTCGAACAACGCTCGCATTTCGGATCAGTGCGCATATTTATGTAACTTGCCTCGATGCTAAGTTCTTATTCAGACAAGTGCGCATGTTTATTCAATTTGCGTTGATGCTCGGCTCCCATTATGGAACAGTGCACATGTTTATTTCACTTGCGTTGATGCGCGGTTCACAATTCCGACCAGCACGCATGTTTATTTACCTTTTGTCGATGTGCGGTTCTGATTTCGGATCAGTGCGCATCTTTATTTACCTTGTGTTGATGTGCGGTTCTTATTTCGGACCAGTGCGCATGTTTATTTAACTTCCGTCGATGCGCGGTTCTTATTTCAGCCAACGCGCATGTTCATTTTACTTGCGTTGTTGAGCGGTACTTATTTTGGACAAGTGCACAGGTTTCCTTAGGTTGCCTTGATACGCGGTTCGCATTTCGGACCAGTTTGCATGTTTATTTAACTTGCGTTGATGAGCAGTTCGAATTTCGGACCATTGCGAATGTTTTTTTTAACTTGCGTTGATACTCGGTTCGAATTTCGGACCAGTGCGCATGTCTATTCAACTTGCGTCGATGCGTGGTTCTTTTTTCGGACAAGTGCGCATGTTTGTTTAACTTACGTTGATGCGCGGTTCGCATTTGGGACTACTGCGCATGTTTATTTAACTTGTGTTGATGCGCGGTGCTTATTTTGGACAAAGTGCACATGCGTTGATGTGCGGTTCGCATTTCGGACCACTGGGCATGTCGATTCAACTTGCTTCGATGCGTGGTTCTTTTTTCGGACCAGTGCGCATGTTTATTTAACTTGCGTTGATGCGCGGTGCTTATTTTGGACCAGTTCGCATGTTTATTTATCTTCCGTCGATGCGCGGTTCACATTTCGGACCAATGCGCATGTCTATTGAACTTGCATCAACGCGCAGTGCTTATTTTGGACTACTACGCATGTTTATGTAACTTGCGTCGATGTCCGGTTGTTAAATCTGACTACTGCGCAAGTTCATTTACGTTGTGTTTACCTGCTGTAGGAGTCAAATAGCACAAACCGTATGCCCGACCCACCCAAGGATGCCTCATACAAAAAATAAATGAAATCGGATAAAAACTGTTGGAGGAAATGCATTTTGAAGTTTTTCTTCAAAAATTCCCTAAAAATACAAAAATTGTCCAATCGACTAAAAAAGCACAAGCCGTACGCACGACCTTTTAGGGGTGTCTCATGCCAAAAATAAATAACATCGGATCAAAAATGTAGGAAGAGATACATTTTAAATTTTTCTTCTTAAAAAATTCCCCAAAAATTCAAAAATCACCCGATCGACTAAAAAAGCACAAGCCGTATGAATGACCCTTTAGGGTGCCTCATATATCGGGAAATAAATGACATCGGGTCAAAAATGTAGGAGGAGATACATTTTAAAATTTTTTCATCAAAAATTCGCTAAAAATTCAAAAATCACCCGATTGACTAAAAAAGCACAAGCTTTATCTATGACCCTTTAGGGGTGCCTCATACCAAAATAAATGATATCGGGTCAAAAATGTAGGAGGAGATACATTTTAAAATGCTTTATTCAAAAATTCACAAAAAATTCAAAAATCACCCGATCGACTAGAAAAGCACAAGCCGTATGCATGACCCCTTCGAGATGTCTCACACCAAAAATAAATGACAATGACTGAAAATTGTAGGAGTAGATGCATTTTGAATTATTTTCGAGATTTTTGCTTAAAAAATTCAAATACAAAAATCACCCGATCGACTAGAAAAGCACAAGCCGTATGCATGACCCCTTCGAGATGCCTCACACCAAAAATAAATGACATTGACTCAAAATTGTAGGAGTAGATGCATTATGAATTATTTTCGAGAATTTTGCTTAAAAAATTCCCCAAAAATTATCCGATCGACTAAAAAAGCACAAGCCCTATGCACGACCCTTTTGGGGCCTCACACCAAAAATAAATGAAATCGGGTCAAAAATGTAGGAGGAGATACATTTTAAACTTTTTTCTTCAAAAATTCGCCAAAAATTCAAAAATCACCGGATCGACTAGAAAAGCCAAAGCCGTATGCACGACCCTTTAGGGGTGCCTCACACCAAAAATAAATGACATCGGATCAAAATTGTAGGAGATGTATTTTGAAACAAAGTTTACTAAATAAACAACTAACTAACTAACTAACTAACTAACGGACGCCACCCGCAAACCGATAGGAATACCCCAGCTTACGTAAGCTGGGCTAAAAAGATGCGTACGTACTTTATCGATGGCCCCTAGGGACATGCAACTCAAACTTACAGAATGAAGTTATTGAAAATCATTCAAGAAATAAGAAGTAAGTATTTGTTAAACACACGCAGGCCCCAACCGCCCCCCAAATTCATAGGGGTATAAAGCGATGACGGACGGACGGCTCGACTGACGGACGGACGGACACCCCAAACCTACAGGCCCCAATCCGAAGGGTTGGGGCCTAAAAACTACTCAACATCATTTAGAATACTGGATATTTTACAGTGTGATAAGACATTGAATACGTTTACAGAATATATGTTTCAATTCCATGAAAAAAATACCCTTTCTCTACAGATGTATTGATTTTAACAATAGACGCTACAAAAAAGTTGGAAATTACATACACATACAGTGTAAGCGCGGTTAATGTTATGGCCTAATCATGGGTTATGACTAGGGTGAGAAAAAATTTTGCAGAAAAAAAACATATAACTAATTAGGAAAAAATGATATTTTGAACGAAAAAAGAAATTAAAAAAAAAATATCAAAAAAAAAAAAAGGATGAAAAGCGAAAAAAAAGTATAAAAAAAGGATGAAAATTAAAAAAAAGTATAAAAAAAAGTATTTAAGGATAAAAAAAGGATAAAATCGGGCTTTTTGAAAAAAAAGGATAATCCTTTTAAAAAAGGATGATGTGGCAACACTGCTGTTCACCATAAAATTTCAGTATTTCTGAGTAAAACACTGCGATATACATGCGTTTATATAAGAAGTATATCAAAGAAATGTCCAGAGTTAATGGGAAAGGAACCCTGCGGATACGTCCGTGAAATGCTCAGGGTAAGGCTAAAGGACCATAAAGGACCCCAGCGAGTAATACTATGCCACATTTCCATAGATAAAACGTTAAGTAAAAATTCATCACGTGCTAACGTAAATATGTATCGAGTTGTTTGTATAACTTTTAAAAATTGATCCTTTATACATGAAATTATTCTTTTTTAACTGCAACTCTATTTTTATTCAGGGTTTAATATTCATGTGATGAAAAATTAAAGTGCCATTTTTCCCGTATTTTCAAAAGTGCCATTTTTCCGGTGGCATTTTTTCCAGTGCCATTTTTCCGGTGCCATTTTTTCCTACACCCCATATTCTCTGGCTACACAATCGTACATGAACAAATCTAACTGGGCGGAAAGGTCTAAATTGGCGACCGGACAGATGGCCATCACACACGTGAAAATACATGAACTCAACCAGCCCCAACCTCCCCTCCCCCCCCCCTCCACCCGACCCCAAACAAAATAAATAAATAACTAAAATAAAATAAAAATGAAATGCCAATTTTTTATTGCGGAATTACACTGATCTCGGGGACCATAAATTTCGATCAGAAATTGGCGAATTTCCGCCAACTGGCGAAACAAACCTGATGCCCAGTCTATAAAAGAGGGTGCCCATTATGCTGTAAACCGTAAATAATTCTAAAAAAAAAAATATTCATGGCACACGCTGTATATTTGTACGAACTTGAAAGGAAGCCCTTGTTTCTCATTCAATTCACGCCCGACCGGTTAAGTTTTAAGTCAGAAATAAGCAGGCAGTTACAGTGTCACCGTAAAAAAAAAAAAAAAAAAAAACATACACCAGAATGGTCCCTGCAGGAGTGTCTAACAACAGTTGTGCTGCGGACCATGGCTGTGCTCTTGGAGCAGACTGACTGAAAGGACAGCGGGGCCGTTGATATGATGTGGTCTGAGAATTTTGTGAGAATTTAGTCACCTGGGGGAAAAATATTAAACCTGCATAAAAAGAAATATATACTTACTTAACAACAGATAAAACTTTAAGCAATGAACGTAAAAGTTGGAAAAGCCGTTCGTCTGACTCAGTGAATGCCTGCCTTATTCAAATTAAATTCGTATTTTGCGTGTTGGCGTTATGTGCCGTAACAGTCGGTTCTACTCGCAACAAAATTTGACTCTTTCGGACCTGCCAAGCAATAGTCCCACCAAGTTTCAACTTCATTCGATGTTCAACGCGTGATAAATCTCCAACCCCATGGCGGGATACGACTTCCTTAATTTCGCTACATCTGTTGATAGGACTGTTCAACTGACCCAAGGAATACCCATATAAAATATAAAGTCAACAAGACCTTCCATTAGCGAGAAATTTTGCACACAAGATGTTGTTCAAATTATATACATATTTTACATGATGACGTCGCACGCCGCACTCGTTCGTTGTACGAGCGACAAAATTTGGTAGACTCTTTGGGACCTACCAAGCAACAATCCCACCAAGTTCGAACTTTCTCCGATGTTCAGCGGCTGACAAATTTCGCACACACGATTTTTACGTAATGACGTCAACTGTTCTCCCCTAATAATGTATCGTGCGCCAAAAGTTGACAGAAACGTCCCACCTACAAGAGGAATGAACTTGTCAAGTTTGAAGTCGATCCGACTTTTCGTTCTCGCGATATGTTGCACACAACACTTTGTTCACAACAGACTGACACACACACACACACACACACACACATATACAGCTACGTCGGGAAACGAACGACGAATCGCGATTTCTTCTCCAACTCGCGAAATGTACGCCAAAAATCTAACTTCGTTATTAGGGACTTTTCAGACATAAGTTGTATATGAAAATCTCGGTAGATTTTTTTTACATTCAATTCCGAAAGCGAAAATATATAAAAGACAACAGATTAAGAGAAATTTAACAAAGCATGAACCCTGCGAAACGGAATATTTTGTTTACATAATTTGCATATTTTACACCATTTTATGATATCTGCAACTATAAGTTTGCTGTGAAACGAGACTGTGTAAAAAATGTAAACAAACCGATTTTATTTATAAACAAAGGCCACGTGCTTTCTGTAAAAGAGTATTAGGGAAACACTAAATAAAAGCCAAACAAGCCTAGAGTTTGTTTTCTTTTATTTACACCATAACCCCCCTGTAATATTTATTTTCTTTCATTTCTATACATAAACTATTTAACATTAATTGAAGAGTTACAAAATATTGAAGAGCAGTACAAAAGATATTCAAACAGATGAATGTTTAAAAACATAGATTTATATTATACAGATGAAATGTTTAAAAACAAAATACAGATTTATACAGATGAATGTTTAAAAACAAAACTCTTTTAAAATAAAAACAAAATACAGGAAAAATAATACAACAAAATCCTTTACTGATATAACCGTGATGTGTAAATAACCAACTCTATCTTATTTTCAAGCTCAGTGTTACGTGCACTACTTAAAATTTAATGATTGGCCGAAAAAAACGTGAGGCAATGAGATATAAACCACATAAAAGCTTCCTAAAGAAAACAAAATACACAGCTGAAACTTTCAAACTAACATGCGAAATGTACGTACACAACCATGCACAAAATTTGCAAGTTTAGAGACCCTGCAACACAACTTGGGTGTACTACCCCATCTCGTGACGTTCATAAATTTAAAGTCGGTGACTTCGTAGGAGAAAAATGAACTGAAAATAACACAATTAAAACTTTCAAAATGACATGCAAAATGTACGTACAAAACCATGCGAAATGTGCGAACACCAAAATTTTTTTATCACGGAAATATCGGCAAATTTCCAAGTTTTGAGACCCTGTCACGTTTGCGCGTACGCCCTTCTCGTGACGTTCATAAATTTAAAGTCGGTCACTTCGTATAAGAACAGTGAACTGCAAATAACAGGTAAAACTTTCGAACTGACAAGCGAAATGCACGTTTATACACAATCATGCGAAATGAACGTATAAACAACCAAGTATATGACACGGTCTCAAGCTTTTGAAACTTTTACCGATGTTTCTGTAAATAAAAACATTTTGGTGTTCGCACATTTTGCATGGTTGTGTACGTACTAAAGTCGGTGACTTCGTATAAGAAAAGTGAACTGCAAATAACACAATAAAAACTTTCAAACTGACATGCGAAATGTACGCACACAACCATGCGAAATGTGCGAACACCAAAATGTTCTTACTCACAGAAACATCAGCAAAATTTGTAAGTTTTGAGACTCTATCACATATTATTTACTCGTACTACCCAATCTCGCAACGTTCATAAACTTTGAAATTGGCCACTCCGAACAGAGAACTTTTGAACTGACAAGCGAAATGTACGCTAATACACAACCATGCAAAATGTAGTGCAACCACGCGAAATCTACGACGCAAGTATTTCTTTTTTAAATACATCGGCAAACTTGGCAGCTTTTGTGACCCTGTCACAAGAAACTTATCCGTACTACCCATCACCGCCACTTTCATAAATTTACAGTCGGTCACTTTATACGAGAAAAATCAAATGCAAATAACACACTGAAACCTGATACGCGAACGCACAGAGCCATGCGAAATGTACGAACCAAAAAAATTCTTAATACCTCGGCAAATGTGGCAGGTTTTGAGATCCCGTTACATGAAAATTGCCCGTACTACCCAGCCTCGTGACGTTCACAAATTAAAAGTCGGTCACTTCGTATAAGAACAGTGAACTGCATGGAAAAACTGATACAAAAAAGAAAAAAAAACTCCCCGCACTTGTGTAAACCAAAACAGAATCCCACAAACATGACATCACAGCGAAATGTCCCCAAAACAGTTTCTTTTTTTTTTAAACGGATCTGAAGCTTCATCCGCCTTTTTATTTTTCTTGTAAAAATTTGAAAGGTATGCCCGCAACTGAACTTTGTCCCTGTGTCCTAAAATATCACATGCGAAATGTACGTCCACAACCATGTATGTAACAGGGTCTCAAACATCGAAAATTTTGCCGATGTTTCTGTGAATTAGAACAGTTTGGTATTCGCACATTCCGCATGGTTTTGTATGTACCAAAGTCTGTCACTTACTGTGAGAAAAGTGACGTGCAATTAACGCAGTTAAAGCTTTCGAACTGACAAGCCAAATGTACGTACACAACCATGCGAAATGTGCGATGACCAAAATGTTCTTACTCACAGAAACATCAGCAAAATTTGTAAGTTTTGAGACCCTGCCACATATCATTTTCTCGTACTACATCATCTCGCAACGCTCATAAATTTAAAGTCGGCCACTTCTTATAGGAGCAGTGAACTGCAAATAACACAGCTAATGCTTTCGAACTGACAAGCGAAATGTACGCTAATACACAACCATGCAAAATGTAGTGCAACCACGCGAAATCTACGACGCAAGTATTTCTTTTTTAAATACATCGGCAAACTTGGCAGCTTTTGTGACCCTGTCACATGAAACTTATCCGTACTACCCATCACCGCCACTTTAATAAATTTACAGTCGGTCACTTTATACGAGAAAAATCAAATGCAAATAACACACTGAAACCTGATACGCGAACGCACATAGCCATGCGAAATGTACGAACCAATAAACTTCTTAATACCTCGGCAAATGTGGCAGGTTTTGAGATCCCGTTACATGAAAATTGCCCGTACTACCCAGCCTCGTGACGTTCACAAATTAAAAGTCGGTCACTTCGTATAAGAACAGTGAACTGCATGGAAAAACTGATACAAAAAAGAAAAAAAAACTCCCCGCACTTGTGTAAACCAAAACAGAATCCCACAAACATGACATCACAGCGAAATGTCCCCAAAACAGTTTCTTTTTTTTTTAAACGGATCTGAAGCTTCATCCGCCTTTTTATTTTTCTTGTAAAAATTTGAAAGGTATGCCCGCAACTGAACTTTGTCCCTGTGTCCTAAAATATCACATGCGAAATGTACGTCCACAACCATGCATGTAACAGGGTCTCAAACATCGAAAATTTTGCCGCTGCTTCTTTGAATTAGAACAGTTTGGTATTCGCACATTTCGCATGGTTTTGTACGTACCAAAGTCTGTCACTTGGTGTGAGAAAAGTGACCTGCAATTAACGCAGTTAAAGCTTTCGAACTGACAAGCCAAATGTACGTACACAACCATGCGAAATGTGCGAACACCAAAATGTTCTTACTCACAGAAACATCAGCAAAATTTGTAAGTTTTGAGACCCTGCCACATATCATTTTCTCGTACTACATCATCTCGCAACGCTCATAAATTTAAAGTCGGCCACTTCTTATAGGAGCAGTGAACTGCAAATAACACAGCTAATACTTTCGAACTGACAAGCTCAATGTGCGCACACATCTACAACCATGCGAAATGTAGTGCAACCACGCGAAATCTACGACGCAAGTATCTCTTTTTTAAATACATCGGCAAACTTGGCAGCTTTTGTGACCTTGTCACAAGAAACTTATCC
The DNA here is from genome assembly GCA_949752745.1 of Protula sp. h YS-2021. Taxonomy (NCBI): domain Eukaryota; kingdom Metazoa; phylum Annelida; class Polychaeta; order Sabellida; family Serpulidae; genus Protula; species Protula sp. h YS-2021. Next base: position 145,916 of record OX457032.1, on the reverse strand, counting down.
GTACTACCCATCACCGCCACTTTCATAAATTTACAGTCGGTCACTTTATACGAGAAAAATCAAATGCAAATAACACACTGAAACCTGATACGCGAACGCACAGAGCCATGCGAAATGTACGAACCAAAAAAATTCTTAATACCTCGGCAAATGTGGCAGGTTTTGAGATCCCGTTACATGAAAATTGCCCGTACTACCCAGCCTCGTGACGTTCACAAATTAAAAGTCGGTCACTTCGTATAAGAACAGTGAACTGCATGGAAAAACTGATACAAAAAAGAAAAAAAAAACTCCCCGCACTTGTGTAAACCAAAACAGAATCCCACAAACATGATATCACAGCGAAATGTCCCCAAAACAGTTTCTTTTTTTTTCACGGATCTGAAGCTTCATCCGCCTTTTTATTTTTCTTGTAAAAATTTGAAAGGTATGCCCGCAACTGAACTTTGTCCCTGTGTCCTAAAATATAACATGCGAAATGTACCTCCACAACCATGTATGTAACAGGGTCTCAAACATCGAAAATTTTGCCGATGTTTCTGTGAATTAGAACAGTTTGGTATTCGCACATTCCGCATGGTTTTGTATGTACCAAAGTCTGTCACTTGGTGTGAGAAAAGTGACGTGCAATTAACGCAGTTAAAGCTTTCGAACTGACAAGCCAAATGTACGTACACAACCATGCGAAATGTGCGATGACCAAAATGTTCTTACTCACAGAAACATCAGTAAAATTTGTAAGTTTTGAGACCCTGCCACATATCATTTTCTCGTACTACATCATCTCGCAACGCTCATAAATTTAAAGTCGGCCACTTCTTATAGGAGCAGTGAACTGCAAATAACACAGCTAATGCTTTCGAACTGACAAGCGAAATGTACGCAAACATCTACAACCATGCGAAATGTAGTGCAACCACGCGAAATCTACGACGCAAGTATTTCTTTTTTAAATACATCGGCAAACTTGGCAGCTTTTGTGACCCTGTCACATGAAACTTATCCGTACTACCCATCACCGCCACTTTAATAAATTTACAGTCGGTCACTTTATACGAGAAAAATCAAATGCAAATAACACACTGAAACCTGATACGCGAACGCACATAGCCATGCGAAATGTACGAACCAAAAAACTTCTTAATACCTCGGCAAATGTGGCAGGTTTTGAGACCCCGTTATATGAAAATTGCCCGTACTATCCAGCAACTTCTCAGAAGACGCCCTTTCAACAGCCGATTCCGCATTCGCTGAGAGTTTTGTGTCTTTCTCGCCCTGCGATGAATGTGTGTTAGCCGACTCTTCCCTTTTCACTGGTCTCTCACAAAGCTCTTTTGACATGGTATCAACGCCTGTAATGACGCAATCGCTGTCCGAACTGCGTTCTTCGGATTGCGCCACCCCCTCCCCAACGGTGACCGTAACTTCTGTGTCACGGCTTCCGATTGCACAACTGGGACATTTTCTGAAAATGTATAACACTGGTATTACAAACGCTAAATCACTGTCAATTCGTACGACAGAGACACTGACAACTTCACATCAAGTCAAAACAGCAACTACCTTTGAAGAGACCATGAAGCGCCCAGGAATAACCTTCACATTTCATTTTCAATTCAAAGCTGAACTGTACAAAACTCTTACAATCTTAGCAGTGGGCACCGATAAGCAGTCCGTTTCGCCGACAAACACAACGCACGAAAAATGTTTTGAATTCTTTAAAACGTCAGCACCTGGTTGGCTTGACCAAATCTGCACTGGTGCTACATATATCACGATACTCCTTCCGACACATCTCAGCAACAATTCTTACCCTTTATAGATGCAAAAGCATCACTTACCCAGCAACTTCTCAGAAGACGCCCTTTCAACAGCCGATTCCGCATTCACTGAGAGTTTTGTGTCTTTCTCGCCCTGCGATGAATGTGTGTTAGCCGACTCTTCCCTTTTCACTGGTCTCTCACAAAGCTCTTTTCATATGGTATCAACGCCTGTAATGACGCAATCGCTGCCCGAACTACGTTCTTCGGATCGCGCCACCCCCTCCCCAACGGTGGCCGTAACTTCTGTGTCATGGCTTTCGATCGCTGCAACGGGGATATTGTATGAAAATGTAAACTATTTATTCTGTGCAAGCGAAATGAACAGATGTTTTAAAATTAATTTAAACTCTGAGATTTCTTCCAATGCCAATGTTTCATTTTAATGTAACAGCCGAGTCATAAACTATAACGTCCTTATTTCATCCTTGAACAATTTAAAGCTTAGCCGCACAGGACATGCATGTTCAAAATTCTGACAACAGTCCGTTTCGCTTCAGTCTTACAAGTTCCGGTTCAGTAAAATAACGAAACTGCCCTTCGGATCACACGCACACACACAAAAAAAATGTCGAATGAAACGAGAAATACGCGTCAAGCAAAATATATGTTGTACATTCGTCCACCTGTAATTACCTGAAATCGGCGCAGGGATATTTTCCGCTGCTTTCTTAATCTGGCTACAGGCTTGGTAAACATCCGAACTGTCATCACTATCTTTAACCGGTCCCCCAAGAATTTCACCCACAAAATGGGTCAAGTGGCCCTGATCCCTGCCGCATAACCTCTTTGCGGCTTCTGCCCAGGCCTTGATGTATCCCTTCTCGGGGTTTTTACACACCTCTTCTGCAGAAAAAAATGACAGAATGCTTGATCATTCCACATTTCATTCCATACAAGTTTAGACGCACATAAATCATTCCCAAAAACCATGCGAAAACACACTGTGCGTAAAGGAAAACGATACTTTTTTATCATTCAAAGGCGTGAGCACAAAAATGACACGTACACAATGGTAATTTCAATTTCTATTCCACGCAAGTTACAGAGAGAACAGATACCGAAGAGAAAATTTAAAAATAGGTGGTATACGAATAAGTAAAATCTCGCATATACAGTCCGTTTAGCAATGAGAACGTGCAACTGGCAATACAGGGATTCAGCACTTCATCTAAGATACTGAAAAATACAAGTCCTTTTGGGTCTGATGCTTCCGGCTAGATAATCGAACCTGCAAACTTATGAAGCACTATCATGCAAAACTCAACGGAAACGGAGATTTGCAAACCATAAAACGACAAAACAGAGATTTAACCCAATCACAGGGAAGGAAAAAAATCTGTCATTTCTTAATAACATATTACCAATTCCCACAGCCATAGGAAACAGTTTGAGCTTCCTAGGATCGGAAACTTTCTCCGGACTAAAAATGAAAGAATGTTTTGAAATCATGCATCACTCTCAGCGGCTGTAAGGACGTCACTTCTGTCCTTGTCAAGTTTTTTTCAGTTATTACAGGAGCAAAAAAAAATGTTTCGATACACTGGTCTTTCAACTCTACAAAAGTACAATTTCTGCGAATAGGACGTCATCATTCCACAAGAACACGCAAAAACAAAAGGGAATCTAAATCAACCTGGTTTTACAGGACGTCCACGACCTGGAAAGGAAAGCAATAGAAAAATGTTTAAGAACTTACGCAAAGTCAAAACCGCAAAACGAGACTTCTATACTTCTGTCAGGGTCCCGGCCTTCCACACGTGCACGCCACCACTTCCTTCTATACATGTGAAGCACAACGTCACCTGTTCTGTAGCGCTGCAGATCAACGAACCTCTCTGGGACCTTTTTAATCCACCCTTTTTTCCGCGGCATCTGTGAAAGCCATAGGAGAATGATCATTAGCTGAATATATTGGGAATTTGAAATAACGACAACACAATCAATAAATCTTAGCGAAACTAACCGACCAGTGGCCGGATACATTTTGTGTAGCATTGTGACTTTCTATCTTTTTTTTTTACTGCTATGGCCGTATCGGGGCCCCCTGCCACATTATTCTGATATGGGGCATTCAAAATCTCTCTAACCCTTGTATGTGGAGTCCCTCACGGAGTAGCAAGAAGGAACCCCAATCTTAGGTATGACCCGACAGCATAAGCTATAACTGCGCGAAATTGACCGATTTTTTTTTTACATTCTAAGAGATCATCCATGCCGTTTTTTCTTCTATCATTACATCCTAATCTCGCCTGAATTCAGCCGAAACGCAAAAATTTTCCGCAAAAGTCTAAGTGTGAATTGGCTTATTCTTTTAAGCGTTCAAGGTGGAGGGGGGGGGGCAAAGCATCCGGACTGCGTTCAGGCTAGGGGGTTTAAAATTGGCAGAAGTCTGTGTACGTATTAACAGGGCTGGAAATTTGCGGGTGTCCGAGACCCTCCTTTTTGGCTACCCAGAGTCCGACTAAGCCGCAAAAAATCAGGTCTTCTTGCGCCCTATGTTATCTTAACACGGTTTGGATCCTCCCTAAATAGCTTTGGACCCTCCTTTTTCAAAGACCCGGGTCCCAAGGACCCGGATCAAAAAAGCTAGTTGCCAGCAGTGGCCACTTACAAAAAATTGTAATCCAAGAAATCCAGGAAAAGACAACATCGACAGCATTTTCAAGCGAAACTGAGCAACAATTTTCTGAGCGAACACTTCTAGACACTTAAATCCGTAAAATGAAAAGATATGTTAGCTCAGAATTTGACGCCCTCACAATTAAGCCTGTATTTTTACAGCAGCATCTTACACATTCTTTAAAAAAATGACACAAATCACATCAAACACGCTAAAATAACATTTTTTCGTGATTCACAAAATAACCGCGCTTTTAACACGTGTGTATTTACCTTTCAGGCATATCCTCATTAACTTTTTATCCACTTTTAATTTTTTTAACAATTATCCACGTGTAACCTGGACGTTTCTGCATTGAAAGTGATGCCACCAAGAACAAAGCCGCGCGCATACACCTCGTGACAGGTTAATTTGCATACTGAGTCAAAAAAAAAACATTCAAGTTCATGTACACAGTGTAGTGTTTCGCAGATAATTTCATTCCAAACCTTACCATATTTTTTTATAAACTAACACAAACTAAAAAATATCACCAAACAAGCATTTTAATGGCAGAAAACCTTTACAAAATAACGGATTATTTTGCGCGTAAACAGTAACAAGGCAAGCCAATCATAAAAGTAGTGCTCACACAATTAAAACAGCGCACAATAATATACAGTCAGCCTGTCATGAGCGTGGGAATCTCTCGCTTTTAGCCCGTTCACAGATCAAAGCAAATCTACTGAAGCAAATAGAGCTTCTGATACGTGTTTGAATTGGCAATTCCGCAGTGAAGGAGGACGGGGTGTGGCAGGAGAGGGGGGGGATCTGCGAAGCATATATGGAAGATAAATATGACATTTTTCGCGTGTAAATAGCAACAAGGCAAGCCAATCATAAAAGCAGTGCTCGAACAAATAAAACAGCGCACAATAATACACAATCAGCCTATCACATGTGCGTGAGAATCTCTCGCTTTAGCCCGCTGACAGATGCAAGTAAATCAACTGCGAATAGCCGTTTTGGTGTGTTTATCAACTGTCAATTTCGCAGTTGGCGTATACAAGAGAGGAGGAGGAAGGGTGAGGGGGATCTGGCCGGCAATTTTTTTTTCACTTCTAGACTTTACCAGTGCATTTCGCTTTTTGGGGAAAGGGTGGGGTTTACCCCGAATGCCCCCAACCCCGTTGTTGCACCAATTTAACAGCACAAATACTACAATTTTTGGCTCGAAAAAAAAAAGCCATTTTGATGTGCCAAAACGCAAAGGCAACGTGAAACGAATCGATTTCTCTCTCTCTCTCTCTCTTTTTTTTTTTTTAAATAAAGCATAGTCAAGATTAAGGACAGTGAGATAGTGAAACTCAGTTAAAGCGATAAGGGAGGGGGAGGTTTGCACGTCATTGTCTCCCACCAGCATCACTAATGGAGCAATATATTTTTGAAGGATTGCGTCCTGCAATGAATAAAATAAGCCCATTTTAATGCGTTTATCAACTACCAATTTCGCAGTGGTTGTGTACTGGAGAGGGGGGAGGGAGTTCTCGCCTGCAATATTCTTAAGTTTAACGGTGTTAAACATTTTTTTATGACTAATAGGCTTTACCATTGCATTTTGCTCTTGGGACGGGGGGGGGGGGGGGCGAGGGAGGAGTGGGGGAGGTCGCACACCCTCTCTATTTGCGCTAATACAAAAATGCACTTTTGGAGTATTAGTTTCAGTCAAAGTGAAATAAGTCGAAAAAAAAAGACAGCACAATTAAGATTAAGGTCACCAAGCAGTGAGAAACAATACTCAGTTCAAGTGATATTGACGGAAAGACTGAGTGTATATTAAACTTGTACGCACATGACACACGCTTGTACACCCCAAAAATATAAATGGCATCACACAAGAATCTGCCTCTACACAGCGAAACCAGGCGAATTTGGGAGAATTTGGTGAACACAGCACTCAAGTTTAAGGGCATCAAGTAATGAGAGATGAAGTCAATTTTAGCGATAGCCACAGAAAGATTGAGTGTAAATAAGACATGTACGGACACGAAACACGCCTGTTCGCACAAAAAAAAAGTTATAAATTGCACTGAGAGTTTACAGTGACTGCAATTCACACACAACACGCGTACATGAGGCTTGCGAAACAGACCGGCTTACATAAAGAAACCGAGAATAATATGTCAAACAAATGACTTGGTTAAAAAAAAACAAGAATCTACGAAGAATAACAAACTCTAACGATTGCTTAATAAAATATGTGACACTTTGCTTCAGTTAAACAAAAATATGTACTTTAAAAAATGAAGTGGAAACTTTCTGGTATTATCGTCCACTACCAAAAGGGGTGTTGCCTTGTTTACCCTCAACTTTAACTTTGATTTTTGAGATTTATAGGCTACAAACAAAACAATAAATAACTTTAAAACGTATTTGCGATATTATTCTTCCTGTTTTAAATACAATTCTACGGATATGCCCCCCCAGAATCTACTAAAATGTAGGCCAAAAAGTAGACAACCACCCGGGGCCGGGTCCATTCCAACACGTGGTCGCGCTCCCCTGACACATGTGCTAGCACCTGATTGGCTGAAATGTGATATAAAAATAGATTTCACACAGATCGAAAGATGTGTACGCCTTCTGATTGGCTCTCGTTCCACGTGCTTTTCTCACACAGAGTTCATGGTAGGTAGCCACCTATATGTTGGTGTGAGAACTATTTTACACAGAAATTTCGAAGGTCTCTGTAAATTTCTGCGAAATAGGCATGTGGTCTCAGGTGAAACAGCACGTCCTGTTTCGCAAAATGAACCCCTAACACAGATTTGCGAAACGGACGACCCGACCAAAATGCGAAACGGACCGAAATTCGGTCCGTTTCACTTTAACATTGCAACGTGATACACACCAATTCGTCTTGTTTCCCGACGAAGCCGCATCCACACACACACACACACACACACACACACACACACACACTCAGAAACATGCATTCACCGACGTACATATATGCGCATACCATGTCTTCTCTTTGTCTGGTAGATATAACAAATGACAGAAAAGAAATGTAAATCATTATATGTATAACAGAGTAGAACCTTTGTCATGTAACATATCCCCTAACCTCTGTCAGCGAACACATCCCATAAACTCTGTCAGGGAATACTTCCAGTAAACATCTGTCATGTAACACCTCCCGTAATCCTTTGCCATGTAACACCTCTCGCAAACCTCTGCAATGTAACACCTGCCGCAATCCTCTGTCATGTAACACCTCCCATAAAACTGTCATATAACACTTCTCGTTTCGAAACCTCTAACAGCAGAACACGCTTTTCTGACCCCATTTCCAATCCACATCTAGTTATGTCTCGGCACGGTAAAGCATTTTTAGTGTGAACGGCATTTCTTATACGGTTTCTTACACTTTAAATATCGTAGTCTTGCGACAAATTGAACGGTGACACAAACCGAATGACAAAAACACAGAAACAACAGGTATTCGATAATTCCAAACTCATAGGACAGGGAACTCTGTCTTAGATATCTAATAATACATTTATTAAATATGAAATGAAAAGTAGTTGGATCCAGGAAATGAAATTTGTTCTAGTGACCAATTATTCCCGCTTATCTAATCTACAGTTATCAAATGTCTACAATGGACCGACCTAAAACGAAAACTTGTCACATTTGACTACAAGCATGTCCAAGGACATGACCAATTACCAAATAATGAAAGATAGAAAAAACTCTGAAACGAATACTGTTAGGCCAAAAAATGAAGAACTTTGTTTCTGAACGCAGCTTTTTCATAATTTCAATACACAAAAAAACGAGTTTTCCCGGGTGGAAGCTACCCGAAAAGGGATGTTGGAGAGGTTGGGTTTTGACGATTCACGTATTTACCGACTTTACACAATTTCACAATTATTTTTAAAATCCACCATTTCGGCATTTTTTTGTCATTCGCGAAAAAAGGCAAAGTTCAGGTGGAGAAGCACCTGAGAAACTTTCGATTAAAATTTTACAACTACTTGAAAAAGACAGAGATAAATGAATGGTTTGACAATTCAGTTATTTACTACCATTTATTCCAGTTTTTGCCAAAGTTAAAAGTTAAGCCATTTCGGCAATTTTTGGTGAACCGCGAAAAAAAAAAAAAAACAAGAGCCTGGTAGGCGAGCCTTGGGGAATATCCCTGCGTAAAATCTAAACCATTGGAGTAAAACTGTAGGAGGAGTAGTATTTTAAAAATGGGCCACAACAGGCACAACAAATGCCGCCATTTTGTCAGTTTTTCGTCAATCGTCAACAAAAGTAATAGTACGGCGGGGTACCACCCAGAGAACATTCCTGCGTAATATCAAAACAACTGGAGCAAAACTGTAGGAGGAGTAGCATTTTAAAGAAAAAGTTTAACATACGCACATGCATTCAAGCCCCCCATGGTGATACGACTAACCCAGTCGCTTTTAGATTTTCAAAACTTTAGTCGGAATCTCCTGGGATTTGTATGACGGTATAACTTACACATATAACTGCCTGAGACCAGGAAAAACAAAAGTTTTGATTTTCATCCCAATTTTAAACAAGCCATCTTAGAGTGTGTAAATACCAATCGAAAATCCAACATGGCAGTCATTGTGACCTTGGAATTGCATCAAATTCAAAATTAAAATAACGTTCATCTACCCACTATTATAGATAATCTACGTAGCAACTACAGCAAGAAGCGGATTATGACGGTTGGAGTAACAGATACTGGGCGTACATTGGGACATACAGACAATACTCAAACCTATAGCCTCTAAAGCACTAGCCAATGTACAATTTGCTACTTTGATGCTTTTTTGCCAGTTCGAAACCTTTCTTAAAAGAAAAAAAAAAAAAATGGCCGAAGGTATGGTGAAAAAAGGTTGGGTAGGGGTGGAGGATTGAAAAACACACAAAATAGCCCGATTACCTCTCAAACATTTTTTTTTCTTTCTGAAAACACAAAGTTGAACAGTCTATTTAGTCTCCTCTTTTTAATAGAGGGTGGGGGGGGTGGGGGGGGGGTGGGTTGCAACCTTTGAACCCCCCCTCCTCACACTCGTCATTGCTAACACATGCACACTAACCTCGGCAACAATAAAAGCTGTATACAGCGGTTGATATACATGTATATAAATTCAGCCTTTCATATTTCGATGTCATTATATCACTGGTGTGTATGACAAAAGCACCAACGCTTCCTAAGTGACATTATATCTGAATCCAGTAAAATCAATAAATAATTTCCACTGGTTCTTATTAAGTGAGGAACCTTCAAAATCGTTATGAGCACAGTTTGTGCTTTTCCCGCTTTGCTTAAGACTTAAGTAAGCGATACCAATGACAACGACGACCGTTTGTCCCCTCACTTAAGTAAGCGATCCGACCGCACACTGACAACGACAACGCCGACGGTTTGTCCCCTCACTTAATTAAACTAGCCGACCGCACACTGACAGCGACAACGGTGACGGTTTGTCCCCTGACCACTGCTGGTCTCCTGCTTATAAAATTGGCGAAATAAGCCGTAACTGAATTGAAGGGGGTGTTTTTTATATTTTGTTGTTTTTTAATTTGTTCAATTATTAAAATGATCAGTGTCAATTGATAAATATTTCTTTCCAGAAAGGTTGAAAAACAGCTTTGACTTGAACTATGTCAATAAGTCTTTATTAACTGATAATTTGAGAAACGGTTCTCGGCATATTGTGTCTTGCGTGCTAAGTTTTTCAGTAAATATTACTATTAAATACATCATGATGTGGAAACAATAATTATTATATCTAATTAAAAAAATATTATTATTATTATTATTTTTATTTACTTTCTTTGGTTTTATTATAGCCAGGCGGATATTTGTGCATGTTGCCTTCCACAAAGTTTCCAGAACGTTTCCACGAAAATCCAAGGAGGAGATACATTTTAAAGAAATTTGGTTGATGACCAATATTTCTGGCAATGTTTGGGAAAATGCCAAAACAAACAATAGCCAGATAGGTACTTATGTACGCTTTCATTATCCACTATTTAAACTAAATATTTAAACAAATAACGAGAACCTATTTCTTAAGGGCAAAGCATTAGACACTTCCCACAAGAAACAAATATATATATATATATATATATATATATATATATATATATATATATATATATAAACAAATAAGACAAAATTTACACTTATTATGCTTAAGGATATTGTGAATAAACGGTACCTATTTACATGATGGATGCACTCATATAAGACAGCACTGCTGTCTTGTCAGAGATCTTTATGGAACCATTTTTTAAATAAATATAAGTGATCAATAAAATATCATAAAACATTTCATGTTATATTTACTGAACAGCGTACCAACTGAAAACAATAATAACAATGGTAATAATAATTATGTTAATGATAACAATTTTAAAATCACCTTTTTCCCTTAGAGTACAATTTAAGACATTTTCTTTTTTTTACAGACATTTTCTTTTTTTCTAGAATTCGAATCCTTTTTCAAAAACTTTTTGATTTGTGTGACACACAGTGCCACAGATTTGAGGGGCCTGTGTGCAAGCGCTGCTGCAGACATTACTTTTTTTTCCTTCAGGTTTTATCACGAAAATCAAAACAAAGGTGAAAACAAAAAGAGAGGCGCACATCTTCAGATCGAGTACTGAATATGTGCCCAATCTCGGGGTCCCAGGACTAGTATGGTCAAATGAGTGGTAAAGAACAAATGGCGGACCAACAAAGAGGGGAAAACATCGGAAACATTGACCCCGTAGAACTTCAATACACTCTTTTCAAGTCTTCGACTTGCCAAGTGTTAAAAATAAGTCTCGATTTTAGTAGCTTTCAAAATAAATATAGGAGTGACTTTTATTTTTATTTTTTTTCTATTTATTTAGTTTTATTTTATTTATTTATTTTTACTTATTTATTTATTTATGTTTTGTTATTTTGGAACATTAAAGCAATCGGCGCTTTCTAAGCAAAGATATTCACAGCACAGTATGTCTGTTTTATTCAACTGAAACTTAATCGATGAATTACATCAAAACAGATCGCAGCAGGATAAACTTGCAGCAAATTTCCTCGGTATTGCTGCAAAATCCATGAATAACTGGAAAAGTCCAACGTTCAACGCACCTCCGCGATATAGGTAGTTTGTTATTTTGGCCTCAAATGGTGCCTCTCCCCTTCCCCGGAATGAACATCGTGTTGTGTAAATGTTTCAACACGTATACTGCCCTAATCGTGTGTCATGCGATGTTGTTAGTCAATCTGACACTAAAGTATATTGCTGTACAAGAATATTTATCTAGAATACAGAAGTTAATAACTATATGACTACAAGAAGCTGGGTCAAGAGGAGGCAACATACCCAATTTTCAGAAGTAAAACTGCGGTCTGCACCAGGACCAATTGCCAATACTGATACAAAAGAATGAAGCAAAGACCAGGATATCAACCAAAAAAAAAGTCTATCATTTTGTTATATTACAACTTTTCGATATTTTGAACATAATCTTCCCATTAAGAGACCAAAAGTAACATGGTTTCATCCTTTCTGGGTCGAACTTTAAATGCAATGCGTCCTTTCCCATTTCGGTTATCTCCTATCACATGAGGGCAACATGATATTGAACAGTATATTCTTGAGGACGAGTTCACGTCACAACCTTACATCCACCAATGAGAATTAACATTTTCGTCGCGTGATCAAAAAGTGCCAGTGCTTGCGTCGGGGCAAAACAACTATTTTCTCACTGTTTTATACCAAATATAAGAGGGTATTTTTCTTGTTTTGGGTCGACTGCATACATTTTGGCCTACTTGTCACGTGCCAGGAAGTTAGTTCTTTAAATAGTGTTTACCGTTTAGAAAAAAAAAATATTACTTAACTTAAATATCGAAGAATTTGTATTGGTATAAAACAGTGCAATAAACTCCAAATGTCGCTAATTATGCCCTGTTACCCACAATGCATTGCATGAAGCTGTCCGCAAGAATACAAATCTATCAAAACTGAAAATATGAAACTGTACTGCGCCAGTTATTCCAGGATTGCTTGTGAGTCATTTCTTATAAGCCACTTCATGGTTTTGACTGCCCATGCTCAGCAGCTAAACTCACAGGATTTTGGGTGAAAAAAAGTCTCTGCCATGACACATCCATAAGTTGTCGACATTTTATTAAAATATGGGAAAATTTATTCATGACATTATCCTAATGAGTTTCTAGAACATTCCATCTATCTACAGTTATGACGCACTATAGATAGCCTGGGTAAAGGAGTAGTGATTGGACGGGGATCACTCGAAACTAAGGTACTAAGAAAGTGTTTTTTTTTTTCTTATTTGTTTCTTAATGTTTCACCCCACTGGAATCCTGCGCGTTTCCTCAACTGCGCATTTGCACCCGAAACTGTGATTTGGTTTCCGCTTGAAGAAGTGGGCCGCTACTGAGATATACCAAGTATGAATGATGAAGAACTTGGAGTTAATCTGACTTATTCTTTGCCCCTCGGAACTGTACAAGGGGAGGAGAACGAATGGCTACAGTAGATCCAAATTGGTGAAATTGAAAAGACCATCTTCCGTGGCTGAAAACAATTTTTGTTTGTTATGAATATTTGAGTATAAAAGGTCGCCAAATTTGCATCTGGCTTATTAAGTTTAGTCAGAATTGAACATTTTGTTGTCACCAATTACGATCTGCTGTAACCATTTCTATCTCCGCTCTCTCGTACATACGAGTTTAGCCCAGGTGACTCCCACCCCGAGAGACCTAGTCCGGGTAGAAGAGTGGTGATGGACTAGGGTCACTCTAACTCCAAGAAGCGGTGCGCTAAAAAGTTTCCGGGCACCGCTTCAAAGCCTCGCTATATAACGATAAGCAAGTCAACTGCGCTCGCTTTGAGGCACCCCTGTGGCTACTTTGTGCGAGATTCATCGACCCATAAGTTTTTATTGGCATTTGCTTAAGGCCCTCAAAGTACAACGGTGATCATATACAACTTCTGTGTTACGCTTTCTTTAAAAGAAAATAATACGGAAATGACCCCAAATCTCCCGCAATAAATGACATTTGTTTGTATACAGGGAGCATACTTTATTACGTGAAATAGTAACAATAATTTTTTGCAATTATCCACCGAAAAACTTTTAAATTTATATTTCAAAAAGAACGTAAACATAACAAGTCAAATATGGTGGTGTACCAAATAAATTTATACGTAATTCTGCACCTATCAACTATGTAATATATATTGTTCAAATAAACTATAACCCCTTTATTTAAATTTTCGGTCCCTTTACTTTGGTCACGTGTCATTTAAAGGCCAGAATGTAAACAAACATTTGACATGTGGATGCGGAAGCTAACTTTTCTGCACTTTTATGAACAAATAAAAGATATACAGCTCACTAAAAACTTAGCCTGTTTTACAAAAAGGGCATATTGGGCATAAAGTTTCTGTATATGTTTGAATAATAGGGGCTGATATGCAGGATTCCAGCCTCACGACATATGAAGTCGATCCCTATTAGTGGAGCAATGGAAGGCTTCGTAGCTCTGACACAGAGATATACGATGTTATACAAGTCAGAGCTACTCGGAGCTAGGGTCACTCTGATAAATAAAATATACCAAGTATAAATAATGAAGAGCTGAGTTGGAGCTAGGGTCACTCGGGACTAATACGAGTTCAGATGTTTACTGGTTCATTAATGTTTTATAATGATTTTCAATCTACTGAAGTCGCGACTTCATATCATATGCTTCATACTCGAACGAGTTTGTAACAAATATGAAATTATTGTTACTCGTACTTTTTTGCATCCTGCTTCGATGCCACTTGTTACCTGTATTATCGCTCATGTATTGACCGTCGTGTTGGATGACGATGCAATTTTCAGCAACACCAGTTGATTCAATTGTAGGGACATTGAACTCAAAGGCTGTTAAGATCAGATAATATGACAACATGGATTTCATAAAGAAACTTTACCAAGTGTTCTACGTTTTCGCCTTTGCGCTTAAAAAGGCTATTCGTACAGAAGTTGTACACATGTATATTGTATTTAAATTATGCTTTGAGAAGTGGAATTATTTACTTGCAGATAGGGAGATATAAATCATTTTTTTGCGCAGTTTTGTTGAAATTTAAAATCATCCTAATCTTTTATCAATATTAAATGTGCTTTAGATAAAAACAAATTAAGGTTGCCATTTTCACATTCAAAATTAAACAAAAAAAATAAAAAAAAATAATAATAATAATAAATAAATAGAAATATGTCCGTTTGATGCATGGTCCGCCTATGGGCCTAAGTTCAAAGCTCTCTAACGGACCGACGCCGGGCTAATTGTAATTGCACATTTAGGTCCCATAATCTTCAAATCCATGTAGGTTTCAGGTTGATCAAAGCAAAATTCCAGGACAAGTTCAGTCTACAAAACCCATAAATTAAACCAACTATGCGTTCTGGGCCTATGCTTAAACCTCTCTCACAGACCTACGGCCCGACCGATGTCAATCCCAAGGAGAGACGCATAACTAGGATCCATAAGCTTTTAATCCATATAGGCTTCATGTTGATCGAAGCAAAACCCTATAACAAGTTCAGTCTGCAAACTCAAGTCTATGAGTGTGCACGCATGCACACACAACGGGTGAAAAATTTGTTTTCTTCAAAATCACCGCCTTTCATCGTAGAAACACGTTTCCAGGCATTACCTGATGCTTCGATTCTGGTCACGCACGCACAAGTCAATTACTATATAGTCCTCCGGTTATTGCTGGGCGGACCATAATAATAAAACATAAATAAATAAACAGGACATATTCGACGTGATATAAAAATCACGCCTCGATCCAATGTTAATGATTGAACTTCAAAAAAAAAAAAAAAAAAATAATAATAATAAATCAATCAATCAATAAATAATAATAATAATAAAAAATATATATTTTGAGATTCTAAGTCCAAATAAAAATCAAGATGCGCTTCGATCCAATCAAAGCCCCCTAAAGGCACATCTTGATATCTTGATTGTTACGCATATCAAATAAGAACCAGATCCGCTCACTAGTTTCGGAGATATCGTCTGGAAACCAAAGTACACGTTGAGATCCGAATTTTGGGATTCTTAGTCCAAATACAGATCCAGATCTGCTTCGATCCAATCAAAGCCCCCTAAAGGCACATCTTGATATCTTGATTGTTACGCATATCAAATATGAACCGGATCCTCCCACTAGTTTCGAAGATATCGCCTTGAAATCAAAGTACACATTGAGATCCGGATTTTGGGATTCTAGGTCTAAATACAGATCCAGATGGGTTTCGATCCGACCAAATGGCAATGTGTCTCTCCGCTGATTTTTTCTCCCAGTTTATATTTCCAAATTCTTAGCTTTCGCCTGGCTAAAATGCGCGAGGCGATTCTGCAAATCCAAAATACTGCTTTTCAACATGACATTATTCATACCTCTATGACAGTGATCAACATTAATATTTCGTTTTCAGAAGTTGCTACTCAACACTAATAAGCTCAGTTCAGTGCCTGGAGGGATTGGGTGCGGGGAGGGGGGGGGGGGGGGGGGGGAGGGGACAGAAGAACGTATAAACGTATATGACAAATGATGCCACTGCACATTTTCGTCTCGAGGGACACAAGAAAAACAACAGGTTATCAAATTTCAAGTTTTGAAATTTTAAAATGCAATATGACAAGACAAAATTTACATAAAATATGCGAGGAAACTACATGAAGTATGAACTACATGTAAAATATAATAAACTAAACTTAAAATCCCCAAAATTACATAAAAAATGAACGCCATTTCGTTTAACCGTAAACATTTCAATACATAAACAAAGTGTACCTGTTCGAAATATACGGAAAAAGGGACATTTTTTTTTTTTGTTGTTGACAAGAAGGGATCCGCGTGGAGATCCAGAGGCATTAAACATAGATGCAACCGCTCTGCATAAAAACATACCTTCGATGGGAAATGCACTCTGCGTTAAAAACAAAAATGTATTCAACAATTGTGCACACACATATTTCTCAAAGTAAGTGCCAGTTTTTTGGTAAATAAATAATTTCGTAAAAATGAGTAGTTTTTTCCCATATATTTGACGCTCTTCGCTTAGGATTTAAAATTTCCACAGAAAAAGTGAGATAAAACCTTTTTTAAGTCACAAAGTAATTTTGTTGATCTACGTTTACGAATGGAAATAATAAAATGAAAGCCCACAAGCTAGCAAATATACTTTAAATTAACTCCAACTCCTAAAAAAAAAAAAAAATCAAACGACACAGCAGCAACCGAAACAACCAAATACATCGATTCGCTTTGATTTTTTGTTTGTTTGTTTGTTTGTTTTTTTTTTTTTTTTTTTGGAAACTGATTACGTCCAGACCGATTGTGGTTGGCGCGGTAGTTATAAGTAGAATTGTAACAAACACACCACACACGTGTCACTAACGTATCACATTCGCACAGCACGACTGTCAAAGCTCCTTCCCTCGCTCTCCTCACCACCCTCTCCATCCGCACACCTCATTTCCCTGTCCCCCTCCCACTGACCCCCCCCCCTCCTCCCCGCCCCTCTCCCTCCCCACACCCACACGACTGTCAAGACTCATTCCCTCGCTCTCCTAACCACACTCTCCATCCGCCCACCTCATTTCCCTGTCCTCCCCCACTCACCCTCCCCCCCCCCCCGCCCCTCTCCCAACACACCCGCACCACTGCCAAGGCTTCTTCCCTCGCTCCCCTCACCACCCTCTCAATCAGCACACCTCATTTTCCTGTCCTCCTCCCACTCACCCCCGCCCCATCCCCGACACGACTGCCAAGGCTCCTTCCCTTGTTCTTCTCACCACCCTCTCCATCCGCCCACCTTATTTCCGTGTCCTCACCCCCTCCCAAACCCACTCAGCCCCCCCCCTCCCATCCCCCCTAAACACATACACGACTGCCAAGGCTCCTTCCCTCGTTCTCCTCACCACCATCTCCATCCGCACACCTCATTTCCTTGTCCTCCCCCACTCACCCCCCCCCCTTCCCCGCCCCTCTCTCACCCACACCCGCACGGCTGCCAAGGCTTCTTCCCTCGCTCCCCTCACCACCCTCTCAATCAGCACACCTCATTTTCCTGTCCTCCTCCCACTCACCCCCGCCCCATCCCCGACACGACTGCCAAGGCTCCTTCCCTTGTTCTTCTCACCACCCTCTCCATCCGCCCACCTTATTTCCGTGTCCTCACCCCCTCCCAAACCCACTCAGCCCCCCCCTCCCATCCCCCCTAAACACATACACGACTGCCAAGGCTCCTTCCCTCGTTCTCCTCACCACCATCTCCATCCGCACACCTCATTTCCTTGTCCTCCCCCACTCACCCCCCCCTTCCCCGCCCCTCTCTCACCCACACCCGCACGGCTGCCAAGGCTTCTTCCCTCGCTCCCCTCACCACCCTCTCCATCAGCACACCTCATTTTCCTGTCCTCCTCCCACTCACTCCCGCCCCATCCCCGACACGACTGCCAAGGCTCCTTCCCTCGTTCTTCTCACCACCCTCTCCATCATCCCACCTTATTTCCGTGTCCTCACCCCCCTCCCACGCACACTCAGCCCCCCCCCCTCCCATCCCACCTAAACACATACACGACTGCCAAGGCTCCTTCCCTCGTTCTCCTCACCACCATCTCCATCCGCCCACCTCCTTTCCCTCCCCTCCCCCCCACACACACACACAAAGGAGTGCATTGCATCACGACTGGATTTCACATCTGTTTCAATAAATTACTCCACACCACGAGATAGCCCCGGAAGCACAGGTCCAGACTATTTATTTATGAAACACTCACTATTTTATAGTGTGAAGTCACCGAACGGAAAATACGTAAATAAACAAGCACATTTTCGACTTATGGTGTATGCTAAAGATAGTTAGTCACAGTCGAAAGACATTACGGCATACAGCAATTTTTGTGCGAACCCTCCAAAATTATCTCTGAAACCCGCACCAGTTTCTTCAAACCATAATTCATGGTTTTATGATAAACTAACCACCCCCCTTCCCCCCCCCCCCGTTACGGTACAGTTGCTAATCGTTTCGCATATTTTCTCGTCCCTTTTTATATTAGTTATTCCATAATTCCTGCAAAATTTCCATAATTATGCGACAACATTGATCGTAGGATTGCGAAAGATTTGCTCCCAGTGTGACATCAATTTTTATAACCTGACGTGAACACTGTAATGAACACTAAAAAAATATTGACTCATATAATAATATGGGCCAATCAGATTATATCATTTACATGAATCACGTAAGAATTCTGTAAAACTAGCAGGTTTTCCGAACCCCACATCGCGTTCTTTATATGGAAGTTGAACTGCATCACAAACACGGTTGTATTGGTGCAAGCTCAAGACTCACATGCATATCAAAGTTACACAAAGTTTCTACAATATAAGTTTACCAAAAAAAAAAAAAAAAAGCATGAACATTACAACAAAATGCTTTCATATATAAAAAAAACATTTGACAGGCGGGACATAACGATATATCAAACAATACCACAAATAGTTTCTTGTCGATGCTGTCAGAAAGTATCAGAAAACAGGACACAGCATGACGTGTCCACGACAGCTGACGCGTAAGCAAGCAGCACATGGACACGACAGCTGACGCGTAAGCCAGCAGCACATGAACACGACAGCTGACGCATAAGCAAGCAACACATGAACACGACAGCTGACGCGTAAGCCAGCAGCACATGGACACGACAGCTGACGCGTAACCAGCGTCTGATACATGCTATCATGTGTTGCCTTCAGAATCCCGAAAACCCGACATGAAGTTGATTATTACTCAACTATTTATTTCCATTTTTTCTAAACACTGGTACTCTACCTGAAACCAATACCAAACAAGTAATTTAAACCACATGTTGAATTAAGACAGTTGATTTTTACACCGAACAAAATAACCAATCCCGTAGTATAATATTCACAGTAGCAAAAACCCATTCATTTCTCACGTAATCTTTGTTTTGCAACCATTTCTATTTGTAAACAATAATAAATTTTACACACAACCAAACCAGAAATGGTTTAATAAATTTCATTTCATAATAATAATAATAATAATAATAATAAAAAATGGAGTAAAATCTAAGACCATTAGACCAGAACATTAAAAAAAATACCTAAAACCGTATAAAATGGAGCATGAAAAATACATCGTAAAATACACATATCTTTGACGTAGATTGAGCCTTTGGACTAGAGTGATTGACTCCAATACCCCCGGCAAAAAATATACGTCACTTCACAATTCTTGTAAAAATTAAACATTTTATAACAAAAAGGACTTTGCACCTTCCATTTGTCGTGACACTGCTAGATTTAATACGTGACCAACAAATCCAATAGTGGAGCACCCAACACCACTCCCAGCCTTCCCCCCACCCTGCACCCCCCACCCCCGACATTTTACTTATTTTATGTGACAACTAAGAAAGAATGCTGCACTGTCACTTTGACAACACGTGACATGAGGAAAAAAAAATCTGATTTACGATTAGCCATTGAACAAAGGACTGGGGGACTGGGGAGATATCAGACCGCTTGCAGAGCAAGTTCACTTCTGAGTATCAATGAGCGACCAATATTGCACGCTGCATGATCCTAAATGAGGCAATTTGCTCATGTGAATCGTTCCAACGTACTCTTTGCATTCACACTGCACGCCTGCACATTTTTCCTTGTTTTGCAATTTCCCAAACATATTGATGTCGGAGTCAGTGCTAATGCACCGAACTTATGATCACTTTTATGGGGCTGTTCATTGCACAAATTCTATAAGATTTCCTCCACGTCTTCTAAAGGTTCTATCTTGGCTACTTCATGAAATACTCTGCAAAATGAACATTATTTTTACTTTAATAATAATAATAATAATAATAAAATAATAATAATGAATAGTAATAATAATAATAATAATAATAATAATAATTATTACTATTATCTCTTATCTTCTTCTTCTTCCTATTGTTATATCATTATTATCCAGAGTTCGCGCTGGGTTCTCAGGAAAGTACGTCAACAAAGGATCCAGTTGGGTCCAGAAAGACTCGGTGGATTCCGAAAAAGTGAGTCATTTCGTAAAAAAAAAACAAAAAAAAAAAAAAAACAAAAAAAAAAACAAATACCCAAAAGGTGGCCAAAAACCCCGCCAATACGAACCCTGTTTTCATTAATATTGTTGATGCAGCTATTATGGTTATTATGATTATTATGATTATGATTATTATTAGAAAAAAAAATAATTGGCATAATGTGATTCAGTTCATATACGCTTTTCAGTAAATATAGCTATTTAATATTTTATTGATAACTGTTATTTATTTTAAAAAAAACGAAATGGTTCCATAAAGATCTCTGACAAGACAGCAAAGTGTTGTCTTATATGAGTGCATTCATCATGTAAATAGGTATTTTTGGTCCACAATGAGCTTGTGCAAAGCAGGTATAAAATTTGGCTTATATGTGTACTGTGTAGAATGAAACAATATTATTATTATTATTATTATTATCATTGTTATTATTACTATTAGTATTATATTCTACGGCGATTTTTTTTTCTAAAAAAACAAAAAAAAACAACAATAATAATAATAATAATAATAATAATAATAATAATAATAATAATAATAATAATAATAATAAAAACACTTTAACACTTGGCAAGACGAATAATAATAACAAACAGTAATACTATTACCGATAATAACAACAATATTAATAGTTTTAATAATGCCAATCATAATACTAATAGCAATGATTATAATAATGAGATTACTAACAAAAATAACATAAATCCGTAGAAGTGAAGGCAGTCAACAGTCAACAGCGGTCGGGTTGTTGGTTGGGAGGAGAGGGGGGGGGCGGGGTGAGGGAGAGCACTCACTTATGAGTGTACTTGGTACTGATTGTCTGTAGTTGTGGGTTAGGCGCTCGGTTGGTTGGTTGGGAGGAGAGGGAGGGGGAGGGGGGGGCACTCACTTATGACTATACTTGGTTCTGATGGTCTGTAGTTGTGGGTTAGGCGCTCGGTTGGTTGGTTGGGAGGAGAGAGGGGGGGGGGCGGAGCACTCACTTATGACTATACTTGGTCCTGATGGTCTGTAGTTGTGGGTCAGGAGGTCGGGTGGATGGTTGGGAGGAGAGAGGGGGAGCACTCACTTATGACTATACTTGGTCCTGATGGTCTGTAGTTGTGGGTTAGGCGCTCGGTTGGTTGGTTGGGAGGGGGGGGGGGGGGGCAGGGGCACTCACTTATGACTATACTTGGTTCTGATGGTCTGTAGTTGTGGATTAGGCGCTCGGGCGATGATTTTGTGGAGCTTGCGGACGAGATCACTCACATCTTGCCTCGTGTAGCCTGTGTAGTGCTCCAGGGTGTCGTTCTACTCACACGATAAAACAAAAACAGGAATGTTTAGGGGCATTGTGGCAAGTTGAGATATAGTTCATCACATATCAACAGACTTGTAAGATCGCATAAATAACTATAAATACAATGTTTCAATCTAAGAAACATTTTTCTACCCTCTCTACACCCCCCCCCCCCCTCCCCTCGGGGAAAAACAAATCTTTAACTGCGAACCCTTCCTTTTAATACTTAACTCTTCTTGTTTTAAAATTTAAATTCTTCTGATAAATTACACAGTAATATATATTATTTAAAGTGATACTACTGTTCAGTAAAACAAACTATTACTGGGGGTTTCCCAAAAAAAAAAAAAAAAAAGCCCAGGGCTTCTATTTGGAAACTGGCCAATTTCAGGCGCTCATTTAGAAACCAAATAGAAGCCCCGGGGCTTCTTTCAGGAAACAGTTTCCTAACTAGAGCCCCGGGGCTTCTATTTTTTTTAGATAGGGGGGGGGGGGGGGGGGCGGGGGATTGTCGATAAGTTTTTATTGAAAAAAGAAAATTTACCATCAATCTCTTATTAAAGCGCTACAAGATGAGGATATCGGCACAAAAAATAACAAAACACACAAAAACAACAGTAAAAGTCTGGTAAAGCGGGGGGAGGCGGGCTGAATTGTGCGAAGCACAGGATTAAGCAACGACGCAGAACGTGTCTAGGGGTTTGCCTCACATCAAAGGATTAAGTGCAGAGTGTCTGCATTGCTGGTAAACATAAGTTCTGAAAAGACTTGCAGGGAAGGACGGGCAACATCACGCCGCCCTTTTCAGTACTCAGCCCGTTATATTCCCAGTAATACTCCGGAGTAAAGGTGGCAGTGGGGAGGGGGGGGGGGAGGGGGGTGTGTGTGTTCGCCTTGTGCAATGCACAGGATTAAGCAACGATGCAGAACATATCTGGGGGTGCCTCATATCAAAGTATTAAGTGCACCGTGTCTGCATTGCGAGTAAACACGAGTTTTAAAAAGACTTGCAGGGAAGGAGGGGGGCTTTTATTAGGAAACGATTTTTTCAGGTCTTTATTTTAACTCCAAATAGAAGCCCCGGGGCTTTTATATGGGGGGGGGGGGGCTTCTTTTCGGAAACTCCCGGTGTTTATTAGCTTCAATTGCATTTTACAACATTCTTTTAGAAAGAGTTGAGTTGGCAACGGAAAAAAAAGGAAAGAAACGTTGGGGTGAGGCGATACTTTTATGTGTGAGGGGCGGTGCGGGGCGGGCAGACGTACCCAGGGGGCAGGTTCTCGCTTCATGCCCCGGGCCAACAGCAGGGCTGCGGCGGCGAGACGACAGTCTGACGTACGACACAGCGCGTAGTCCATCAGCGACATCTCGAGGGCGTAGCGTGCCAACGTCAGCGTCTCCACGTCTGCCCTGACGCACTGCAGGAGAAAAGTACCCGCACTCAAAAGTACCCACACTCAAAAGTACCCACACTCAAAAGTACCCACACTCAAAAGTATTCATAAATAAAAATACATTCGAATAACAAGTATACATCATTGCAGACTTACCCGTGAACACATCTTTTCGTATTCCCCAAAAGCCCCCATCAGTTAAACACGGCCATCAATAGTCAACCAAGAGCTGAAAAATCCAGTTGGTGCATTTTCCTTGGGCGAACCTGACTCATTTACAATACAGATCTGTGTTTGTTCCCATAGAAACTACATACCAAGCTTCATTAAAATCCCTGCAGTTGTTCTTGAGATATCGTGTTATTCCGGTGCTGAATAATTTCTAGGATTTGGTAAATTTCAAAGTTCATTTGGTTCATTATCCTTGGACCAAAGTAACCCATTTACAATACTAATGTTAGTGCCCACAGAAGCTACACACCAAATTTCATGAAAATCCTTGCAGTTGTTCTTGAGATATCGTGTTAACAATAGTCAATCAAGAGCTGAAATTTGTATGTCCAGATGGTCCATTTTCCGTGGACGAGCCTGGCCCATTTACAATACCGCTCTGTGTTTGTTACCATAAAAGCTACAAACCAAGTTGTACTAAAATCCTTGCAGCAGTTTTTAAGTTATCGTGTTAACAAGCTCTTGATGACAGATCCACCGACCGACAGACCGACCGACACGCGTTCAATTGCATATATTCCCCAAAGGTTCTACCTGTGGGGAATAAATTACAATACATTTACATTTTGTGGGTTCGAGCCACGGAAGCCAAAACCTCTCGGCAAGACATTGTATTTTTGGTAGATATATCCACCCCTCTCCCGCCCTAACCCACTGATTATAATTAGCCTATTCATCACCCTCCCCCCCCCCCCCCCCCTCCACAATGCTGGGGGCTAGTAAAGGCATTACGTTACCTTGGCGAATCTGCGCAGATATCTGTAGGACAGCGGGATGCCGAGATCAAAATCGATGGCCTTGAGGAGGCACCTCTCCATCTCCGTCAGCTGTTCTCGGCTGTACGCGTCGTCACAGACGTACAGGAAGTCGTCAAGGACTGGCGGGAAGCGCTCCTGTCAAAAACACCAACGCCAAGGGTGAGGTGTGCGGATCAGCTGGGCATTAGCACAGAGACAGGTGCAGGCCACAGGGACACTAATACATGGCTCACAGAGATAGGTGCGGGCCACAGGGACACTAACACATGGATCACAGAGACAGGTACGGGTCACAGGGACACTAACACATGGATCACAGAGACAGGTGCGGGTCACAGGGACACTAACATATGGATCACATAGACAGGTGCGGGTCACAGGGACACTAACACATGGATCACAGAGACAGGTGCGGGTCACAGGGACACTAAGATATGAATCACAGAGACAGGTGCGGGCCACAGGGACACTAACACATAGATCACAGAGACAGGTGCGGGCCAAAGGGACACTAATACATGGATCACAGTGATACGCATGAATCACATGGGCAATGGCGCATTTCTCATCGGAACACCTACGCACAAGTCACACGGAAATATTCGTCATAGGGACACTTACCCAGGGATCACAGTAATACATGAATCACAGCAAGACTTGCGTAAGAATCACATACAGTAAATCATGGCTCACATTGTCATTGTTGTGACGGCGCTCAAGCATAGATCACGTGACCACTTACTTATGGATTATATATACTCGCGCATGGATCACGTGACCACGTACGCATGGATCACGTGACCACTTACTTATGGATCATATATACTCGCGGATGGATCACGTGACCACTTACTTATGGATCATAAACACTCGCGCATGGATCACGTGACATGGATCGCGGCGCACTTACGTCAAACTTGGCGGCGATAAACATAGCGGTGGCGCCGACGAGCTGCAGCCTGCTCTTGCGCGTGCGCTCCTCGGCGCGGCACAGGAAGTGATCGACGAGCTTGACGGCCAGGTACAGCGTCTCGTGGTTCAGCTCGAAGTTCTCCTGCACCTCCACGAGCCAGTCGACCAGTATCGCCCGCATGGCCGCGTTCAGGTCGTGCTGCCAGCTCAGGTAGTCGCCGATCACGAACTGCGCCTGAATAGATGACAATCATGTCAAAAGCTCTCTGCATCTTCTCGTGCTTCTCTTCGTCCGTTAATGGAAGAGTAAAGTTGTTTTTTTTTTTTTTTTCTTTGGAGCAAGTTTTTGCCAGTTTCCAGTTACTATGGCATCCAATTTATTATTTACTTACGATTTCCATTATTTTATTTCTTTTTCTATTTAATCTATCACACCACATTAAAAGAAAAAAAAAAAATATTATTTTTTTTTTTACATAGTATATTGATCCATTTTCATTAAGATTGCTGTTATTAGAGTAGACAATTGAGGGTTGTTGCGTGGGACCACGTTTCTGCCTCACTCGCTCTCTCGCCTCACCTCCCTCCGCTTGTAGTAGTCAAAAATGTCTTGGGCGTACAGCGCCACCTGGAAGGGATCCGCCATGTTCTCCGCGTCAATGTCCTCCCACGCCAACCGCGCCTGTACCACACAACAGTCAACAGTCAGTTTATAAAGAGCGAAACACCGGTATCGACAAACAAAAACTCATTCGGAAAAAAAGATATTCCCAAGTTTCAACACCAATATTGGAACAATGAATTATGGGTATAACAACGTTTTCGCTGCCACATCAACACCTTTGAAACTGAATATATATATGCTACACGGAATCTGTGTAATTAGGGATTTCATGAAATCCCTAGAGAATTCGTGTAATGAATAAGCTCATATCGATTATAAAACTATTTTGAAAAATTATCCATTCAGGAAGGCTGTTTATTGGTTCTTCAAAACTGTGTATCCCTTTTCACATCGAAAGAAATTGGAATTTATAACATTAACGTCCAAAATAACAGAATTTGGCGTGAAATGTATTATAAATTACAAACGATAAAAATATCGCTAAATTTAGGTACTAAAGTATCTCATGAACGATAGTTTGGCAACGAGTGCTTTGAGTATATTGCTTCAAAATCTACTATCAATTTCAGTAAAATACTTCATCCCTAATTTCACAGATTCCCTGTAATATATATATATATGTTTTGCAACCATAAGCAAAATAAAATTAGTCTTGATATCATGAAACTTTCGCTGCAGAACCAGCACGCAAGACGATGACGTAAAGAAAATCTATTCATACACACTGTGGTGAGGTTGGGACCTGAATCCTGCCTCCCATACAATCTAGAACACGTCACCTCACAGCTCACCTCTTGTGAAGGCTCGTTTTGCGACATCCGCCAGTTGGCTTCATTCTGAGCATCGACGTCTATGTCACTGTTATTGCTGCAATGTAAAGTAGGAGATCAACGCAGTGCCGTTACTGCAAAGTTTTAGTCAGATTTTTGTCAATTAAATAAATATATATATATATTATTTTTAGTATTATTATTATTGTTTGTTTGCACAGAAATCAGAATTATGACTGCTCTGTGGCAAGTCATATCTAGCAGAAATTAGAACTATGATTTCCTTCTGACAGTTCACCTTTGCTGTGAGTTAGAGCTGTGACTCTCCTGTGACAATTCTATGACTTCCCATGACACGTCACGCTCTGCCTGGCTGTCCGTCACGCCTTGGTGATTCGCTGGCGGCGCCTTAGGCACAACTACCGTCGTCTTTTTCTTGGCGCCTTTCATCGGCGCCTTTTTCTTTGCGCCAGCCTTCTTAGCATTCAACGACACATTTTCCTTCTGTAAAATAAATAAATAAAAAAAAATCACGTTTCTTCACGTTTTTAACGAAATTATGCAGTGCATTGTAAACCCCAATGTTGATGATATCAGTTTATATAGACCAAGCGAAGTGCACTTTTCTTTTCTCGACAGTCTTGTTAATTTCCTATTTTTTTTTTTTGTTAGAGTGTAAATATGGCAACCTTGCCTCAGCGGCACCTCATACACGCCACCAACAACAGCGCATTACGATTACGTCAACACTTGAAATTATTGACCAGCGAGCATTTCCCGAGTCCCGTTCCCCTAACCCAACATTTTCATTAAAAAATACGTTAGTATCTGATAAGCGATAGATTAAGTGCTCGTGAATCCGTATCTACTTGAGACCGACGAATATTTATTGAAACTACTTTATGATGTATAATAATGGACCAAAAAAAAAAAAAAAAAAAAAAAAGGAACCGACTAAAGCTACAAACCATATGACAAATTAACTGTATTTTGTTTAAAGGTTGCCCTCAGTACAAACAGTCACTGCAATTTCTTTGAATTTCAACCGCTTTATAATAATAATTATAACAGTAGTAATAATAATAGTATTAATAATAAAAATAGCAATAATAATAATATTGTTTAATTCTACACAGTACACATATAAGACAAATTTTACACTTGTTATGCATAAGATCATTGTGAATAAAAAATACTTATTTACATGATGAATGCACTCATATAAGACAAGACTTTGCTGTCTTGCCAAAGATCTTTATGGAACCATTTTTTCAATAAATATAATAATTATTAATCAGACATATATTTACTGATAACTGAATCACATTATGCCCATTATTTTTTTTCTTTTTCAACAATAATAACACTGCTACTCTTAGTAACAATACTAATAGTAATACTAATACTGATGATATATATTTATTTTTTTTATTTATTGCAATACTCGTGTGTTTAAAATATTTAAAGAACAATAGATAAATAAAATATTTTAACATGGAGTTTAAGTCTTAAAGATATGAAGTGCATGACAAGGAGGTTTTGTTTGCACACACTCAAGTGTGGGAGAAAATGAATATCATTAATCATCATTAAAAACAAATAAATTAATTACTAATCCCATTAAAAAAAAAAAAAAAAAAAAGTTTGCACTAGCGCCCAGTTTCAAATGCGGTATCATAAATGCAGCATACATTTGTCAAATCGCCGAACACTGTTCTCGTTCGTTTGGCCGGCTTGCCGTTTGGGGATGCTTCCTGGTTTCGCTTTGTTCCTCTCAGATCCCCAGCATTCTGCTACAAAAAAAAAAAAATTATAAAGACTTGCGTGAAATTAAAACTGGAAAAAAAAATCATACGAGTTGAACAGGACATGTACGTCTGTGAAATTGCTGCCAAATTATATGGAGCAAGTTGTGAACAACACTAGCTTGTTGTCTTTTTTAGTTGTTGATCTTCCTCTCTTCCTTTTGGTCTTGGTTGAGCTTAAAATGCCTGGCTGTTTTATAGGTGATTGTCACGTATTACCCCGTAGTTTTCCCGGCTGATTCACATTGCCTGATTGGTTGGCATTACGTGGTGCTTTGTCTGAATTATTAAAATGTTCCAGTTATTTTTTTTTCCTCTCTCGCTGGTCGACAATACCTGGCTATTTGTCTGGTTGGTTGACAGACCCCGTCGGCTGTTCCGCGTCGCCATTTTGTCGTCTTGATTCACTTGACAGCAAAACCTTCCTCAAACCTGCAAGACACACACGTTGCAACACTTAGGTTAGTCAGAAACAAAAATAGTAATGTAAAAAAAAAAAAAAAAATCGCCCCAAAATAGTAGTTCAATGTATATTGTGCATCCATATAAATATCAGATAAATAAACATTTTCCCAACTTTAACCAGTTTTGTATGGTGTAAGACTAAGGGATTTGAAATTTTATTAGAACTAGATGCTCGAGAAGCATGAATCCGCCGGGTTCGCGCAAATTGTATACCTGATTATGATGTTCCTGTGAACAACTGTTCCAAAGAACACCATACAGCCTTGTGGTCAGTGAAGTAGAGGTTTGTAGAGCCAGTGGCACATGGTTGGTTTGGTGTGAAGATAATCAATCCACCCACTAATGCGGCCTGTAGGCGCGTGAGACCGATATGTGTTATGCTCATTCCTAATTCATTTCTTCCATTTTTTAAAGTTTGTCATTTTGACAATTTTAGTCGGATCCGGTCGAATCCTGGTCACTGCACTGCGGGATGCTTAGGAGCAGCCCTGGGTAAAATCTTAAATCAATCCACCCACCAATGCGGGCTGTAGGCGCGTGAGACTGATGTGTGTTATGCAAAGTCCTTATTCAGTTTCTGCAATTTTTTAAAGTTTTGCCATTTTGGCAATTTTGCTCGGATCCGGTCGAATCCTGGTCACTGCACTGCGGGATGCTTAGGAGCAGCCATGGGTAAAATTTTAAATCAATCCACCCACTAATGCGGCCTGTAGGCGCGTGAAACCGATATGTGTTATGCTCATTCCTAATTCACTTCTTCCATTTTTTTAAAGTTTTGTCATTTTGACAATTTTAGTCGGATCCGGTCGAATCCTGGTCACTGCACTGCGGGATGCTTAGGAGCAGCCCTGGGTAAAATCTTAAATCAATCCACCCACCAATGCGGGCTGTAGGCGCGTGAGACTGATGTGTGTTATGCAAAGTCCTTATTCAGTTTCTGCAATTTTTTAAAGTTTTGCCATTTTGGCAATTTTGCTCGGATCCGGTCGAATCCTGGTCACTGCACTGCGGGATGCTTAGGAGCAGCCATGGGTAAAATCTGAAATTAATCCACCCACTAATGCGGGCTGTAGGCGCGTGAGACTGAAATTGCACAGACGGACGGACAGACAGAATGAAAACTATATCCGTCCGGTTCCCGGCGGATAATAACATGTTTATTAAATTACAAACAGAACAGGCAATATTCGTAAATAGGATCTCAAATTGTTATTTTCGGGGCGCGTAGTTTTCTTTTACTAAATCGAGTGCGTAAGTTTTATGGGTCATCGTAAAGTAAAATCTTTCTATCCGAAAGGGGCTACAGTTAGCAAAGTCTTAGCCATGCACTCCCGAGTTTCCGGCCGTGTACGCATGTCTTTACTGCATCTAAGTCCATTAAAACTATATATAAGGCGGTGTGTCAAGTTCCTAAATGGTGTTGTTCACACCCCGGAACATGGACCAATGAAATAATAATCATAAAAAAAAAAAACCCTTATTATTTAAAAATAGAATTCTGAAGGAAATGAGAAATCATCTGTTTTTGGTTGGCTATTCCGGAATAGACTTCCGATAATTCGATTGTCATATAAATAAATAATGATTTTTTTTTTCTTATAATAAAGAATAAATATAAGTTATACAATGTAAATTCTTATCTTCTGACGAGAAGAAATGAAAATATTTTAAAAATGAATTTAAATTTGGCTGAATATTAAAATGTCGGCAATTTCGCATTGTATAATCTATTAGAATTTACAAATTATGGAGATATGTTTGTATTTTCACTTTTTTACATATTTTTCTATTCATAAGGCAAGAAAATTAGTTGCTTATATAGTTTGCAACATAAAATAGTGAAATAATGAAAAAAAAAAAAAAAAAAAAAAATGTTTCGATTTCTGTGACATTCGATACATCGGTAGTCTGCCGGAATAGCCGACCCAAAAGAAAAAAAAAAAAAAAAAAAAAAAAAAAAAAAAGAGTCGTTTTCTTATTTGCTTCATCAGAATTCTTACTTAAAAAAGAAAACATAAATGACGGCTCATAAATTTTGAAATTCGTATTTTGAAGGAAAATTGATTTTTTTTTTCAACTATATTTGTAGTGGAATAAACACTTTTATGGCAAAGGTCCGACATAACGAACTGGCTTATTTCACTCAAAGTAGGAGAAGCAAGGTTAAATTGAGCATAGATGTGGATTAGAAGTTTATTCATTTTCATATCCTAAGTGAGCATTTCCGAAACTGCAATACTACCATCTTTTTCCCATTGATTTTAATCGGCAATTGTAGCAAGTTGAACGTAGGTGAGGTTAATGTTTTTGGAACAAATAAATGACATTTATTTCTTTCCAACTCAATTGCTTTTCTGTTTCTCAGGAACTTCTGGTATGGTGGTGCCTGTTGGGTTAATTAAATTATCAAATATTCTAAGCTGGAACACAAAACAAATTGTGTTATATATATGTGGGTATTATGTCATTGTGTAACTGTACACCATATATCCCACATACTCGATACCTTTCTCAAATATCCTTAAATTTAAAAACAAAAAATAATTAACTAAAAAAATAATAATAATAAATAAATAAATAACAAAGTGGATCAACTTACCCCTCCTACCAACGAAATGAGGCTTTGTTGTGCGATAATAAACTTATGACTCCACTTAACCCAGGCACTAAATAAGCTTACTCCAGGAGTGGGATAAGTTGAGCCAATTCACCACACGAAATTATATTGCTATCTGTCCTAAGATGCTAGTTTGGGCACCAAATGACAGTACACAAATGTGGAGCATGCGATTGTTTCTGATGTTACAACATTTCTCCGTAGTTACTTTCACAGATCCGATGTAATTTTGAAATTTTGCAGAAAAGAGTATAAAGCAAAACTAATTTCTATGTTTTCACTAATCCAGTATTTTTGCATTTTGTTTTGTATTTATGCCATTATTAAAACAAAATAAATAAATAATAATAAAGTAACAGAACAAAAATGAACTAATAATAAACTAATATACCTTTTCACACAACTCTGTTTGCTAACTAGTACTTTATTTTATTTGCTTTTGTAGACCTCTTTGGTAACTCAAATTCAATCAAATTCAAAATAGCGCCGGATCTGGAAAAATGGACTATTGCTCAGACCTTTTCAGCAATAATCAAGAAACAAAACAAAAAAAAAAAAAAAAAAAAATGAACTATTATTAAACCAACTACACCTATAATTCATCTCACTGAAACCACAACCTAATTTAATGTTTTAACTTTTTGACGAAATCACACGCACAAAAATTGCAAAAAAGAAAAAAAAAACAAGAATTTGTGAAACACAAGCAGGCCCCAACCGCCCCCCCCCCCCCAAATTCATAGGGGCATAAAGCGATGACGGACAGACGGACGGACACCCCAAACCTATAGGCCCCAATCCGAAGGGTTGGGGCCTAAAAAAAACGGGCTTAGAGTTACAGATAAGACTAATCATGTTTCGAGTTTAATGCCAAATAATTTTTGATACTGCAAGGGTAAAAATGGAAGAAATCATAGAAGAAATGTAGCACAGACAATTCATATTCGGAACATAAAATTAATAAGCCTAATCACACTTGGGTGTTTCGAATAAAATACGCAAGAATTTTGACTGCGAGGGAACCAGGTAACAAAATGAAAGAAATGACAGAAACAATTATACCGTAGAAGAAATACAGCAAAACAGCTCACACTCGGAAAATAACAGAAATTGAAACTTAAAACTATTTGCCATTTTTTTTTCATTAATTTTTAAAATACCATACGGGCTGTTAAAAGCGAGATTGCTGTTTAGCATAAGAGAAATTTGACATTTACGCGAAATGTCTCTACCATTTTTTTTCAGTTTTTACATAGTTACTTTGTATTTGAATCGCGGATTTTTGGTGCGCATTTTATTCGGAATGCCCATACTGTGAGTTGGCTAAATTTTTAAATCGCATGCGGGTTGCTAAAACAAAACGATTCCTCTTTGGTACAGAAAAAAAGGGTTTTAGGCGAAATCATTTCTTTTATAAGCCAAATCACACTTTGTGTGTTTCGAATAAAATTCGAAACATTTTGAATTTCGGCTGCGAGTGAACCAGGTAAAATACTGAAAGAAAACACTGGGTTCGCGCTGGGTTCTCAGGAAAGTGAGTCAAAAAGGAAAGTGTGACCCAGTTGGGTCGAGAAAACTGAGTCACAACATTCTGCAACGACACCTCTACCCCCCTCCCTTGATCCCCACCCATCCCATACCCCCTGCCCCAAATCCCCACCCACGCCATACCCCATCCCCGCAACGGCGCTCTCTCTTATAAGAACACTTTTTAAACTTAATTATTTATTTACCGTTGAAACACTTGAACGCTTTAAAAACAAAAGCAATTGCTATGCCTACTCTGAACACAATTATGCAATGGCTATGCTATAATTTGACGGACAAAAATCCGAAATTAAATACTGCGCTACGGAAAAAAAAAATGGATTCCAATTATGAATAATACTGGAATGATAAAACAGATTACGACTTCATTGACAAATAATTCGTTTTAAACGGATTCATAGCTAATCTACTCGTTTAACTCAAACTGTTGCAGTGTGCTAATCGAACAACAAAAACAAATCTCCAAGAAAATCGCGAAAACATGTTCGTTTTTTTTTTTTTTGTTCCATATTTTTCTTTATCCGGCTTCTGATTTCCCCGATATTTCTTGCTGCATTGGTGTAGTCAAAGGATTCAAAATCGGGACCATTTATGGACACACGAAGAATTTGATCCAGTCGGTCATCAGAGAGACGATTTCTTGACGTTGTTTTAATGATGTTTAGTCACTTTCATCTCATTAAATCGCTGTGACGGAAACACACTGAATTAAACTTTAAGCTTATAAAATAAAAAAAAAAAAATCATGTAAGTCAAACGTGAAAATAGCGGTTTTTCTTTTGAATGCAGAAACACTGAAATATAACTTACTTAGACTAGCGGCATTTTCTCCGAAAATACACCTCAAGAGGTGTGCGATAGTTATATAATGACCCAATAAAACGAAACAATTGGTGCATATAATTTTGACATTGAGCTGACGTTTTCACTGCAAAAAATATTATAATTAATTTAATTATTACAATATGTTTTCTTTCCAAGGTGTGACTCGGTGGGTTTTAAAAATGTGAGTCACAGTGACTCGGTGGGTTCCGAAAAAGTGAGTCATTTCGTAAAAAAAAAAAAAAAAAATGCCCAAACAGTGGACAAAAACCCCGCCAACGCGAACCCTGAAACATAGAAGAAATATAGCAAAAACAGCCTATACTCGGAACATAAAAGAAATTGAAACTATTTGTTAAAGTCTTTAACAAAATCTTAAAATAGCATACGGGTTGTTAAAAACCAAATCGCTCTTTGGTGCAAGATAAATTTGACATTTAGATGAAATCTCTCCATCAGTTCTTTCATTTTTACCGAATTTATTTTTATTCGATACGCAGTGTTTCCTGTATTTTATTGGGAACGCCTAAAGTGTGATTTGGCTTATTTTTAGCCGTTTAGTTTGCATTCAAAACATGAGTTTTGCGCATTTTATTCCGAACTGGCTGAATCGCATGGAGCGTAAAAAGAGTCGGATGTATTATACCAGGGAAACATATATCGAAAACCAACAATTTGTTTGTATCAGGAATAAATTTATTTATCACCGTTTACACGATGTCGCCCCCTGTTCCAATAAATTGCTGTTGAGTTACAAACTTTATTTTCAAAACTACCACTTCAAAATATAAACAAACATAAGGACTGTTGATTGGTTGTTTGTAAGCCCAATCAAAACCCCCAAATTCGAAGCAATAAACAATTTCCGGGGATTGTTTCCAATACAATGGCAAATGCTACTATAATTTCTGTTGTGGTCAACCATGAAAATGGGTTTTCGATATATTTTAAGTTATTGAAATAATGATAGTAAAAGTACTTCTTTTGGAATGTCCACATACGAGCATTCCAGATTGAGAGTAATGGTGATTTGTTACATTAGTATTTAACACTTTACAGAATAACACTACAAACAAATAAATGAAGACAGATATATATATAAAGTAGTTTTTATGCAATTTAGTTTATATATATATATATATATATATATATATATATATATATATATATATATATATATATATATATATATATATATATATATATATATATATATATATATATATATATATATATATATATAACTTTACATCGAGTAGAAGCTTGAATTACACTAAGCAAAAAAAAAAAATATTCGAATACAACTAAATACTCTAGGAGGGGGGAGGTGGGACGGGGTAGTTATTTTAATATCAAATGGGTAAATTACGTTATAATAATTAGGTAATTGTCATTAAGTACTCCTTGTTCGACATGAAATGGGGGTTATTTTGGAATTTTGCTGGGCGTTTCGTTAAAAAAAAGTGTTATTTCAAAATTGACACTCGCTGTTTGGGGCAGATTTAAGAAATCATTCGCTTATGACTTTGCCTTAATTTACTTCTAACATGTGAAAATCTACACAAATGATATTTTTGAGGTGATATTCCATTAAGGTACTTCTGCAGACATGACATACTTCTTTATGTAATGCTGTTTTAAGATTTTTGAATAAGTGGTAATAAATAAGACTCATAGGAAACCGCATAAAACAGCATATCAAAATACATACTAATCTATATTCAATTATAGCGAATATTAACTAATCATTTTCCCCAGTTCAGACAGAAGCTGTTTAAAAAATAAAAATACGCTGGGAGAGGCATAACTATTAAATTTCCAGCGCTTATTTACGGACAATTTGACATTAACCATCTCAGTGCGTATAGTCTTTTTTTCTGTTGACCAATTAAAAATCACGACTTTTTTCTAGGTGATCGAAAATATTGTAAAACAATTGCGCAAACTATTATCCAAAATGCCAAATTTAAGTCTACCGGAAATACACATATCAAATAACAAATAAAACAACATTAAATATTTTTTTCGCAAGTTCTAAAAATATTTTTACACTATCTGTCTTATTTAATATATTTTTTAATTGATAGTTTGCCGATTGTTAACATTTTGACCAGTTTAGTTAAAGTGTGAACTTTGGTTACTAAATTCCTACGCACTGTCTTCATCCGCATATATTAAAATATACCTTTAAACGTTTTAAAACACATAATGAAGAATTAAATTATCTTTCAGCAAAATCTTGATTACTTTTCATGTAACATCTATATTTTTTATTATAATATTTTGTTAGCATCATATTTTGTTTTCACATAAACAAATAAACTTTATTCCGGAAATAACTGCATTAGGTAATATTTTAATGCCTTCAAATTCTGCAGAATGTCCAGATTCTAACAATTTTATCAAAATAAATATTTAGATCGAATATATTTTGAAAAATAATCGGCGCCTTTGTTTACATCAGTTTCCAAAATATTAGGCTGTGGGGGATTGCTTAAATGACATTTTGAAAGCAGATACTACATATCACGAAGTCATGTACGTGTTTTGATGACGATGCCTCCTCTCCGGGCTTAGAAAAGTGGCTGAAGAGTGTGGGAGGGCGTGTCATTTTGAGAGTATTAGGACACGAACATGTTTCTGTACTTTTGTCAACCATACATAAACTGGCTAACCCCCAGTTAGCTCTTTCTTACCCTTACTTGATGTATCCTTGCATCTCTGCGTGCCGCATATTGGAGCAACACTCTAGCTAATATATCACACCTTTACAAATAATCAGAGAAAATGAAAACAATATAAGTCAATGGAGAAATGCACAAATGTGACTTTAAATTAGATACTCGTAATCATCAATTCCTGTTAGAAACCCATTTTTTTTATATCGTAAACACATTTTTCCGCTTTCTAATGACGTTTCGGTACCTTGTCGATACGTCATGATTGATAATATAAACTTTTAATACATTTCCTTGTTTGTTTTCCCGTATAATCCTGCGTATTTCCTTTATTAACGAAGACCTGGGTATTCCGTAGTGAGCCGCGTTTTCAGTAAAAAAAAATGCACCTGTCTGTCGATCCCTTTATCCGAGACATTTTTGAACCGATCCTTTGTGTATATCATGCATTGATCAAATATACTCTAAATTTTGCACTTGTATTAAAAAAAAAATGTAGTATTGACGTCTTAAAAAAAAGAACCGCAATTTGAACATTAACTATATGTCACTCTTTCCGCCTAATAAACCAACCAAATCACCTAGAATTACTGTCTTACTACAACTGAGATCAAGTCAAGTCGGCAAATATCTTAAAAAAAAAAAAAGTTTCCAGTGTTATCAGATGGTGCCAATGCCAAGAAACATTAATGTATGTGTCGTTTTAATTTTAGTTTTATAGGAGACCAATAGCGTGTGTTTTTTGGTTCCAGGAATGGAACCGCTTTATAGATGAGCTGTACGGTGCGATCAGGTAGCAGCTACAAGAAAGTCACGTGAAGGCTTTCTCTGACCTGACGGATGCGGAGTGCGCCTTATTCGTGAAGCGAACCGCCAAGGCCATACAAGTAGGTTACATTAATCACGCGAATGCCTGGCCTTCTCATATATAATATACCGCAAATAAATTAATGCTAATGATAATCAGAATAATGCCAATTAAAACAAAATGCCTGAATATGGTTCAGATTGCAGTTGATTAAGGATATAGTAACTGTTGTATTAGAAGTACAAAATGAACACCAACAGAGAAGATAGGTTATATATATACAGGGTTCGCGTTGGCGGGGTTTTTGTCC
The DNA here is from genome assembly GCA_949752745.1 of Protula sp. h YS-2021. NCBI lineage: Eukaryota > Metazoa > Annelida > Polychaeta > Sabellida > Serpulidae > Protula > Protula sp. h YS-2021. Next base: position 108,244 of record OX457032.1, on the reverse strand, counting down.
ACTTTTTGGGCATTTTTTACGGAATGACTCACTTTTTCGGAACCCACCGAGTCTTTCTGGACCCAATTGAGTCACACCTTCCTTTTTTGACTCACTTTCCCAGAGAACCCAGCGCGAACCCTGTATATATATATATATATATATATATATATATATATATATATATATATATATATATGTGTGTGTGTGTGTGTGTGTAACAAATACAAAAAACATTCGATATGCAACACATATTGTGTAAATTTAGCATCTGTTGCGCGAACTCACACGTGAAATAAAACGAATAGCCTGTATTTCGATTGGTTAGATAATGATTTCATTATGAATGTTGTAAACACAAATATAGATTTTTAGCAATTAGCCCATAAAATATTATATTTGGTATAATGTTGATCACAGTGCTGAAAGTGAAACGGAGTGATAATGGACAGGCCTCTTCATACCTTTCTTAATGTGGGCTTTTGTATACCTTCTGGCTGTTTTAGGCAATGTCTACATAAAACTGTACAGCAAGGTGTCCGTATTTCGAGACCAAGACCTCAACAATGAGGTCGCTAGGCAACTGTTTGATGAGTTCCCCATCAACACTAAGTCTGATTTAGTTGTAGGCTTCTCGCTAGGTGGTGTTGTGGGCTTGCTCCAGAAGTGGCCGGACATGAAGTCCAAACAAAACTTTACGTTTAACCAGCAGCTACCAGTTGGACTGAGGCAGCTAGTGTGGAAACTGTTCTCGGAAAACACCGC
>OX457032.1:97500-102500 GCA_949752745.1 Protula sp. h YS-2021 | reverse complement strand
GGTGCTGAGATTATTATAATAGTAATTATAATAATAATAATAATAATAAGAATAATAATAATAATAATAATAACAATAATAATAATGATAATAATAATTATAATAAAAATAATTACTGTTATTTTCAGGACTAAATTGTGTTACTTGGTGAATAAAGCGAGTCAATGAATGCCGGAATTTTGTAGTTTCATGGGGCGCACACGTTTATGTGATTTTATCAGGCGGGACGAGACCTAGTTGCTGGCCCTTCGTGAAGAAGAACTCGAGAAGGGTGAGCGAGCCCGAGAGGTGCTGGAAGAGGAGAGCGACGCACGCGTGCAGACAGATAGAGAGGCTCAAGAGGGAGGTGGAGGTGAAAAACGCGAGGCAGTCAAAGGTGCGGGTGAGTGTAGCGGGGGTAGGGGCAGCGTGCGGGTAGGGAAGTGTTTAGCTTGTGTCAGCATTTTCGCTTTTTTCATGGCAGAAGAAAAAGCGCTTAACATATGCGCATATGTGCATGGGCGTCTTTAAAAGTATAAAACAAAAAGTAGAAGAAAACGTAATCACAATAATAATAAAAAAGAAAAAGGACAAAGAACAAAAAGTAAAAAAATAATAATAATAAAAAAAAATGCAGTATATATATATATATATATATATATATATATATATATAATACAATCGTTATTATTGTTATTTTTATTAATATTATTACCATTTTTGTTATTGCTGTAATAGCTGTTATAATTAACATTATTATTATTATTAATATTATAATTATTATTATTTAGCTCTTTTTACCTTTTGCAAAAAAAGTCTAACTGACATATAATTCAAGTTATCACCTTTTTAAAATGTGATAATAATGATATCAAGGATATTACTACTACTAATAATTATTATTATTTATTCTAAACAGTACACATATAATACAAGATAAAAGATGTTTTGCGTAAGATCATTGTGACTAAAATATACCTATTTACATGATGAATGTACTCATATAAGACATCACTTAGCTGTCTTGTCAGAGATCTTTTGGGAACCATTTCTTAATATCTATAAAATGCCTTGTTTAAGTGGTTTTGCAATGCTCGAACTCATAGTCTGCCTAATGACGGGTCTGTTTTGATTGCAAAGGCAATCGATAACACCTCACCCTAACGCCCATACCTTTGCTGATGTAAAAGAAAAAAATCGTTCGAAGTAGTTTGAATACTATTTACTATATATATATATATATGAAAATTCGTATTTATTTATAGTTATAAGGCAAGGAAATAAGTTGTTTTTGTAACATAAAATGATGAAAGAATAAAAAAAAATCGATTTCTGTGACACCGTATTCCGGAATATCCTACCAAAACAGTATCCGGTTTCTTGTTTGCTTCAGAATTCTTATTTTAAATAACACGATGCTTATATTGATTTTATTTATGTGTTTAATTATTTTCAGATGCTAATAATAATAATAATAATAATAATAATAATAATAATAATAATAATAACAGAGTAAAGGAAATAATATTTTTACTGGAGAAAAGACACCGACTAAGCCATAACGTGTAATTATCTGAGCGTTGCTTTGGGACAGGTTTTGCGAACATGGACGTTGGTTTGTTTCTGTGGGACCAGTACATGATGAGCGTGGACACGCCGGGATTCCACAAGTGTTATTATTATTACTATTATTATTACTATTATTATTACTATTATTATTATTATTATTATTATTATTATTATTATAATTATTATAATAATTATTATTATTATTATTATTATTATTATTATTATTATTATTATTATTATTATTATTATTATTATTTTATTTTATTTTAAGCAGTACACATATAAGACATATTTTACCCTTGCCCTGCACAAGCTCATTGTGGACCAAAAATACCTATTTACATGATGAATGCACTCATATAAGACAACACTTTGCTGTCTTGTCAGAGATCATTGTGAATTCTTTTTTTTTTAATATTATTAATATGAAGTTAATGTAAATATAATATAGTGTAATATTTAGTATTTAAACGCTGTAACATTATATGTTCCATTCGAGTTACATTCCTATTTAGTTCGCAGAAAGAACATGACCTTATGTTCTACCAAATTTAGCAATTATTATTATTATTTATTTTTTTTTATTTATTTTTACCAGGTTTTTTCTTCTAAGTAATGATAGTACTTGTAATTACAATATTAATAATAACAATGATAACAATAATAGCAATAATAATAATAATAATAATAATAATAATAATAACAACAACAACAACAACAACAACAACAACAACAACAACAACAACAACAACAACAACAACAACAACAACAATAATAATAATAATAATAATGGTTATAGTAATGAAAAAAAAAATAGTTCTAATAATAGCAAATCCTTTGTCAGATTTTCTTGACCTTTTAATGTTTTGCTTGTGTTTATTTGTTGCAGTCGTTATTTGATTTCACCTCCACCGACAGCTGCCAGCCACCCTGCCACTCCCCCAAGGCCTGCACGGATGCCTTCGCCCTCCCCCACCCCTAGAACCACGCCCCTCAAGGGTCAAACGCCGCAGACGAAGACGAGAAATGTCATCAGGATTTCCTGAAGAAAATGACCGGGAGCTTCATGAAAGGTGACAGCGAGTAAAAATATATATATATATATGTATATATATATATATTATTTAACTTATGTTTCATGTTCCTATGTTTTAATTAAGAAAATGGGGAGGGGAGGGGGAACGGAAGGTGGGCGGTTCAGATATCGAACAATTGTAAAATAAGTGTGTGTGTGTTTGTGGAAATGCAGAGGATATACTGGGGACGCTTAACTAATTTAATTAATACACGATACCAAATGAAAATTGTATTATAATAAAGTTGAAAAAAAAAAAAAAATGGTGTAAAATTAAATAAAATGTCATTTAAGCAAAATTTAAGCAACACTGAGGATTTAATAAAAGAAAACACTGGAATGTGCGTGTTAATTATATTGTGTTGACGTACATTCTGTGCGTGTTTTTGTAGTGGCTCACGGGTCACAAGCGGAACAGGAAGAACTTGACGATATGGCGAAGCGCAGTATCAGGGATCATCGAGAGGACATCAAGTACGCCGAGGTAGAAGCAAAACTTGTCTTATATAACACGCAGAATAAAACATATATATCTCATCATCATGCTCATCATCATTATCATCATCACCATCATCATAATCATCATCATCATCATCATCATCATCATCATCACCATCATCATCATTATTATTATTATTATTATTATTATTATTATTATTATTATTATTATTTGCAGAAGTATTGCAAGTAGTATTAGTACTAGTAACAACAGCAGTAGTAGTAGTAGTAGTAGTAGTAGTAGTAGTAGTAGAATCGCGACAGCTGGTCGGTCAGTAGAATCGCGACAGCTGGTCGGTCAGTAGAATGGCTACAACTGGCCGGTCAGTAGAGTCGCGGACAGCTGGCTGATCTGTAGAATCGCTGACAGCTGGCCGGTCAGTAGAATCGCCAATATTTTCTTGGCCAGTAGAGCTGTGGATGCCTTAACAGCTGTACGATTGCTGAGGCGTTGACCAGTTGCTGTCCAGCTGGACTTCTGAAAAGTAACACGCAGCCTTCATGAGAGCTGACTTTACAGTAGGGCTGCGGGAGCTACTGACAGTTACTGACAGCTACTGACAGCTAGTGAGAAACCATTGCGTGATAATTGTGCTGCTTCGTCTTGTGTATGTGTGGGGAGGGAGATGGGAGGGGGTTGGATTAGGACTGACTGTGACAGCTGTGGATAACTACTGGCGACTGCTTAAATCAAGGGGCGGTGGGTGCGAAGCGGGGGGGGGGGGGGGGGGGTTGGTAGGTCATTCGCCGTATGTTGTATATATTGGTGACGCAAGACCCCAAACAACTGATGAGTTGTTTGTAATGTACGATTATGTGCAAAAGGTTTGCGTGACTACCGCGTCAGCCAGTTTGTCCCGCGAAGGACCAGGCACGGAAAAAATGTGAACAACGAAGACGCGAAGCAAACCTTTAGTGCCAATTTCGCCTCTTAAAACCAGTTTTCAATATGATGTCCGGCTTTCGGGTTTTTTTCTCTTTCGTACACTGGGACGACCGTTGGCTTCTTTTTTTTTTTTTTTTTTTTTTTAATTCGACATTTTTAGACCACGCCAGATCGCTTCTGTTTTAGCGCCCGTCTCTGGCTTTAGGCCCAGGGAAATGGACTAAAGGCCCCAGCTCCGTCCGCTTATCTCCTGCTGTTACTTCTACCCTTATAATCAGTTTCCTATGATAATCATTTTCCTATGATATTTGGTATATACGTAACCCGTCATAGCGGGTAGGTGCTCGTCTTCTCGGTCACCTATCTTCTGTCTCCCGGTTGGGAGCTGTGCTCTTTACGCTGGTTGTTGGTTCGCGATTTTAATGACACGGGATGATGAAGTTTTTTTTTTCGCTTAATCATGCAATCGTGTCCGTCTGATTTTTTTTTTTTTTTTTTTTTAGGGGGGGGGGGGGTGGGGGTAGTGAACTTGAGCGATATGTGTGGGGTTAGTTTTAATATGGAACGGCATATGATCCCAAATAATAGTTGTTATATGTAATATCAGGGAATTAAGTTTACATTTTTCGTTTGTCCGTTCTCTCGTATAGTTTGCGTTGCCACATCTGTTGCCTAACTGGAATCCAGGTCAATCCTCAGCTTTCACTTGCACACAATCTTTCCCCAAAGACAATTCACGAATGCTGATTTGTGGAAGAAATGTTTTCTCGTCGTTGTTGACTTTGCGTGCTCGCGCGGGCTGGTCGCGAGCGGCACTTCGTCGATGGTGTGGCTAGTCCTCAAACAGTAACACAGCGATCATCCAGGCACGTCTGGGAATGTTATAAACATGACACTGTTGATCTTGTTATTTCAGTATTTTTAATCGATAATAAAAAAACACAACGAGTATTTTCAACTTGTATTTATTTATTTATTTATTTTTTTTTTGCA
>OX457032.1:0-92500 GCA_949752745.1 Protula sp. h YS-2021 | reverse complement strand
ATTCCGCGGAAAATAGTAGTCATAAAATAGAGGAAACACTTTTTAAATAAATTCATCAACAAACCTATAGGGCTGTTCGGTCTGTTGTGCATAATACCTTTTTACTCCGCAGATCCAATGGGGGATTCCGCGAAAAAAAAAAAAAAAAAAAAAAAAAACTCGTTATGGGAGCACTACCTTTTAAAATATCCGTCCGCTCTATGGTTATGCTTAACAGATAGATGTCATCAGAGGCCAGCTGTTTAATACAAACGATCTGTTGTTGTCCGTTTCCTGTATTTGTCCGCAGAATCAGAATAAAAAATAATAATAATAAAAAAAAAAAAAAAAAATTAAAAAAAAAAAAAAAAACAAATAGTAACGCAGGCACCTCTGGTGCTCGCGGGTGTTAATCTGGCGTTCCTACACCAGATCCTGCACCATATCCTGCAGAGCCTGCTGCTCACTACTGTCCTGCAGGAACAGGAACTGCACGAAATAGCGGCGCGTCACGAGCGGGAATTCTGGCTGCTCGTCCCCGAACTACAACAACCGAAACATATTTTGTATTTATGCGCCGATACGTCTGTGAACTAAAAAAAACAAAACAAAATGAATGGCTATTCTTAACCAAAAACTACTTCCAACTGCCGGTTTCCAAAGCATTCGCAATTGCAACTGATTTAGAGAAAGGCATCTCAATACTCCCTAATGATTTATACTCTACCAAAGTGCTATGAATGAGTTCTGAAGCATACACCCCAAATATTTAACACAACTATCAATGCTTATGGACAAAGCAGCCGCTTTGTTTGTAGCGTTTTGGTAGCGAATGATTATACTATAAAATTTCTGTAATACGATGAAGCAGCCACATGTAGGTAAAACAATTGGTGAATAAATAATACATAAAATCGTGGCAACCTTCATTTCGTCTGGCATAGGAACGCCTCTTATGAAGTTAACCCTGAATGTCTTTTTGCCTCATCAAGGATAAGTTCTGAAATCGAAAAAGTGATATAATATTTTTTTTTTTTTTTTTTTTTTTGCAAAACACGATAATTAAATAAACATTTTTATTTATTTATTTTTGCTATCTGTTCTCTCACCATATCGATGCCGCTATATTTACCTTATTCCCATATCGACGCGACTTCATAGCTTTCCTTTTGGTCAGACCTTTGTATGTGTGCCTGTCATCTGCTGATATCGGGATGTCGTCCAGGATTTCCAGCTTGTCCAGGCTGTCGATCGTGTAGCCCTTGTCCGCAAGCACTAACTGTAACGCCAGGCATCCAGCAACAATATGTTTAAAGCAAACTGTACTTCCATGCAAAAAAACCGACCAAATGTTAGAATTTATATCAATTACTTTGTTGCCCCCACCTCCCCTCCCCCCCCCCCCCCAAAAAAAAAAAAAAAAGGTAGAATGCTACTCATCAGTATTATACTAATTGTTAGCTTTTACTTAACATTGTTTTCTTATTGTAATTATTGTGGCAATTATTGTGAGGGGAGTGTTACGAGTAAATGCTTGTGACGATGATCGAGGTGGATGAGTGGGGGGAGCTGTGTGTGTGTCGGGGGTGGGAGTGCTACCAGTAAGTGCCTGTGACATAATCAACGGCCATGTGTAGGTTGTGGTCTAGATGAGTGGGTGATTTTTTTTTTTTTTTTGGGGGGGGGGGGGAGAGGGAGGGTTGGGAAACGCTCCCAGTAAACGCCAGTGATGTAGTCATCGATCCTGTGTAACTTGTTGTGTCCCAGACCGAGGTGGATGAGTGGGGGAGGCTCCATGCATGCACAAGTCCTCTAAATAAGAAATCTGGTTGGCACACAACTGTAACCTGAAGAAAAAAAAATAGTAAAGATAAAACATAAACAAAAAGATGCAAAGTAAATTAGCAACAAAAACAAAGGTCTCTAGTGTATCTCTATAACCAGTTTCCTGCTTTCTATTACGCTGTTTTCATTTTTTTTTTAAATTTGTTAACACATCGTTTTTTTTTTAAAACTAAATCCACACCTTGATCCTGATCGGATCTTTTTTTTCCATGTCTGAGTTTTAGTACAACGCCATAAAAGGAGCAACAGTCTTTTTTTTTTCATCGCTGACCAACGTTGGCGGGAAATGCTCGGAGTTGGCAGTTCCATTAGTTGGCTGCAAGCGTGAGCTCCTACAGGTTCACGAAATACAGGAAATTACTGTCCACGTCAGTCACCTGCAACCAGTCACGGTAAAATAATCTTAAGTCGGGGAAAAATGATTATCTTTTTTATCTGCTGCTTTAAGAAAATCAGTCATATTTTATTGTTTTGCGCTGGTGTATGTCTTGCTTGAATTTGGCTTTTTTTTTCTTTTCTTTTTTCTTTTTTTTTCAATTTATACATTTATTTTTAATTATTTATATATTTACTTTTTTATTTATTTCATTTTTTACACTCAACTGAGTCAACCTTTTCTTTTTCTAAGATTCATCTGTGTAGCACATGTCCAATGTAATCCCTGATCCTTTTAAAAAATATCATTTAATTTTTAACCAAAAAGCGCAGTGTTTTAAAGTGTGACAAGATAAATCGTTCGTCTAAATTAGCGAGCTCACAGTGATCTTGCGCAGTGATCAGGTCTCGTTGCTCCAGCTGTAATCTAGATTCCATGGCGAAGTCTTGGACACCACCAATTCTTCCAGAATTTTCGCCTTTTCATGTTGATAAACAGATCACAAAGCATAAAACACGAATTTTGATATTACACCATCCCCCGCCCCATTAACAGGGGAAGACGGGAGGCGAAACATGCAAATATCGTCCTTTGGCAGTGGGGGATGGGGGAGGGGGTGACAGGTATCAGCCTCTGGCGTTGATCACGGGTTTTCAACTCCCTCCAAGGTCCGCACGTGAGAATTAACTTAAAACATAACAACTGAGAGATTAGCTGTGATTTTTTTATTTTTTTTTTTTATTTATTTGTTTATTTTTTTCTTAATTCGTAATTTTACAATTACAACTTCAAAAATAGCCAGCAACGCATAATTTTACAAATTTAAAAAAAAATGTAACCAAGTTAATTATTTTAAAATGACTAAAAAATCATTTAGCTTCATTTTGTTTCATTTTACAATACCAGTTTAGTCTGAAATTAGTCTGGTCATGTAAAATATTTAAACTAAATCTTATGTTAAGTCAAAGTCACTTCTGGGAATATTCAAGTTTATTTGCCAAGACGATAATGCGTATTCACACGCCGGCGACGTGACCGATAACGTGACCACAACAATGTAATCGTTAAAGCCGATACGCGACACGTGACAAGATACGATTAACTGAAATAAATAAACAATAAAAGGAAAACAATAATGATAATGAAACGGTATAAACGATATGAAGGAACTTAGCTACGCGGTGAACTGAATATTAACATTAGTTAATTTTATCAATAAGTTCTGCACGTTTAGACTCTTGATTACGTTCATTCGATTAATCTTATTCCTGACACACACCACCTTATTAGTGCGTCTGAAATATCGATATCATTTTCCCGATATTATATGAAATGACGACAAGTACTTATAATTTCATTATCGACAGTAAATAACATTAATAATCTTACCGTAATTTTAAGGCTACATATCCCTTTGACTTAACATGAACTAGAGTTATTTATCCTGTACATTTCTGGTTTATTTATAAATCTGATTTATTCCAACAAGTCGTTTTCCCGCCGCTCAACTGATGCATGCAATACGCCACAACTATCAGCTGTACCATACACCTTCCACACGACGCAGTATCCCTTCAACTTGTTCCTTTATTCTACGTTCCGTTCTACTAACAAGTTCTTCGGAATAATAACTGACCACATCATCTAGACGGTGCTATTTATACTTATAGCATGTTGACAAGGAGTAATTGGCAATTTAAACGCAACTTTACTGATATGGATGAGCATATTTACACGAGAATAATATCGCACAACGGGGGGCTAATTGCAATAAAAGGATCGAGTATAAAAAAAGGCCAGACGCCAATTAACGAGTTAGCATAATCCCAGCATCGCCTTAATCCCCTAAATGTGATAATTGTTTGTACATTGCCTGCTTATTACGAAGTTTAAGTGACACTTATATGTTGGCATCAGTCAATTTAAATAGAGACATTCCGTCCACAATAAACATTGAGACTTAATAAACATACAAATAATAATAACAAAGGAAATTATAAGCCTTGATCTGTAACACAAGGAAGCAAACAGCGGTGAAAGAAATGTACAAGACGTTGGCCGTAACACCGGCTCCCTTAATTGCACTTGGGCAATTTACTCATTCAAGCAAGGTCAATGTCTTTTACTCAAACGTTGCTAGTACACTATTTGATATGAAGTTAAAGTTTTCATGAAGACTCAAATGCCTACTCCTGCGTTGAAATACATGCTAAGCTGACGACTCTATACAGTTCCTCAGTTTTCAGCTTCAAGTAGGACACAAAGCTTGTGTATAGGCCTCTCTAATACGCTCGTTTTGGTTTTAATTTTTGCAGTTGTAACGAAGCCCTTCGCGTCCTGTCGAGTCGCGATGATGCGTCCCATTGCCCAGGAATTACTTGGATTATTATCGGCTATCAAGACGATATTGTTTTTCTTTATGTTACGACGCTGTTTTTCCCATTTTTGACGGCGTTGCAAAGTTGCGAGATACTCCTTTGTCCACCTTGTCCAAAAAAGATCGGCCAGGTACTGAACCTGGCGCCATCTTTTGCGGGCGTACGTGTCGCGTCGCGTAAATTCACCTGGGGGCAGGTTTGGACACCCCTTTAAGAGAAGGAGATCGTTAGGTGTCAAGGCGGCCATATCATTTGGGTCGTCCGAAGATTTCGTTAAGGGTCGGCTATTTACGATGTTCTCAATTTCACAGAAGAGCGTATATAATCCTCCGTCGTCTGTTCGTATAACCTGTTCTTTCACGAGGCCGAACATAATCTTTCGAACAGAGCGTATGAGGCGTTCCCATACGCCGCCGAAGTGCGACGCGGATGGAGGGTTAAAGACCCATTCTATACCTCTATGCAGGCATTCGTTGCCGATATGTTCCTTGTTCCATTTGTCAATTTCCTCTCGAAGTTTTCGCTCGGCTCCAACGAAGTTTGTTCCGTTATCCGACAATATTTTCTTCGCTGGTCCTCGTCCTGCCAAAAAGCGCCGTAGTGCGTTAACACAGGAGTCTGTGTTCAGTGAAGTAGCGATTTCGAGGTAGATAGCCCGAGTAGCAAGACAGGTAAAAATTACTCCGTAACGTTTCACAACTGAGCGAGCTCTTTTGACCTCGAATGGACCAAAGTAGTCCATTCCAACATTTGTGAAAGGTGCTTCACCGGCATTCACCCGATCCGATGGTAGACCGGCCATCTTCTGGTCGTTGGGCCGAGCGTTGTACCTTCGGCAGGTGACACAGCTTGCCAGAAACCTTCGTGAAAATGCATTTACGGTACTTATCCAGTATTTCTGCCTAACGTGCGCAATTGTAGCTTCTCTACCAATGTGACCAAGACGTCTGTGGTAGTGAAGTATTATCAATTCTGAAACATGAGAGGCCTTGGGTAGCAGGACGGGATGTTTTGTTTCGTATGGTGCCTGAACGTTACTTAGTCGTCCTCCCACTCGGAGCACCCCATCTGCAATAAACGGGTCTAGTTTCAGGATTGAACTATTGTTATTAAGTGGTTTCTGGCGTAAGTAGGTCGATCTCGATTGCAAAATATTCCTGCTGTACGCTCCGTATAATCTGAGCTTCTGCAAAATTTACGTCCTCACAGCTTAGTACACTTGCTTGAGATAGTTCGAAATTAAGCGACTTCATTTTAAGTTCGATAACTGTCTCTCTGCTTTGCTCCTCGATGTGCTGATTGGTCGCGGTGAGATCCTTGCGGATTGATGTCCAATACCTTACATTTTGAGTGAACTTCGCTACCCACGCGAATACATGCTTCAGTTTGCTCCAGCTAGAAACACGCGTGAACGTTTGTTCGAAGCTCGAATCATTGCTTTGTGCGATGGAGTTTACTGTCTGTTTCAGCTCCGCATCTTCCACGGACGACAGCAAAATATTTGGATTTTGTTTTGGCCATTCGTATTCTGGCTTACGAAGAAACGCGGGACCCTGTATCCACTTCTGGGTTTTCTCGTCTCCTGGAGATAGGCCGCGAGACGCATAGTCTGCGGGGTTCAGGTCGGTAGGTACGTATCTCCATTGGTCTGCATTTGTTGCGTCGTGAATTACAGCAAGCCGGTTTGACACAAATGTTTGGTATCGTGAGCTTTCGTTGGCTATATACTTGAGCACTGCGACACTATCAGTCCAGAAGTATTGTTTAAGTTCTAATTCTGTTTCATCTCGGATCACCTTGGCGAGTTTAACTGCAATCGTGGCTGCTGTCAGTTCTAGACGTGGGGTCGTTATCTTCTTTACCGGGGCCACGCGAGACTTTGACATGACCAGGTGAACCTGAGGTTCCTTGCTTCCCAGAACGCGTATGTACGACGCAACACCATACCCGAGATCACTCGCATCGCAGAAGGTATGAAGTGCGTGAGCTGCATTCTTTGATTTTCCAGAGGAGAAGCAGCGCGGGTTCTCCAGTTCCTGGAGCCTTGGCAAGTATGTGAGCCATTTTTGCCATCGTTGTTAATCCCTGTCGCATAATGGGTCGTCCCATCCTGTTCCCTTTCTGCATAAGTCTTGAAGCAATATTTTCGCTGGAAGAACAAACGGCGACGCTAAGCCAAGAGGGTCGTATATAGAACTCGTGACAGAAAGAATGCCCCTTCTCGTGACTGGTTTGTTTTGGAGCTGAATGTCGAAGCAGAAGCAGTCATTATCGGCCATCCAAGTGACGCCTAATGCTCTCTCGGTTGGTAGACTGTCTGATTTAATATCTAAAGTTTTGATTGTTTTCGCCCTTTCCTCTTGTGAAATAGCTCCCAGCACCTTTCTGCTGTTGCTGATCCATTTTGTGAGTCGAAACCCGCCGGAAGCGCAGATTTCTGTGAGCCCCTCGATTAGCTTCACGGCCTCAAGTTCTGTATTAACCGATCGAAGGCAGTCGTCTACATAGAAGTTTCTTAGTATTGTGTCCTTAGCAGTAGTATCTTCACTAGCATTCGCGGTGGCCCTTAATGCCGATGCCGAACAACTTGTAGACGGCGTCGCACCGAAAAGATGTACGCACATTCGAAACGTTCTTGGATCCTTCGTGACGTCGCCATCTGGCCACCAGAGGAACCTCAAGAAATCCCGGTCGCGCATCGGCGCACGAACTTGGTGAGACATGGCTTCTATGTCGGCCATGATCGCCACCGGACCTTGTCTAAATCTCAGGAGTACGCCGAGAAGGTTATTGGTTAGGTTTGGACCTTGGAGAAGGTTGTTGTTGAGCGAGGTTCCCTGAAACTTGGCGGCACAATCGAAAACTACGCGAATTTTATCCGGCTTCCGTGAATGATAGACACCATGATGTGGAATATACCATACTCGGTCGTCGTTCCTGTGGTACCTCTTCGGCATGTTCCCTTTTGATGAGGTCTGGCATGAAGGTCTGGTAGTCCTGATGGAACTGTGGGTTCCGAAGCAGCTTGCGTTTGAGACTGTTTAATCGCTGTAGTATTATTGGCTGATTATCAGGAAGCTGAATGTCACCACGGAATGGTAGGGCAATTTCGTAATGACCTTCTTTCAGTGTAATGGATTCGCCAACCATTTTCAGGAATTTCTTATCGTCTCATTAAAGTTCTGCCTTGTCGTCGATGATCCGCTCTGGAAAGTCGATGTTCAGAGAGTCGCGTTACAACCTTTCGAGCCTGCTAGATTCCGTAACATCTTGCATTGCTATTAGTTCCAATCTGTTTACTGTTTGGGTCGGTTTATCCGTCTCTGATCTCCTGATAACGTTCCATGCTATCCATTCAAGTGGCGAGCGGGTGGCATGTGGGCTTCCAATGGGTCCTGTTCTGGTTTTAAGGGGAGTGAACGCACCCGGGACGTTATTTCCAATGAGTAAGCCTATTTCGGAATTAATCTCTGGTAGTTCGATGTCGCGGAGATGTGCCCAGTGGGATATGTCGTCCGTAATCGGAATATGATCGTGTGAAACGGGTATTCGATCCTTTGTGAGGGTCTCAGGTAAGCTAATCGTGTTGCGACCGCTCAAATCGGATATTTCGAGTCCATTTATCGCCTTGCATTGCATTGTGAAGGTTGAATCGATTGTGTTGATAGTCGTTCTTTTGGATTTTCCAGTCGCGCCGAGCTCTTTCATCAGCCGAGTTGTACAAAACGTTATGCTGCTACCCGGATCCAAGAAGGCGTAAGCCTGTACGGTTTTTGCATGACCCCTCAGTCGAACTTGAACTGGGATTATAGCCATAGTGCAGAACTCGTTTGTTCCGGCTCCCATGTAGCTACATGTATGGATTTGCCCCTTCGTCGATGAATTTGAGTTCTCCCTTGTCTTGAACTGGACAGACTCCTTATGGATAGAGGTTGGATGACTGTCTTTACATATCTGGCATGTACTTCTGTTGGTACAATCCCGCTTTCTGTGTCCTGGATTTAGGCAGCCGTAGCAGAGCCCTCTTGCTTTCACGAATCCGCTCCTTTCTCCGAAGGGCATATTCAAAAACGCGAAGCATTTTTCGAGATTATGCGATTTGTCCTTGCAATAACGCACGGTTCCGGGGTGGTTTGCTCTGTTAGTTCATTTGCAGCAAAAACTGATTTGCCCTTCTCATTCCTCTTTGTCGTCATCTGTGCATGCGCCTCGCTGAGAGCTTCTCTTCCATATGTAGGATCCAGAGCCTTTTGTGCCTCTGCGCGGACGAAAGACACGAGGTCTTCGAAGGCAACCCTGCCCCCTTGCCTCTTCTTGGACTGTACAATTGAACCCCACTTATCATGAAGAGTCACCGGGAGCTTCGCAACTAACCTTTTCATATTTTCCGAGTACTCTAGAATGCGTACCTGCTCCATTTCGTGAATGGCGCTGCTGATTTGGCGAAGAAAGATTGCGTATTCGTCCAGCCCCTTTCCTTCGTTAGATCTTATCGGTTGCCACTCTAACGCCTGTTTGATGAAGGCGTGCGCTATCAGTTCCTTGTCACCGTAGCGATCTTCCAGTTCTTGCATGGCTGATGCGTAAGCAATGTCTTCACGCAGGTGAGAGTACCCCTGTACTATATGGTTGGCTTCTCCTGCAGTGTACTGTTCGAGGTACGCCATTTTCTCACCTTCTGTTTCGCAACACGCTATTATCCGAGATTTAAATTGTCTGAGGAAAGAATTAAACTTCAGGGGATCGCCATTATATCGCTGTACTTCGAAGGCGGGTTTCCTCATGTTTTAACTATTGAGCCGAGGGTCTCTTTGCCGTCTTCTAGGTTGGTTCCGGGCAGCATCTTGGACTTGCGAATACGCCGGATACGGGGAAGCAGGGACATTGGAGGTCGGGTGGCTCCTGTGTGATCGAGATATTGAACGATTGTCGCTAATCGGGTGGTTTGCTTCTTCATCACCTTCGTTCAATACGTCGAATTCCTCTAGGACCTTCGTCCGTGCATTCGATTTTTCGAGTTCCTCCGCAATAGACTGCCTTGCCTTTCTTTGTTGTAGCTCGAGTTCGGCTTGCAGAATTGCTTGCTTTTCCTCGAGATGTTTCGCTGCCACGATAGATTCAGCCTTCCGCTGCCCCTCCTGCATTAGTAGCAATGCGCTATGGCGGGATGATGCGAACGAATGGCGAGAAGAACGAGACCGGTTACTGCTAGCGTGAGACATCCTGTCAAAATCTTCCGGATGTTTGTCCCTCCTAAATGATTTACGGAACAAGCGGGATCGCCGTGAATGCGTACTACGGGCGTTGGAATTCCGATCGTCCTCCCGCACTCTCTGATTTTCGGCCGGACCGTTGTCGTTAAAGAACTGACACACTTCCTGTTTGAATGAGGTGATAAAACGAGCCCTATCTGCGTAAGTAATTCTGTAAATATCCTGTTCGTCCATACTCATGAATTTTAAGTCTTTGATTTCGTCATTTTTTGTTTCAAAGGAATCGAGCAAGTTCAGCCATTTCTTATAGGTTTGATGAACAAGACTTGAGTCATCAGTTTTCATCTGGTCTCGTATTGTCTGGCTTAATTCGTGCAGTCCCATGTACGTATTTGACTGCTCGGCGCGAGGTACTTCAGTGGGACAATTTGGCCTTGTTGCAGATCTCGTGCGTACACCTTGAGTGCCACTGGTGCTAGTCATTTTGCGTGTTCAGTTGGAACGCTGCTAATTATGTTAATTTATGTTAAGTCAAAGTCAATTCTGGGAATATTCAAGTTTATTTACCAAGACGATAATGCGTATTCACACGCCGGCGACGTGACCGATAACGTGACCACAACGATGTAATCGTTAAAGCCGATACGCGACACGTGACAAGATACGATTAACTGAAATAAATAAACAATAAAAGGAAAACAATAATGATAATGAAACGGTATAAATGATATGAAGGAACTTAGCTACGCGGTGAACTGAATATTAACATTAGTTAATTTTATCAATAAGTTCTGCACGTTTAGACTCTTGATTACGTTCATTCGATTAACCTTATTCCTGACACACACCACCTTACTAGTGCGTCTGAAATATCGATATCATTTTCCCGATATTATTTGAACTGACGCCAAGTACTTATATTTTCATTATCGACAGTAAATAACATTAATAATCTTACCGTAATTTTAAGGCTACATATCCCTTTGACTTAACATGAACTAGAGTTATTTATCCTGTACATTTCTGGTTTATTTATAAATCTGATTTATTCCAACAAGTCGTTTTTCCCGTACTTCGCCGCTCAACTGATGCATACAATGCGCCCCAACTATCAGCTGTACCATACACCTTCCACACGACGCAGTATCCCTTTAACTTGTTCCTTTATTCTACGTTCCGTTCTACTAACAAGTTCTTCGGAATAATAACTGACCACATCATCTGGACGCTGCTATTTATACTTATAGCATGTTGACAAGGAGTAATTGGCAATTTAAACGCAACTTTACTGATATGGATGAGCATATTTACACGAGAATAATATCGCACAACGGGGGGCTAATTGCAATAAAAGGATCGAGTATAAAAAAGGCCAGACGCCAATTAACGAGTTAGCATAATCCCAGCATCGCCTTAATCCCCTAAATGTGATAATTGTTTGTATATTGCCTGCTTATTACGAAGTTTAAGTGACACTTATATGTTGGCATCAGTCAATTTAAATGGAGACATTCCGTCCACAATAAACATTGAGACTTAATAAACATACAAATAATAATAACAAAGGAAATTATAAGCCTTGATCTGTAACACAAGGAAGCAAACAGCGGTGAAAGAAATGTACAAACGTTGGCCGTAACAAAATCTGATCGCGAACCTTTCACCGTGACACAATCTTTTTCTTCCAGCTGAGCTGTCTTTCACATGTAACCTCTCTTCTTTGTTCAGATCTTCTGTAAATTGAAATAACACACATTTTACACAGTAAACATGTTTTACGTAATACTGATATCTGCTGAACCAGCAGATCAAAGTGAGAGGAGAAAGGCAGGGAGACACGACGACTGAAAATAATTCGATGGTCCATAACTAATAATATATATATATATATATATATATATATATATATATATATATATATATATATATATATATATATATATATATATATATATACATACAGTATCTGAAATCTGAAAATCTATATCGTTTAGAAATTGTGAGGATTGTTTGCAGTCGAAATTTGTACGCATTTTTCTCGTAACACTAAAACAACCAAGCTGGAATAATAATAATAATAATAATAATAATAATAACAATAATAACAATAATAACAATAATAATAATGACAATAATGACAATATAATAATAATAGGATTGACCTCTGGAAGACTCTCTGAAGTTTCCATATTTTAGGATAGCAATAGGCCAGTTCAAGGTTTCAAGTGTATATATTCAGTGGAGAAAATTAGTAGCATAACAGTAAAAATAAATAAATAAATAAATAAATAAATACATAAAACATACAAGGTAAATGTATTAAACGTTGATTTTCTCCGTCATGATTTTTTGTATCAAAAACTTTATCAGGATGCGAAACAATTTATTTGTGATATTTTAAACCGATTTTCAAACACAAGCAGCTATTTACTATTTTATGTGTATCCCCCAAAAGAGTGGTGTCTTGTAAATATCGTAGGGAAAAAAAAAATCCGCTGATAGATAACGCGACGAGGCAACTGGCTACAGGTAACTCGATCTTTCGGGGAGTGGGATACCCGGAACCGTGACACACCCATTTTCCTAATCCTCAAAGGGAATTCGCGTAGACATTAAGTCCTTAGCTGTGATATAAAAGAACTACACACGGGTAACGTATCCGTTTTGGCTATTTTACACGCTACTTTGACTGTTTTCGTTAACAACAGCTTTCATTGTGACAATGCATGCGCTGTTGTTTTACAGTCAACCTCTTCGGAGGTTGGTTCTGTGCGTTATTATAAAACTTATACTTTAAACATCTCTTGTTATTTACTCTATATTATTACATAATTTGCTTAAACAATTAATCAAATAAAAACAAAGATGAAAATCAATAATTTTTCTCGCCTATATTTCTTCCTTTCCGGATTTGACTTTTTGTAGCAGGAAGGCACGGAACCGTTTCTTCCACCAAAAGAATAGTTCTGTGATTAAATCCAGTTGGACAACAAAATGAACCGACAAAGATGTGCGGAAATGTTTTAAAATATAGCTAATATAATTCCTAAAGTGCCATTAAAAATAAACGTTATTTTATAATTTCTCGCTGAATAATTTAATTTCTTTCTGTAACCATGTGCTTTCTGCTCTTTATTTATAATTTAACAATTAATATATAATACCCAGAAGCAATGAATAATAAACGCCATGTTTTGTATTTTGCCAAAATTCGGTGACCTTATCCACAAAAGATGATATTTTATGTTACTTTTAACATCACATATGTTTCAATTTTCAGTTAAGAAGTAAATTTAAAAACTTATAATAAATAAAATCATTCTTCTTTCGGCAATGATGCATTTAGTCTTACGCTCTATGTTTATCACACAAGAGGTCAGCTTTTTTATAATAACGATTTTTTTTGCACATGAAATACTGGCATCCTCTTTTTCTACTCATCAGTTATTTGTTGGATGTTTGTGTGCGAAATGACACGCGATGCAGGTCATTTTAGGAAGCGAACAGTTTAAACACGTAACTCTATGCTAAATCTACGGCGATATCTTCATGTGGAATGGTTCGGCATTTAATTATTGTTATTTGATGTGTTAGATGTCCCTTTCATAGTTGTTAGGTGTCAATTTCATTTGGAATTTTGAATCTGATATTATCGCCCAAACATTTGCGTAAAAAAACGTTAATGATAGTGTATAATCTCTGCACACCAGGTACAGACAAACATATAAGTTGTAAACAAAAAAAATAATAATCATATCCCTTTGCAACGGAGGAAAATAATAAAATTGAAAACGAAACTACAAAATCACTCAAAAACAGAAAAATACACTGTTTGCAAAGGCGGTACTCGTAGCATCGAGTGGAAAAGCTGTAAACTAGTGGGCAGTTTACTTGGAACAGAAGAAGACATCAAAAGAAGAAAAACACTAGCGAATAATGCTTTAAATAAGCTAAAAACTGTATTAATCTCGAAACAACTAAATCTACATGTCAAGATCTGCATCTTCACCGTATTAATCGAATAAATTTTCTTATACAACAGTGTGGGGTCTCACTAAATGCCAAGAACAAGAAATAGATATTTTCACCGCAAACTCCTAAGAACTGTATTATCAATCAGATATAGTGCTGGAAACTGGATTAGTAACGAATAACTGTATAAAAAGACAAACCAAATACCGTGGTCAATTCTGATCAGAAAACGTCGCTGGAATTTCTTTGGACACGTCTGTAGATTACCTGAAACTACACCAGCAAGTAGAGCTCTTAAAGAAAAAAATGAAACAGTAAAAAGACCTCCAGGAAGAAAAACATCTGTCAACGATAAAACGTGATCTACAAAATAAAGGAATCTACTCAATCTCACAAGCCACAAAATTAGCACAAAACCGTACTAGGTGGAGAGACTCCGTATAAAAACTTAGAGCTTTGCTCTGGAAGCGTATCCCGACGACGACGAAAACAGTAATGAGTTTGTCCGCTCGTCTGCATGGCGCCCGGGTTGTATCTCAAAAAGAAGCAAATTCGCATTTTCGGGTCTTTCCATTGGAGATGTTGTTTCGACTGGATTTTTTTGTTTTTTTATAAATCATAAAGAAATGATAAGGGAAAACATAAAAAAAATCTAATTTCTTTCAACATGCACACCTCCAAATTTATAAAGCCATCATGATCTTTTAAAAACTATTTTACATATTATTCAGTGGTTGCATGGCATAGTGCCGAGCTGCATAGTGCCGACACTGCACAATGCCGTAACTGCACTTTCTTTTTTGCCGTGTGCCCTGCTCTTACCCAGCAAACATTTGGCCACTAAGGATCTGCTCCGACGTCGCTTCGAGGGAGATCAGTCGAAACGACGTCGTTTAGCGACCACTAGTCTTTTGGTCGAGGCTCTGTTCCCCGATATATCATTCTTGTCTACAGCTGAACTGAATTATTTCGAATAGGTACTTAATTTGTTCACAAGAAAACAAAAAGAACAAACGAATATGGTAACTAATTTTATTTACCACAGGAAAAAAAAAAACTGCTTACTATTAATCTTGTAAACAGCATTGTTCTTTATGAAGAAATTACTATTTATAGACGAATTTAAAAGTGAAACCCTCTAAAATCTATCAACAATTTTCCATGGAACGCTTGGCATAGGAAATCTCGTCCTCTGCCGTTCTTGAGCGGTCTCCGCATTCAGCACTCATGTGTAGGCATCGACCACATTTGAAATGTGGTTGACGTAATAGGGAAATGACGTAAACACTTACCTTAGGTAAACACCACAGTGACGTAACAAAAGGTTTGGCACTATGCAGTGTCGGCATTATGCAGTGTCGGCATTATGCAGTGTCGGCACTATGCAGTGTCAGTACTATTCAGTGTCGGCACCATGCCATGTCACCTTATTCAGTCCCTTAATTTATTAGCCAACATGTGAATATTTTTCTGGCAAAATGGAATTTTGTTGATTTTTGCCAGTTTTTTTTTTCTCTATCATTTCTTTATATCCTTATCCTAACTGAATTCAGCCGAAACGCAAAAAAACTTTGTGGCAAAAAGTCAAAGTGCGAATTAGCTTATTCAGAGGTGAGCAAGGTAAAATCAATCGAAAGGTAAAATTGAACTTTTGGACAGTAACGCAATATATATATATAGAGCAAACACCAAATTATGAAACATGTCTTGTGTAATAGACAAGTATGTGTATTTACTAGAACAATCTTAATATTAGTTCTGAGTGCAAATATGTTGAAAATATATATATATATATATATATATATATATATATATATATATATTAGGGATAAAAATCAGAATTATAAATTTCTTCAGGTGTACACACTTGAATTGAAAAAAAAAAAAAGACATTGATCTAAAGACAAAATTATTTTACCCATTATTCATTCTTTTTAATATCCAACATGTGAATATGTTTCTGGCAAATTGATTTTTATTTATTTTTTTTATTTTTGCCCGTTTCTCCCATCATCTCTATTTTTTTTTCGTACACTACAAAGTTTTTTTTCTCCGTTACCATCTTTTTCGTTTCGTTTTTGCATAAATTGAACGCGCTTTGAGGAACTTAGTAGGTATGGATCATTAGCCCTCGGCAAATGTTGACTGAATGCTATTGCTATCGGTCTGTCTGTCTGTAAACCCTTTTGTGTCCAGGCGATGTTTCAAAATCTATTTATCGGATTTTCTCAAAACCTTACGGGAAGAAAGTATGTATGGCATACACCGACCTCTTGAAACCAGGGGTCCCGAGGTAAAGTGGCGGGGTCCCGACATTTTAGGGCGATAAAAATGTTAAATTCTATAAAAAACAATTTTATTGCAAGAAAAATAAACGCGATTAGTGATATTATGCAAATCACAAAACTACTACTTCTAACAATTAAACAGTGAACAAAAAAATCAATCATTTTCGATCTTAGCGGTGATACTGAACACTTGCAATAGAACACCGTCTTTTTTTTTCTGGGATCCCGCGGGCCCCCAGGGTCAAATTCCAGGGATCCCGAGCCGATTAGCAGGGGTCCCCGGTACCCTGTGAACTTTATGCCCTGGTATAGATGTGCAACGGGAGGTTCAGTTCATCCGGTGTCAGTCCATCTGTCCGTCACACTTTAACTTTTTTCTTGTCCGGGCGATATCTCAAAAACTATTGATCCTATCTTCACCAAACCTTACAAGAAGGAAGAATATATAGTGAAGATGTGCAACGGGACGTTCAATTTGTCCCAAGTCCGTTCGTCTGTCCGCCCGTCGCACTTTAAAAATTTTCTTGTCCGGGCGACATATCAAAAACTATTCGTCGGATCTTCAAATCTCACAGAACGAAAGTATATCTAGTATATATGTGCAAGGACCCGTCCGTCGCTCCATCCGTTTCATCTTGTATATTGTTTTTGTCCGGGCGGTATTTCAAAAGAGTAACTGGACCACAATGATGTAACCGCTATTGGCTGAGGGCTCTGCATCTCCGATGCCTATGTTTTTGGCCATCCACCAAAGATTGGCTAAAAGGGGCATTTAACAAAATTTAGTGGCCAATTTTCAAAATGTTTGTTCCCCAGATGGTTCTCCCTTCAAAATTTATTTTTTCTTTGTCAATCCGCCAAAATCCCCCCCCCCCCCCGATTCGTCTTTTTTATGCAGTGAAAATTAATATATTGTGGATATGCATCGTAGTATTTTTTTTTTTTAAATAGGCGAAAAAATGACAAAATAACAAATCGTGCAAAATTTGCCAAAAGTTACGTTGGACTTGGCAGTTGTGCAATATTTTGTCCGCTGACTTCACATTTACCCATTGGTCGTTGTTGAATCCAGGACAAATCCCCCCCCCCGGCCAAAGGTCTGAGGATACAGAGTAACCGGTCATAATGTCCCCGTGTCTAGTGTCCCTCTGTCATGAGATCATTAAATGAATGTAGGGCAAAAAGTCCCGAAATCAGAAAAACAATGTATAAGAACATATATTAACGCTTTATGAAATGTTGCAACCGCCATAAGGTCCTCGGCGATTAAAGTACCCGGCCATAAGGTTCTCAAATGAATTTAGGGCCAAAACGTCGCCGAAGGGAAATTTGTCGTGGTGAAATCCAGGATAAAGCGTCCAGGCCATAAGGTTCCGAAATGAATTTTTGGCCAAAAGCTAAAAAAAAAAAAAATATGATAACCCAAATTAACGCTTTATTCGGATTATACCGGCCAAGAGGTAACCGGCCATAATGTCCTCGTTTATAAGGACCCCAAATGAACTTAAAGTCAAAACGTCCCCAAGGCAAAATTTTCCGTGGACTACAAGGACATCACCGGCATAAGGCCCCGGTCACAACGTACTTAAATGAATTTATTTAAGGCAAAAGCGTTCCCAAAGCCAAAAAAAAGTATAATCTAAATTAACGCTGTATTAAATGTTACACCGGCCATGATGTCCCCTGTCATAAGGTCCCCAAATGAGTGAAGGGCCAAAATCTCCAAAAGAAATGTGTGATAATCTAAATTAACGTTTATTGAGCTTTCTCCCGGCTATAAATTACCCGTCCATAATGTCTCCGGCCATCAAGTCCCGAAATGAATTTAAGGCCAAAACGTCCCCCAAATACGCTTTGTTAAGCTTTCCCCAAACTGTAAGGTACCTGGCCATAATGACCCCGGCCATCAATTCCCCAATTAAATAACGACCAAACTGTCCTCAAAGCAAAGAACCGTGGGTTAACCTGAATTAACGCTTTATTAAGCTTTACACCGGCCATAATTTCCCCGACAAAAATCGTCTCCAAAGGAATTTATGGCCTAAACGTCCATAAAGTAAGTAAAAAAAAAAAAAAAAAAAGAAGAAGAAGAAATGAATGGATTTAGGGCTAAAACGTCAAAACGAGTTATATATATTGCTTTATTAAGCTTTACATGCTGTTAAGGCAAAATTCAACTCGAAAATGAAAAATTCTCAAAAATTGCTCAAAAAAATTACACTGGACTCGTCGTACGGACGGACCTGCAACCTTTCACAGTGAAAATATATATTTTGTAGCTGTACATCGTCGAATTATTTTTGAAATTTGAAATCGGTGAACAAGTGATTTGTTGAATTTGGGACCGAGATAACTTGGTTATTTAACTATGGAGATGTTCACTATTGTGGGGTTCTCAGTAATGGAGGTTTACTGTATATAATTTACCTTACACGGGACATCCTGTCTCATTGAAACTCTAGTTTCTAGTTCTATTTATTTATTTATTTACTTTTTTTTTGCTACCACTTTTCCAAAGGTTGTCTTCCACATTTTAGATCGGATTAACTTTTAATTTTACGTAAATGTTCACTAGGATTTCTTCTCTTGAAAAGCTAGGTAGCCCGCAACCGGGGCTTTATGGCCCGAGGGGGCCTATGCATTGGGCTCTGTCCGTCCGCCCGTTACCGCTCATTCCTCTTAAATGTGTGGGCTATTTGGTCTGATAGTTTACAGGACTCACGCCCATGGTCGTAGCTTGATGCACGCCTATTCTTTGCTTTGGCTTTTTGGTGATTTTTTTTTAAAGTTTTGGTGCTTTCAGTGCTGCTTTTAGACTTTTTAGACTATTTCGTACTTTGCTTACGCGATATCTCTAGAAAACTTCATCAGATCTTCATCAAACCTTTTAAAAAGGAAGACCATACAGTGACATCATCACTAAAGGGTTATTTTTTTTATTTCTGTCAAAAATTGAATTTTTGACGAACTTTTGGTACTTTCACTTTGGTTCGTTTTTAGCTGTTTTGGACTTCGTTTACGCGATATCTCTAAAACAGTTCATCGGATCTTTACCAAACGTGGAATTGGAAAGACCAGATAGTGCATATCATCATGAAGGTTGATTCTGATCAAAAATTGTATTTTGAACGATTGCTTTTTTAACTTTCCGTTTTGTGTGTTTTTAATTTTTTTTGGCTATGTGCACACGGAATCTTTGCGATAAAAAAAAATGGCTAAGTGGGGGACATTTGAAAATTTTTTGGGGCCAAGTTTTTGTATAAGTGTTCACTAACCAGCCATTTACTGAAGAGTTACTTTTGTTGCGATCATCCAAAAATTGGCCAAATGCGGTCGGGGGGGGGGGGGGGTGCATTTTTCGGTAACCAATTTGAAAACAGCTTCCTCCACAGTTTTGATCGAATTGCCTTATTGTTTTTTTTTTTTTATGTTCACTAGGCGGTCCTCTTTAAAAAAATATGTTCTTACGCTCCGCCAAAAATTGGCTAAATGAGTGGCATTTATAATTTTTTTGTTAGCACTTTTAAAATGCGTCTGCTGCCATAATTTTCTATCAGATTATTATTATTATTTTTTTTTTGCTAATCACCAAAGAAGTGGGGGAAATATTGACAAAAACATCCAATTTTTTCGTAAAATCTAAATTTTCTCCAAGAAAATAGTCTTACTGTCTTGAAATTTTAATTAGTCCCCCGTCGGGTGACTATAGTTTTCGGGTCTGTCTGTCCGTCTGTCCGCCTGTCGACACCTGTTTTGTTAAAACACTCAAGCCTACATTTTTCGACTGATTGTTAAGATATTCAATATATGGGTAGTACTGGAACGAACAAGGATCGGTATTGTAAATGAGCCATGTTGGCCCAAGAACATAGACCCAGTTGAACTTCACAAATTTTCTCAATGCTTACTCAGTTGAATGAGTTTGTTAACACACTCAAGCCTACAGTTCTGGATCGATTGTTGAAATATTTTACATGTAGGAAGTATTGGAACCAACAAAGGTCGGTATTATAAATGAACTATATCGGCCCAATGTCATTGGCCCAGCTGAACCACATAAATATTCATAATGCTTACATACAAGAATGAGTTTGTTAACACACTCAAACCTACATTTCTGCATCGATTGATAAGATATCTTAACTATAAGTAGCATTGGAACCAACAAGGGCTGGTATTGTAAATGAGCCATGTCGACCCAAGAACATTGACCCAGCAGAACTTCACAAATTTTCACAATCCTTACTCATTTGTATGAGCTTGTTGACACACCCAAGCCTACAGGTCTGTTGGCCCAGCTGAACTTCAGAAATTTTCGCAATCCTTACATACTGGAATGATGTTGTTATCACACTCAAGCCTACATGAATTTAGTTAAACAAATTAAACATTTCTTAGAATATTTTATCCCGAGATTTTTATGTTCCTTTAAACTTTTAAAATCGTTGAATTGCACGCCTGCGGGGCACTTAGTCATTCTAAAATTTCCTGTCCATCGAGCGTTTTTGTGGCGGGGCACATTAATCAGTTTCACTGATGACTTGTTGAGAGTAGCAATCGTTACTACCTACCCACCTAATTGTGATGATTTTGTCAACAGGCGAAAGTGGCCACCGTAATGTGAAACCAAAAGAGATTGTTCTCTTCTCGGCGAGACAGAAACTGGGACAAGATCGGCCTAGCGTTTCCTGCATGTGCGTCAACGAATGTCGGAATGAATGGTAAGCTTATTTCAGCTCTGTGTGTGTTGGTGTGTGTGTGTCTGGGGGGGGGGGGTTATTAAAAAAGAAAAGAAGTTTGCGTGGTTCGTTTTTTTAGGGGGGGGGGGGGGGCTGTAGTCCCTTTTTGTCCCGTCCATCAAGTAGACTTGGGCGAAACACTAAGTCATTTGGGCATCATTTGTTCCTCGGTGCGTTTGTCACATGGGTCGGGACTTCGATGAACCAGAGGCTGGGGAGGTGAAGAGGTGCAATTGGAACAAAAATAGTGTTATTTTACGACCGGAAATGTACATGAGAGGAAACTGTTTTCAGGCTCTCCCGCTGTGCTTATAGCAACGGAGGTTACTAGAAGACAAACCTAGGCATGATATTAGTAATTGTGATTATTTTGTCAGTAGGCGAAAGCGGCCAACGTTATATGAAACCAGACGGGATCATTGTCTTCTCGGCAAAAAAAGGAAATGGGGCGGGTTCGGCATAGCGGTTCCTGGATGTACGGCAATGATATGGGAGGAACCACAGCGCCTGTCCGAAGGAATGGTGAGCTTATTTCAGCTCTGCGTATGCGTGCGTGTGTGTGTGTGTGTGCGTATCTGTTTGCATATATTATTTATTGCTTCTTACTGTTCTCATGAAGCACGCAATCAGTACTTTGCATTTCAGGCAATTACTTAACATTTGTATATTTATAAATACAGAAGTAAATAAACACCTAGGCCTTGCTGACTTTGCGCCTGTGTGGCAGTGACCCTCAGTAATGCCTGACGTTTTATTTCAGCCGCTGCCAGGATTGTGTTGTGCAATTATCTGCGACTCTTGTCCAAAAGTGCGTGCACCGTGGTGAAACCGAGCGAGGCTTGAGTCAGATGGGTAGCGCTGGTCTGTCAGCCGGCGCACAACTCCAGGTTTGTCTTGCCCTCGTGCTCTTTTGTATTACAGGAGGGTGTGGGGCTGCGTGCTTGGTCAAAGTTACGGGTGTAGGACATTTGACCAACCGAAATTTGACCAACCAAAATTTGATCAACTTCTTAATGAAAAAAACGGACATTTCACCAACTTCATAATTTATTGTTTTTCGTATCACTTATCAGTAAAACATTAGCAATCACAAATGTTCCGACAAAAGCAACATTTAAACAGTTATAACACTACAAGTAAAAGTACTGTCCAAATGTACCGGGGTGGTAGTAATCTCATATACTCTCAAAACTTCAAATAAAACACGTACCTGAGATGACACTAAGGCTTCCACCAGGTCTGGGTTTGTTTGTATAACGCCGGATTACGGAGATTAACGGGGCACGTGGAACTCAACCTTATGACACTCATTGACAGCGAGAGGATTAGCACAACATCTCTTTGATGCGAATGAGCACTTCTTTGAAATTACTTTTTCTTAGAAACGTCGAACTCCTAGATTTACAAGGTTATGTATATCTAAAACTGAAAGTTGGTTAAATGTCAGTTTTTCCATTAAGCGGTTGGTCAAATTGCAGTTGGTCAAATTGTGGTTGGTCAAATTGCGGTTGGTCAAATTGTATGTACCCCCAAAGTTACATAGATTCGATAGATGCAAACTTCAACACATTGACGTTCACTGAAACTCGCATGAAGAGAGGATGTGTGTGTGTGTGGGGGGGGGGGGTAGGGGGTTATTTGTAAAAAAAAAAAAAAAACAACAACAAGAAAAACTGGCGTGGTTCATCAAGTAGGCATGGCCGAAATACAAGTCATTTGGACGTCATTTGTTTGTCAGTGCCTCTGTCACATTTGTCGGTACTGTGATGGGGGGGGGGGGGTGTAGGGAAGGGGGGTTTAGAAGCGTCAAGGTATATAAATAAATAAAATAGCATTAATTAATGCCCAGAAATGTGAACTAGATGTATATTTAAAAAAAAAAAAAAAAAAACGGTACACGACAGTGGATGAATGAGGAGAGCTGTGTTTTCAGGCTGCCCCGCCGTTCCTCCAGCAACGGAGATTACCAGGAGAAGTTGCCGATACGTGAATGAACGGAGCGGGAACCGGGACAACCAGCAGAGCGTGACGTCATCGTGTCACTCGGCGCCTCGGCTGTGGCAGCGATAAAAAGTTAGAGAAACTGATTAAGCGTTGTTGAGCTCGTAACACCGCACGCTGGTTTCTCTGCTCACATACACAGTTCCCTTCTAGCACTTGTTTGGGAACGGGGCTGTACGCGTTGGCGCGAGGCATCAGTTATGTCCATGTTTTCTTTTTGGGTCGGTTTGGAAAAGGGGAGGGGGCAGGCTGGCCACCGTGAATTTTTCTTCTGCAAAATTTGATGGGTTTAGTTTATTTGTTGAACGTTGTCTTTTTCTAAGTGTTTAAGAGAAATTTTGGGATACGGAATCAATGACTGTTGTTTTCAAACCAAAACATTTATGTTTTAGAATTCTGCAAAACCTGCGCTGTCGAAATTCATTCTATGGGAAACCTGGAAAACTCAGGGAATTTCGTTTCAGATTCCAGGTGGCCACCCTGAGGGGGAGGGGGGGGGGGATGTGAGGATGCAGTATTTTGTTGTGTTTGCCCATGCCTCGTGGTCACCCCGTGTGAATTTGGTATTCGGGAAGTTACTCGTTGATACGTGCACTGTTTTAGTTCTGTTAGTTCCTCGTCGTCGCGGGGGACTATCGAATTCGGGTCTGTCCGTCCGTGTGTCAACATTTTGCATATGATGTCTTTTATGCGATAGATCTCAGTCTTCCTCAAGGGTTTCATTTAAACCTTGCGTAGGAAAAGAATATAAGGTGTAGTTGTGCACCTTCGTATAGATTTTGCCGGTGTTGGGTGACCGAAATTCACGCCCCGCCCCCCCTGTGCCAGCATTCATATGGCGCGCACTGGAAAACATGGCGTGACAGAAATTCCCCCACCCGTACTTTTACACACCATATTTCTGTGTATTGTGAAGGCCTGGTTGTCGATATTCCCACCACTTTTACACACCGTATTTTTCAGCATTTTGAAAAGGTAAAAATGAAGACATTTGAAACATGTAAACATTTTTATTTCTCAGTTCCAAGTACAGGTAGTTTTCACACAAAAACTGTTTTGGAAAGAATTCTACACTGTTCACTTTGTTTTTTATGCGTTTTTGAATAAACACTTGCATGGACTTTACTTTATCTCATGCTAAATCTCCCGTCTCGAAAAACCTTCGTGAATAGATGAATGCTTCTTTGCGGACCAAAGTGTTCAATGGCGTAAAGTACAGATGTGGGTTCGTTTAAAAATCTCCGGTATCTGGAGTCCTGTGTTTGGGATAACCATTTTTAACATTACCCTGGGAAACCAATGGGCATTACATCTCAGTTTGGATATTTATCTATAAATTTCCTTGGACTATACAACGTGGCGAAAAGCATGAAATATGGTGTGTAAAGTTTGCCGACTGTAACTTCTTGCGGGGTGTTGCATGA
The DNA here is from genome assembly GCA_949752745.1 of Protula sp. h YS-2021. Lineage (NCBI taxonomy): Eukaryota > Metazoa > Annelida > Polychaeta > Sabellida > Serpulidae > Protula > Protula sp. h YS-2021. The sequence goes on along the minus strand of OX457032.1, from coordinate 68,285 downwards.
ATTGTTTACATAAGATATTAGCACCTTGCATGTTTGTTTACCTTTTGGCCGTGCTGAGAAACCCCCCGAACCCCTCAGGGGATTCCATACCAATACAATGTGTTGTATAGGCATCGGGGGTTTTTCAGAATGGGGAATTCTTGTCACGCTGTACCGGCCTCTGAAAAATGTGTCCGAGTGATTTCGTCAACAATTCAAATACCTTAGGCCGCTAACATGTGGAAAGGATGTCTTTTGTCCGACAGATCTTAAAGACTACCTGAGGGATTCCATGCAAATCTTGCTTAGGGAAAGAATGTAGGGTGCAGTTATGCACCTGGGTATAGGTTTTGTCGGTCGCCAAAATAATGTGTCCTTGGGCCTTTGTAGAAAATCCAATTATCTCAAGCCGTCAACAGTTGCATAGGCTGTTTTTTGTTGGATAGATCTCAGACTACCTGGGTCAGTCCATGCAAACCTTGCATAGATAAAGAATACAAGCTGTAGTTGTGCACCTGGCTATATGATTTGCCGGTCGCCGAAAAATGAAATCCTGGAATTGCACGCCTGCGGGGGACTTGTTTCACTAACTATGTAGTCAAATGGGTTTTGTTGAAGCGTTGAGGTGTTTGGAGTCATTCCATTTCTCAATCCTGTGCTCCTTGTATTTAACACCGTATTATTTAAAATAAGAATTCTGAAGCAAGGAAGAAACCAGATATTTTGTGATGCGCTATTCCGGAATAGACTAACGATAAATCGAATGTCACAAAAATGGAATTATTTTCATTATTTCATTATTTTATGTAAGAAACTATATAAACACTTCTATTCTTGCGTTATAAATAGATAAATGTAAAATAGATAAATGTAAAAAAAAAAAAAAAAAAAAAAAATGTTTAAATCATAACTTATTCAATGCTGAACTACGTACATTCAATAAACAGCCAAATGCAAATTCAATTTTTCAATATTTTTATTTTCCTTTCGCCAAAAGATAAGGGTTTGCATTGTTCAGCTTATTTTCACCCTTTGGTATAAGACAAATGAAGCATTATAGATTTCTGTGACATTTGAATTATTGTAGTCTATTCCGGAATAGCCTATCAAAAAATATGTGGTTTCTTATTTGCTTCATAATTCTTATTTTAAATAATATGGTGTTATGTGTTCATGAGTGAAAATAATCAGTTGATATACGTTAAGATGTTAAGGGGGTGGGATGGGGAGGGGGTAGGGATGTGGGATCAAGAGTAGACAGTTCCGTATGCGTGCTTTGTTTGCGCCTTCCTCTCCCCGGGTGGGTTTGGGTGGGGGGGGGGGGGGGGAGTTCAGTGGTTCACGAGTCAGTAATTCCGTATACGTGCGTTATGTGCGACCCCCGTGCCGTGGTAAATTTAACTTTGTTGACGGGGGGGGGGGGGGTGGAGGGGGGCGTTGTAACCTGCGCTCATGTCCTGCGTAGTTGGAGTGTCAGTAAGAGCCCGGGCAGCTGCCAGTGGCTGGTTGCCGCCTCTTTTAGACCCGTCTTCGCTCACTGTTTACACTGATCAGGAGCTTCATTGCATGTTACTTTAAGCAACATGTCATATTTAAGAAGCATACTACATGTCTTGTTCTACTTATCAATGTTCATTCAGCTGATTTATTGACATAAACAAAATGGTTATGATTGCATGCTGTATTTAAGAATCATCACTGCATGTCGTTTTCTACTTATCAATGTTCATTCTGTTATTTTATTGAAATAAACAAATTCTTTAAGTTCGAATGAGGTTTTCTTTTGTGTTGTACGGGAAAATTTGTGCGTGGTACGCTTGGTGACTGCACTGCTGTGCCAAAACTAAGAGATTATGATTGACAAAATGATCCCAAGACTTCTTTCTCTCCAGCTTGAGAGACATGAAAGTCAAATGTAATGAATGTACGCCCATGTTTTGCTTGGAAGAGCGCTGCTAAAGTAAATGAGAGCAAGTGCAAGTCGTCAATATAGTATAACAATGTTCATAAATATAATATAAATAACAGGCTGCTTTCTACGGATAACTATTTATCCGCCGTGTTGCAGTTGTGATATCTGTCCGTTCGCACTCGTGTCCGGGCTATATCTCTGAAAGTATTTGTGGTATAGCTTTTTCCTTTGGCTTACGGTTAGAACATATATGGAAGGTGTGCAACGTCGTATTATTATTATTATTATTTTTTTATTTTTTTTTTTTTTTGAAATCGGACAAAAATTCTCAAAATTACGACTTGTTAAAAATGGCTGTTTTTTTCAGGAAATTTCTTAGCATGGATATTTGTCCAGACGAGTTCTCCGAAACTGTTCGATCCAGCGTTCTGCAATTTTCTGCCATGAAAATATATATACATTGTATATGTGCAACTTCGTATTATCTTTGAAATCAGTTAAAAATTGTCAAAAATACGACTTCTCAAAATATATATTTTTAGCCCAGTTACACATAAGCTAGGGCAGTATACCTATCGGTTTGCAAACGGCGTCCATTAGTTACCTGTTTAGTTAATGAAGGTAAATAAACATGCGCATTAGTTTGAAATAAGAACTCGCGCATCGACGGAAGTTCCATAAATATGCGCTGGGATCCGATATACGAACCTCGCGTCAACGGAAGTTAAATAAACTTGGGCATTGGTTCGAAATGCGAACCGCCCATCGACACAAGTTAAATTAACATACGCACTAGTCCGAAATGCTAACCGCTCATCAACGGAAGTTAAGCAACGAAATGCGAACCGAGCATCAACGAAATAAACATGCGCAGGGTTCGAAATGCAAACTGCGCTTCGACGCATGTTACATAAATATGCGCACTGGTTCGAAATGTACTCGGCGCATAAACGGAATTTAATTTGCATGCAATCTAGTCCGAAATGTGAACCGCGCATTAACGCAAGTTAAATAAACATGCGCACTGGTCTGGAATACGAACCGCTCATCAACGGAAGTTGAATAAACATGCACACTGGTCCGCAATGCGAACCACGCATCGATGCAGTTTTAATAAACATGAGCACTGGTTCGAAACGCAAACCGGGCATCGGCGCAAGTTACATAAATGTGCAAACTGGTCTGGGGGAAAAAAAAAAAAAACGCACATCAACACAAATTAAATAAACATGCGCAGAGGTCCGAAATGTAAAAAACGCATCAACGCAAGTCGAATGAATATGCGCACTGGTCCAAAATAAAAACCACGCATCAACGCAAATTAAATAAACATACACAATGGTCCGAAATAATAACCGCGCATCAACGCAAGTCAGTAAACATGCGCAGTGGTCCGAAATGCGAACCGTGCGTCAACGTAACCTAAATAAACATGCACACTGGTCCGAAATGCACACTTGATTTTTTAGTCGACCGGACATTTTTGCTTTAACCCAGCCGACTTCGTCGGATTGGATTAGTCGTATCACTATAGGGGGCTTGAATGTGTGTGCGTATGTTAAACTTTTTTCTTTAAAATGCTACTCCTCCCGCAATTTTGCTCCAATTGTTTTGATATTATGCAGGAATATTTCCTGGGTGGTCCCCCCACCAGGCTATTACTTTTTTGGACGATTGACGAAAAATGGACAAAATGACGGCACTTTTTTGTATCCTTTTTACCCATTTTTAAAATACTACTCCTCCTACAGTTTTGTACCAATCGTTTAGATGTTACGCAGAGATGTTTCCCAGCGGTTTGCCTACCAGACTGTTATTTTTTTGCGGTTCGCTAAAAACTGCCGAAATGGCGGACTTTGAAATTTGGCAAAAACTGGAATAAATGCTAGTAAATAACTGAATTGTCAAACCATTCATTTATCTCTGTCTTTTTCAAATAGTTATAACATTTTAATCGATAGTTTCTTAGGTGTTTCTCCACCTGGACTTTGCTTTTTTCGCAAATGACAAAAAAAAAAAAAGAGTAAAATTGTGTTAATGTCGGTAAATACGTGAATCGTCAAAATCCAACCTCTCCAACGTCCCTTTTCGGGTAGCTTCCAAATTCGAATTAAATGAATTTTACATACTTCATTTTTTTGGCCCTACAGTATTTGTTTCAGAGTTTTTCTCTCTTTCCTTGTTTGGTAACCCGGCTGGGTCATGTCCTTGGACATGCTTGTTTATATTTTTGGAGACTTTGAAGAAAAAAATCTAAATACAAAGAAGCAGGCATCGACGGAAGTTGAATGGACATGCGCACTTGTTCGAAATTCAAACCACACATCAACGCAAGTTAAATAAATATGCGCAGTGGTCCGAAATGCGAACCGGGCATCAACGGAAATTAAATAAAAATGCGCTCTTGTCCGAAATGCGAACCGCACATCAACACAAGTTAAGTCAATATGCGCACTGGTCTAAAATAAGAAATGCACTTCAACGCAAGTTAAGTAGGCATGCGCACTGGTCTAAAATAAGAATCGTGCATCAAAGCGAATTATAACACGCACCAGTTGAGTAATACACTGCCGTAAAAAAGAAACGATAAGAAACCGTAAGCATGTTCTAACCACGTACATAAGTCACAAAGCCAATTCAAACAAAAAGAGCGTGCATGGCTCTGAGATACTAAAACGATGGCTTTGTGACGTAAAACGTTTTTCTTTGCGTTGCGCAAGTTGCTATGCGACACTTGTGTCGCAGGACAATTCCATAAAAAAATGTTTGTTTGTTATAATGTGGATATATCCTGGTGCACTCGTACTTTGTATGGGATTCGAGCACTTGTGGAAGGCCAGTCAACTCAGCGCGGTTCGTTACTTACCTTCCACGCGTGCTCGAATCCCATACAAAACACTCAGCCCCATGATCTATCCCTATATTAAATAAACATGCGCAGGGTCCGAAATGTGAGCCGCGTATCAACGCCAGCTAAATAAACATGCACACTTATTCAAAATGCGAACCGCGCATCGACACAAGTTAAACAAACACGCGAATAAATACGCGCATTGGCTGGAACCGTGCATCAAGGAATAAGAATCTCGCATCCACACAAATTAAATAAACATGCACACTTGTCTGAAATGCGAACCGCGCATCAACGAAAGTTAAGTAAACATGCGTCCTGGCCCGAAGTGCAAACCGCACATCATCAACGTAAGCATTTATCGGTGTATATTTGGGTCAATTGCTAAGTTTACTATTGATCCAGCTCTTTGCCATCTCGTCTATTCAAGTCTTTTTTTTTATTGCTCATGCATGCTGGAATTGATTTTATCGCATTTCGTAAGTTGGGATTTTTGTGCTTCCACAAACTTGTTAAGTTTGACACTGGACGTGAAGTTCCGGGCCATAAGGTCCCCAAATGAATTTAGGGCCAAAATGTCTCCCCCTCAAAAAGGTATGAAAATCTAAATTAACGCTTTATAAAGGGTTACACCGGCCATAATGTTCCAAGCCATAAGTTCCACAAACGAATATAAGGCCAAAAGTACGATAACCTAAATTAACAATTAATTAAGCTTTCCAATATGTTTCACTTGCTTTAAAGGCAAAATTCAACTGGAACATCGCCTTCTACTAATCTGGTTAAATTTATGGAACATTTGCTCGAAGGTTCTAAGTGTCAGCTTGTAGGTGGGAAATATTTATAAAACTGTCGTTTCTGCAGATATACGCGCACGCGCCTTCATGGACGACCGTTCCATAGTGGCCATTTCAACTAACATGCAGTGAGTTCGTCAACTGTGAGACAGCATAATTGCACTGGTCCTCACGTCGCGAGGCAAAGGCGCATGAGTTGACGTGCGAAGAAGGAGACGCGTCCCGGTTTGGTTACCGTAGACCCCAAGCACTCGGCTGGGGTGAACTTTTTCGGATCTTAGATTCGAGTTTTAAAAGTTATCCGTCCCCTTGACACCCAGGTCTCGGGACGAAGGTGTCTGCCCGTCGGTGCAGTCACAAGCCTTAAGTAAGTGGGCAATACGCCAGCTCGGGGGATCCTTTTATTGTGGTTAGTGACCATACGGTATTTTTGACTAACACACTAACATTTTTTCTTGAAGCTTATTCACGGCACTCATTGGCATTTTATGAATCCCATGTCTTGTGGACAAATATTATGTTTTCATTCAATAGAAATTGATGCTTTGAAGGGCGAATTAGTAAATCATGTTGGTGGCTTATGGTGTAATACATGAATGCCATGGAATACGTGAATAAGTTGGTGACTGTAATTATTAAATCAACATTAAATGTTATAATGTGTATTTATGTTTGCAGGTTCAAAAAAAAAAAACGACCGCGAAACATGAACTTCAATAAATCTAATAAACACAATATATGAAACCCGGAACACAAAATATTCAGTTTAAACCTAGATCAATTCAATTAAAGAAATAATAACCACAAAATCAAACACTATGCATATAAAACTGTTACAAAGTGGAAAATAAATACATAAAACAAAGAAGAACAGTAAGCAATAAACACAAATAAAACAAAGAAAAGCAGTAAGCAATAAACACAAATGAAACAAGGAAAAACAGTAAGTAATAAACATAAATAAAACAAAGAAAACAGTAAGCAATAAACACAAACAAAACAAAGAAAAACAGTAAGCAATAAACACAAACAAAACAAAGAAAAGCAGTAAGCAATAAACACAAATAAAACAAAGAAAAAACAGTAAACAATAAACACAAATTAAACAAAGAAAACAGTAAGCAATAAACACAAATAAAACAAAGAAAAACAGTAAGCAATAAACATAAATAAAACAAAGAAAAAACAGTAAACAATAAATACAAACACTAAAATACATTTATTGCTTATATAATATATATTCAAAAATATAACAACTCAATAAATGAATTTATACATAAATAAAACAAATACATAAATAAATACCTAAAAAAAAGGCACATTATACAACCAATAGAAATATATACTAAAACCATAGACATAACAAAGAAATGCAATAAATATAAATAAACATAAAATATCGGCACTGGTTAAATGTAAAACAATTTTAAAAACAAAGGAAAAAAAAAAATAAAATGAACATGCCATAGAATACAATCAATATGAACACATACTGTTGATAGACTAATTATATATACATGTAGGACATGTCTGTCCAAATATGTACGTCATTTTATGTTAGCGCAAGGCATTTTAAGTTTGAATCTGTGGTTGTGTGTATTGACACATGCCTAATAATTTCCCCTCGGTCTTTCCCCGCCCTGCCTCACCCACCCTTACCAAAGCAACCCCCTCTTCCTTTCTCTGTAAATGTGTGTTGTAAAATTTAAAAAAAAAATGGAGAAGAAGAAAAAGAAGTAGAAGAAGAACAGAACAGCCAAGAAGATCAGAAGAAATGAGACGAATAATTCCATGTAGATATATAGATTAGATTTGTCGTTCTGTGTAATTGACCAAACTCATTTTTCATACGTGATGAAGAGGTCGTGTAAAAAAAAAGAAAAAAAAAAACAACAAAAAAACTTGTATTAGCAAGCACTAGCAAGTTATCTTATAACTGAACTTGTTTCACAACATTGAATGTGTATTATTAGACAAAAATGGAATCGGAGTGCGGTCGCTTGTGTAGTCTTACTTGCACATAACACACTAACATGCTTTGCGATTCTGTTCGAATTTGTACATTATGTATTTTATGTATATGCATTCAACTAAATGAAAAAAAAGAGATCTGATTAACGTATGAGAAAACATGCATTATTAGTTCCCATATCGCTCTGGATGTCCCATGTATCTTCTGTTTATGTCCCTTGTGTCCGCCCCTTTATGCCCCATGTATTGGTCCTTTGTCCCCTTTGTGCCGGCCGTGTTTCTGCCATTTATGGGTCCGTTGTGCCTCCCCTGCATGCCCCATGTATCGGCCCATTATGCCGCTTGTACTCATCCTGTGTGTCCGTGTAAAGGTCCTTTGTATGCGATGTGCCCGTGCTGTATGCCCCATGTATCGGCCTCTTATGCCCCATGTGTCCGCCCTGTTTGTTCAGTATACCTGCCTGTTGTGCTCACCCTGTTTTCCCCGTGCATTGGTCCTTTGTGTCCCTTGTGCCCGCCCTATACGTCCCGTGTATCAGTCCCTTGTGCCTGTTGTGTTGTTTTCGATGAATGATTTAACTTGTATTATATGTTAACGTCAGTCTGCGAACGTAGAGGTGGTTGGCATACAATAATGTATGGCAAGCATTAGCTACAGTCACAATACACTTTACATGCTCATCTACTTAACATATACACATGAAACCGAAAGCCATAAATTGTGTATGTAGAGGTGGTTGGCATGCATAATGTATGGCAAGCATTACCTACATTTACAAGGCACTTCGCATATTCATGTATGTTTACATGAGATAGTGTGAATGTAGATATGGTTGGCATGCAACAATGTATGGCAACCATTAACTACATTCACAATATACTTTACATGCTCATCTATTTAACATATACACATGAAACCGAAAGCCATAAATTGTGGATGTAGAGGTGGTTGGCATGCATAATGTATGGCAAGCATTACCTACATTTACAACTCGCTTTACATATTCACCTCTGTTAACGTCAGACAATGTGAATGTAGAGGTGGTTGGCATGCATAATGTATGCCAAGCATTGCCTACATTTACAAGGCGCTTCGCATATGTATTTCAAACACACTATATTGTGTATGATATTTACTTAAACGTCCTGAAATTGTAATGGGTAGTGGGGGAGCGGAGGGGGGGGGGGGTGGTTGAGCTAGCGGGGGTGGTGATTGGAGGGATTTGATGTTTATTTTGGTTTAGTTATTTGAGATAACGAGCACCAGGGGAACAGCCTCAAGTTTTTGACATTTAACAAAGCGTTGCCGATAGTAGTATCGAACAGGTTATTATTTATTTCTTTTTTTATTTAGTTTCTTTTTTATTTAGTCATTGGTTATTTGACATAACGAATGCCAATGTTACAACCTCTCAAGTTATAAACATTATAACTAAGGTTAGCAGACAGTACTATTGGACAGGTTTTCATTTATTCATTTTCTTTATTTTTAGTCATTTTTTGTATTGTGCAAAATTGCTGGGAAACAATAATAATGTCTAAGCTTAAACCACATAAATAGTTTGACTGACTTGAGATTTTGGTTAAAGATATGGGCGTTTTGACCTTTTAAGTGCCATCAGACCTTATTTTCTTGCCAGTTTGAATACAGGCAGTGCCTTTTATTTTTGATTCGCAGAAATTCAGCCCAAATACCAGAAAGAATACTCCCAAATTTCGCACATATATAATACTTGATTCGATATCTGTATTTTCATGCTCAAAATGTATTTAAAAAAAGTAATAATGATAATATATATATATATATATATATATATATATATATATATATATATATATATATATATATATATATATATATATATATATATATATAACATTAATAATAATAATAATAATAATAATAATAATAATAATAAAAAATGGGAAAAAAGCAGAAGAATATCAACAAATACTACAACTGCTGCTGGTGCATATGGTAGACAAAGTTTAGAGTTATGCATCAGGTTATTGTAAACGACAAGTACCTATTTTCATTATGAATGCTCTCGTGTAAGAAAGCACTTTGCTGTCCTTTTAGAAATCGCTGTAGAACCATAATAATAATAATAATAATAATAATAATAATAATAATAATAATAATAATAATAATAATAATAATAATAATAATAATAATAATGATTATAATGATAATAATGATAATAATGATAATAATGATAATAATGATAATAATGATACTTAATTCTATACAATACACATTTAAGAGAGTTTTTGGACTTATTCTGCATTGACACAATGTAACGCGCTGAGGGTCGGTCCTGTCATTAAATAAACCATATAACTGACTTGTTATGCATGAGTTCATTGTGAAGGAGAAAAAAAGTTATTTGTATGATGAATGTAATCGTGTAACACATCACATTGCGGTCTGTTTAGATGCCATTATTGAACTTTTTTTTAAATTAACAAAAAGGTTGATAATAAAAATTGTAAGAGTGTCCGCGTTGAGACTGGAAGATCGTGGGTTTAAACCCCGGTCGGGTCATACCTAAGACTTTAAAATTGGGACTCCTCCTTGCTATCCTGTGAGGCTCCACATGTAAGAGTTAGAAGGAGGGCTGGAATGCCCCATTTCAGTATAATGTGGCAGGGGGAACCCGATATGACCATAGCAGTTGAAAGGGATCTAAACAACAATACAGTACAATACAATACAATGCTACTACTACTACTACTACTACTAATAATAATAATAATAATAATAATAATAATAATAATAATAATAATAAGAAGAAGAAGAAGAAGAAGAAGAATATAACGATAATAATAAGAACAAAAACATAATTATAATAATCATAACGATACTAAAACACAGTGCACATTTAAGAGGGGTTTCAGACTTGTTATGCGTGAGATCATTTTGAAAGAGAAATGCTTATTCGCGTGATGAATACCTTCATATAAGACAACGCTTAGCGGTCGGTTTTAAATTAAATTAACCCAATTATTTTTTAAATGAACCCAAGAGTTAATAATAATAATAATTAAATAAATCATAGAACTGACTTGTTATGCACGAGATCAATGTGAAGGAGAAATAGTTATTTATATGATGAATGTAATCATATAAGACAACACTTTGCTGTCTGTTTGGAGGCCATTGTTGAATCATTTTTTTTTAAAATTAACACAAACGTTGATAATAAAAATTGTATGAGCAACAATAATAATAATAATAATAATAATAATAATAATAATAATAATAATAAATAGAAGTGTATTAACATTTAATTCTATACAGTACACATTTAAGACATTTTAGACTTGTTCTGCATTGACACCATGTAATCCGCTAAGGGTCGATCGTGTCATTAAACAAATCATAGAACTGACTTATTATGCATGAGATATTTGTGAAGGAGAAATTATTTGTATTGTAAATGCAATCATGGAAGACCTGTCTGTATATATGTCAGACTCGGTTTCTGTCAGGTTGTTGCCCTATTCGTATTTACTATCAGGTCTCACATCATTGTTCTGTAGTGTAACCATCGGGTATTTTCGATTCGGTCTTTCCACTTTGCGTTTAGTAGAAACTCAGGGCAGTTTTCTGGAATTCGGTAGATTCACAACATCCTCTAACATATCGTGAACCTTAAGGCCTAACCTCTCATCTTCCGTAACCTGGTAGTACCCGGCTGCAGTTTTTCTGCTATGTATCATGTGGTTTGTCATCAAAGGTGCTTGCCGTGGTGGTAGACGTAGCATTATATGAGTTGGCAGACGTCGCATTATCGTTGTCATGAGTTGTGACAGCAGTGTCTGGAATATCAGGTGCGTCCCCATCACATTCAGTGTTTTGGGGAATTCGGTTTTCTGCTGGCATCGGGACTCTGTCAGTGTTATTTTATGCGCTTTCCTCATGTGCTAGGTCAAATAAACAATGCATTGGTCGGTCCCAGGAAAAATGCAAAGCGTTTTGACTTTCTCGGAAGGACGGATTCTCTCGTCCTTTTTCAATTCTCTCAAGAAGCTTCGAATCTCCTGCCCACTCGAGCTATGAACATTCTTGAGATGACGACCGAGGTTAAAATCCTGTGACGTGCATTCGGGCTTGGGGCATTTCCTCTTAAGATAGTGTTTGCCCCTGTGCAAGCGCTTGCGCTTTGCCTCGGGATCTTCAGGTTCTGTCGGGTTTTTGTCGTTCCCTTTGAACGTTTTACCAGCATTATCCGATTTTCGTCCATTTTTTGTGCTTTTAGATGCTTTCGCTAGGGGCTTGGGTATGAATATATTTTCGTCTAGAGAGCTGTCACTAAGATAATAGTCTCGGTCTTTCTCTAAATCGTCTACTGAACAGTCGACTTGTTGCAATTCTTTGACCGCAATCACAATAACCGTGTCCACTGTGTGTTGTATGGCATGATCATGCACCGCTTGCTGGTCCGTTATGATGTCCGCAATCCTGAAACACAAATCAGATTGTTCGTGTTCATTAGCCGTATTGTAATGTAAACATGTATTAATATGATTTTACTGTGAAATTCATAAATATTGAAAATTATTTTTAAATTTATAAATATGAATTTATGCTTTGGAATCATCACAGAACTTTTCATAACACTTAAGTATTTATGGCTTGTTAAATTTATATATAAAGTATTTCAGTATTAGCCTGATCCTCAAGTTCGGTGATCTCATTTATGAGTATTGCATGGATTTTTTTATCCTTTATGAGCTCCCGCAATTTCCTGTGTATGTAGTCTTCCGGGTATCTGTCGACATCCTAGACTCTATGAATATACCCTTCTTGATCATTATTGTAACCACACGTTTGACTGCCGACTTGTTCAAGTATTTGAAAAATCGATATATGTGTCGTCTGTATCACTGTTTAGCATAATATAATTTTTTAGCCATTTCTATTTGTAAAGTATTTGCTGTTTTTTTTTTTTAAGCAAATGAAGAATTTGCCGTGGAATATATTTCAACTTCATCCCTTTCCTTGGTACAAATATAAGAGCCAAGCAATAATAGGCAGTACTAAGTACGGCTTGAAATTCCTTGGAAATAATATACAAAGTCATATAAGCCAATGAATAATCCGCATCTGATAACGCTACCTTTCATACTTTTTGAAAGACGTCAAAAAACGTACCCCTAAGACGACCCCGAAACCTATATGGTCACTCATTCAAATGTCATTATTTTTTCCACTTAATTCAAATACTCTATTTCTATTTTAAATTATTAAAGTCTCAACTGCCTTTAAATCCTGAGAAATTCATTGAAATATCTTTAATAGTTTTCTCCCTATAGCTCATAGAAGTTTCGAAAATCGGCCAAAATTTTAACGTCTACCAACCAATACTGACTTGCATAATATTTTTTTCGTACAGCACAAAAAAAAAAAAAAACGTTAAAAATGGCGATTTTTGGGGGAAATAAGATATTATGACGTCACAGCCTCAATTTTCAACTTAGAGTTATAGTTCAAAATAAAGCCATATAAAGCCAAATAAACGGGCCATTAATTTCATTAATTTTCATAACATTGCCTTTGATATTTTGTGAAATACGTTAAAAGAACCTTGGACACCCACGACGAGGACGGAACCTATCTGAGAACTGATTGAAATACAACTTTTTTTCCTCTTAGTTCAAACACTCTATTTTTATTTTAAATTATTAACCACTCAACTGCCTTTAAAGCCCGAGAAATTCATTAAAATATCTTTCATAATTTTCTCCCTATAGCACATATAAGTTTCGAAAATCGTCCAAAATTTTAACGTTGACCGACCAATTCTGACTTTCAATATTTTTTCATACAGCAAACAGGAAATCAAACGTTTTCTACCATAATTTTATTTTTCGTAGAAGGGACTCAATGTCGCATAATTTTAGATTAATTCAATGCATTTTTGTGACCTAAATCAAAAGTCAAATTTCGAAAAACGTTAAAAAATGGCGATTTTGGGGGACAATTTTAAGATTATGACGTCACACCCTCAAGTTTCAACTTAGTCGTCTTATAGTTTAAAATAAAGCCAAATAAACGGGCCATTAATTTCATCAATTTTCATAACATTGCCTTCGATATTTTATGAAATGCGTTAAAAGAACCTTGCACACCCACGACGAGGCCGAAACCTACCTGAAAACTCATTGAAGTACAACTTTTTCCCACTTAGGTCAAACACTCTATTTCTAGTTTAAATTATTAACTACTCAACTGCCTTTAAATCCCGAGAAATTCGTTAAAATATCTTTAATAATTTCTCCCTATAGCACATATAAGTTTCGAAAATCGTCCAGATTTTAACGTCGACCGACCAATTCTGACTTTCAATATTTTTTCATACAGCAAACAGGAAATCAAACGTTTTCTACCGTAATGTTATTTTTCGTAGAAGGGACTCAATGTCGCATAATTTTAGATTAATTCAATGCATTTTAGCGACCTAAATCAAAGGTCAAAGTTAAAAAGCAAAATGGCGATTTGGGGGAAAATATTAAGAAATTATGATGTCACAGCCTCAATTTTCAACTTAGACGTCTTACATTTTAAAATAAAGCCAATAAACGGGCCATTAATTTCATTAATTTTCATAGCATCGGCTTTGATATTTTGTGAAATACGTGAAAAGAACGTTGTACACCCACGATGAGCCCAATACCTGTCTGAGAACTCATTGAAATACAACTTTTTTCCACTTAATTCAAACACTCTATTTCTATTTTAAGTTATTAACCATTCAGCTGCCTTTAAATCCTGAAAAATTCGTTAAAATATCTTTAATAGTTTTCTCCCTATAACACATGTAATTTTTTAAAATCATCTTAAATTTTAACGTCGACCGACCAATTCTAACTTACAATATTTTTTCATACAGCAAACAGGTAGGAAATCAAAAGTTTTCTATCGTAATGTTATTTTCGTAGAAGGTACTCAATGTCGCATAATTTTAGATTAATTCAATGCATTTTTATAACCTAAATCAAAGGTCAAAGTAAAAAAAAAAAAATACAAAAAAAAAAAAAAAAAAAATTGCGATATTGGGTGGAAAGGGTTAGGGTTAGGGTTAGGGTTAGTGTTAGGGTTAGGGTTAGTGTTAGGGTTAGGGTTAGTGTTAGGGTTAGGGTTAGTTATGGTTAGGGTTAGTGTTAGGGTTAGGGTATAGAGCTAAGGGTGCACATGGCTCTGTGGACCACGGCTCTGTGGACCAAAGAAATGATAGAAAAAAACTCTTGATTGACAGGTGTAACCCTAGGTTACCCCAAGGTAACCCCGGGTCGCAACCCTATAAACGCAAGAAAATGCAACCCGGGTTGAGACCCTAACCCTGACCCTGACCCCAACCCTGACCCTGATCCCAACCTTGACCCTGACCCTGACCCCGATCCTGACCCCAACCCTGACCCTGACCCTGACCCCCACCCTGACCCCAACCTTGACCCTGACCCTAACCCCTGACCCAACCCTGTAAAAATATTCTAAGTCCAACACAACTTAACCTTGACCCAACCCTTGACCTTAACCCTGACCCTGACCCTAACCCTTGACCCTGACCCTAACCCTTTGAAAAATATTCTAAGTCCAAAACAACTCAACCTTAACCCAACCCTTGACCTTAACCCTAACCCTGACCCTAACCCTTGACCCTGACCCTAACCCTTTGAAAAATATTCTAAGTCCAAAACAACTCAACCTTAACCCAACCCTTGACCTTAACCCTGACCCTGACCCTAACCCTTGACCCTGACCCTAACCCTTTGAAAAATATTCTAAGTCCAACACAACTCAACATTGACACAACCTTGACCCTAACCCTGACCCTAAGCCTGACCCTGACCCTAACCCTGACCCTGACCCTAACCCTGACCCTGACCCCAACCCTGACCCTGACCCCGACCCTAACCCTGACCCCAACCCTGACCCTGACCCCGACCCTGACCCCACCCTTGACCCTGACCCCGACCCTTACCCCAACCCTGACCCTGAACCAAGCCTGTAAAAAATATTCTAAGTCCAACAAAACTCAACCGTGACCCAACATCAACCCAACCCTTACCCAACAGAAGCCTTATAAAATATTCTAAGTCAATCACAAGGCAACCTTGATCCAACCCAACCCTAAGCCTGACACATAACCTAACCCAATACCCCAACCCGATACCCTAACCCATACTGAAAGTGGAGAAAACGTTTGATAATGTTTTGACAATATCGTTAAAAGTCCATGATGTTTTTCTACAAATTTTATATGGTTTAATAGTGCATGAAATATTCTATTATTATTGCAAATGTCATGCCTGTATTATGTGTAGAAGTTATAATAAAATTGATATTTTCATGTTAAAATGTCAAAATGCTAAAAAAATTGACAAGTTTTTGACCATATCGTCAAAAGCCCTTAATGGATTTTTACAAACTTTATACCGCGTAATAGCGTTGCAATGATCTATAAGTGACATAAATATTTTGGCTCTATTTTGGTCTAGAAGTTATAAAGAAATGACATTTTTTAAATAATGGGCCAAATTTTACCCCAAATTTCATGCGTTTTTTAAATGTTTTTGAAAAAGTCTTTAAGGTATCGTCATAAATTATATAGCGTTTTAAAGCCCTTGAACGCAGTTTGTAGCCCTGTTAAAATAATTTTCCTACTACTATGACAAGCATAACAAAAATTGAGTTTAAGGTCAACGATGCCCAAAAATTATGGTGTCTCTGCTACCTCGAGACCAAGTCCCGTTTTTTAAATTTCAACCGCTTTCCTTAGTCTTTCAGGACTCAAATTGCACCAAAATAATCCTCTGACTCTAAGGGTTCTTACCAAAACACATTTATTCTTATTTATTCATAAAGTCGTCATGTCATGATATTAATCGCATGACGTTGTTTAACCTGTGCACCTTACCTGCATTTTTTTGCATAAGTGAAAATGTTAATATTTTTTGTCAGAATTTTTGATAAATAAGTTCCAACACAAATAAAATAGTATTATTACGCGCACGTTTCTGCCTTATTTCTGTTAAAATAAACGATTTTTCACGAAGTTATTACCAAAAAAATGCGTTATTGGGCTGTTTCTGCCAACTTAATCCCTATAACTCGAGAAATACTTGGGTTAGGGATTAGGGTTAGTGTTAGGGTTAGGGTTAGGGTTAGGGTTAGGGTTAGGGTTAGGGTTAGGGTTAGGGTTAGGGTTAGGGTTAGGGTTAGGGTTAGGGTTAGTTAGGGTTAGGGTTAGTGTTAGGGTTAGGGTTAGGGTTAGGGTATAGAGATGAGGGTGCACATGGCTCTGTGTCCATATGGCTCTGTGTCCATCTAAATGATAGAAAAAAACTCTTGATTGACAGGTGTAACCCTAGGTTACTCCAAGGTAACCCCGGGTCGCAACCCTTTAAACGCAAGAAAATGCAACCCGGGTTTAGACCCTAACCGTGACCCTGACCCCAACCCTGACCCTGACCCTGACCCCAACCTTGACCTTGACCCTGACCCCGACCCTGACCCCAACCTTGACCCTGACCCTAACCCTGACCCAACCCTGTAAAAATATTCTAAGTCCAACACAACTTAACCTTGACCCAACCCTTGACCTTAACCCTGACCCTGACCCTAACTCTTGACCCTGACCCTAACCCTTTGAAAAATATTCTAAGTCCAAAATAACTCAACCTTAACCCAACCCTTGACCTTAACCCTGACCCTAACCCTTGACCCTGACCCTAACCCTTTGAAAAATATTCTAAGTCCAAAATAACTCAACCTTAACCCAACCCTTGACCTTAACCCTGACCCTAACCCTTGACCCTGACCCTAACCCTTTGAAAAATATTCTAAGTCCAACACAACTCAACATTGACACAACCTTGACCCTGACCCTAACCCTGACCCTAACCCTGACCCTGACCCCGACCCTAACCCTGACCCCAACCCTGACCCTGACCCTGACCCTAACCCTGACCCTGACCCCGACCCTAACCCTGACCCCAACCCTGACCCTGACCCCGACCCTGACCCCACCCTTAACCCTGACCCCGACCCTTACCCCAACCCTGACCCTGAACCAAGCCTGTAAAAAATATTCTAAGTCCAACAAAACTCAACCTTGACCCAACATCAACCCAACCCTTACCCAACACAAGCCTTATAAAATATTCTAAGTCAATCACAAGGCAACCTTGATCCAACCCAACCGTAAGCCTGACACATAACCTAACCCAATACCCCAACCCGATACCCTAACCCATACTGAAAGTGGAGAAAACGTTTGATAATGTTTTGACAATATCGTTAAAAGTCCATGATGTTTTT
Source organism: Protula sp. h YS-2021 (assembly GCA_949752745.1). Classification (NCBI taxonomy): domain Eukaryota; kingdom Metazoa; phylum Annelida; class Polychaeta; order Sabellida; family Serpulidae; genus Protula; species Protula sp. h YS-2021. Next base: position 50,448 of record OX457032.1, on the reverse strand, counting down.
CTACAAATTTTATATGGTTTAATAGTGCATGAAATATTCTATTATTATTGCAAATGTCATGCCTGTATTATGTGTAGAAGTTATAATAAAATTGATATTTTCATGTTAAAATGTCAAAATGCTAAAAAAATTGACAATTTTTTGACCATATCGTCAAAAGCCCTTAATGGATTTTTACAAACTTTATACCGCGTAATAGTGTTGCAATGATATATAAGTGACATAAATATTTTGGCTCTATTTTATCTAGAAGTTATAAAGAAATGACATTTTTAAATAATGGGCCAAATTTTACCCCAAATTTCATGCGTTTTTTAAATGTTTTTGAAAAAGTCTTTAAGGTATCGTCATAAATTATATAGCGTTTTAAAGCCCTTGAACGCAGTTTGTAGCCCTGTTAAAATAATTTTCCTACTACTATGACAAGCATAACAAAAATTGAGTTTAAGGTCAACGATGCCTAAAAATTATGGTGTCTCTGCTACCTCGAGACCAAGTCCCGTTTTTTAAATTTCAACCGCTTTCCTTAGTCTTTCAGGACTCAAATTGCACCAAAATAATCCTCTGATTCTAAGGGTTCCTACAAAAACACATTTATTCTTATTTATTCATAAAGTCGTCATGTCATGATATTAGTCGCATGACGTTGTTTAACCTGTGCACCTTACCTGCATTTTTTTGCATAAGTGAAACTGTTCATATTTTTTGTCAGAATTTTTGATAAATAAGTTCGAACACAAATAAAATAGTATTATTACGCGCACGTTTCTGCCTTATTTCTGTTAAAATAAACGATTTTTCACGAAGTTATTACCAAAAAAATGCGTTATTGGGCTGTTTCTGCCAACTTAATCCCTATAACTCGAGAAATACTTGGGTTAGGGATTAGGGTTAGGGTTGGGTTAGGGTCAGGGTTATGGGTTGGGTTATGGTATAGAGTTATTGGGTTAGAGGTTAGGGTATAATGATGATTTTGGCATTTTATTACCTATTAGTTCGTAACAAGGGTTAGCCCTAACCCATAACCCAAGGGTCAGTAGATTTTTACTAGAGGGTTAATATGGTTACGGTTAGGGTATAGAGATGAGGGTGCACATGGCTCTGTGTCCATATGGCTCTGTGTCCATCTAAATGATAGAAAAAAACTCTTGATTGACAGGTGTAACCCTAGGTTACTCCAAGGTAGGGTTAGGGTTAGGGTTAGGGTTAGGGTTAGGGTTAGGGTTAGGGTTAGGGTTAGGGTTAGGGTTAGGGTTAGGGTTAGGGTTAGGGTTAGGGTATAGAGATGAGGGTGCACATGGCTCTGTGTCCATATGGCTCTGTGTCCATCTAAATGATAGTAAAAAACTTCTGATTGGCTGACATACTTATGACGTCATCGATGATTGACAGCAGTAATTAGGTCAGTGACCATATGTCACCCAAGGTGACCCCTGGTCGCAACCCTACAAACGCAAGAAAATGCAACCACGGTTGAGACCCTAACACTGACCTTGACCCCAACCCTGACCCTCACCCCAACCCTGTCGAACACAACTCAACCTTGACCCAAGCCTTAACCCTGACCCTGACCCCAACCCTGACCCTGACCCCAACCCCGACCCTAACCCTGACCCTGACCCCGACCCTGATCCTGACCCTAACCCTGACCCTAAACCTAACCTTGACCCTGACCCTAACCCTTGACCCAACCCCATAAAAATATTCTAAGTCGAACACAACTCAACTTTGACCCAACCCTTAACCCTGATCCTGACCCCAACCCTGACCCTGACCCTAACCCGACCCTAACCCTGACCCTGACCCCGACCCTGACCCAAACCCTGACCCTGACCCCGACCCCAACCTTGACCCTGACCCTAACCCCTGACCCATCCCTATAAAAATATTCTAAGTCGAACACAACTCAACCTTGACCCAACCATTAACCCTGACCCTGACCCCAACCCTGACCCTGACCCTGACCCTAACCCTGACCCTGACCCCGACCCTGACCCTAAACCTGACCCTGACCCCGACCCCAACCTTGAACATGACCCTAACCCCTGACCCAACCCTATAAATATATTCTAAGTCCAACACAACTCAACCTTAACCTAACCCTTAACCCTGACCCTGACCCCAACCCTGACCCTGACCCCAACCCTGACCCTGACCCTAACCCTGACCCCGACCCTGACCTTGACCCTAACCCTGACCCTGACCCCAACCTTGACCCTGACCCTAACCCCTGACCCAACCCCATAAATATATTCTAAGTCCAACACAACTCCACCTTGACCCAACCCTTAACCCTGACCCTGACCCCAACCCTGACCCTGACGCTAACCCTGACCCTGACCCCGACCCTGACCCTGACCCTGACCTTGACCCCTACCTTGAACCTGACCCTAACCCCTGACCCAACCCTATAAAAATATTCTAAGTCGAACACAACTCAATCTTGACCCAACCCTTAACCCTGACCCTGACGCCAACCCTAACCCTGACCCTGACTCTAACACTGACCCTGACCCCGACCCTGACCCTGACCCCGACCCTGACCCTGACCCTAACCCTGACCCAGACCCCAACCTTGACCCTGACCCTAACCCCTGACCCAACCCTATAAAAATATTCTAAGTCCAACACAACTCAACCTTGACCCAACCCTTAACCCTGACCCTGACCCCAACCCTGACCCTGACCCTAATCCTGACCCCGACCCTGACCCTGACCCCGACCCTGACCCTGACTCTAACCCTGACCCTGACCCCAACCTTGACTCTGACCCTTACCCCTGACCCAACCCTATAAAAATATTCTAAGTCCAACACAACTCAACCTTGACCCAACCCTTAACCCTGACCCTGACCCCAACCCTGACCCTGACCCCAACCCTGACCCTGACCCTAACCCTGACCCCGACCCTGACCTTGACCCTAACCCTGACCCTGACCCTGACCCCAACCTTGACCCTGACCCTAACCCCTAACCTAACCCCATAAATATATTCTAAGTCCAACATAACTCCACCTTGACCCAACCCTTGACCCCGACCCTGACCGCAACCTTGACCCTGAACCTAACCCCTGACCCAACCCCATAAATATATTCTAAGTCCAACACAACTCCACCTTGACCCAACCCTTAACCCTGACCCTGACCCCAACCCTGACCCTGACCCTAACCCTGACCCTGAAACCGACCCTGACCCTGACCCTAACCCCGACCTTGACCCCAACCTTGACCCTGACCCTAACCCCTGACCCAACCCCATAAATATATTCTAAGTCCAACACAACTCCACCTTGACCCAACCCTTAACCCTGACCCTGACCCCAACCCTGACCCTTACCCTAACCCTGACCCCGACCCTGACCCTGACCCTAACCCTGACCCTGACCCCAACCCTGACCCTGACCCTAACCCTAACCCCGAGCCTGACCTTGACCCTAACCATGACCCTGACCCTGACCCCAACCTTGACCCTGACCCTAACCCCTGACCCAACCCCATAAATATATTCTAAGTCCAACACAACTCAACCTTGACCTAACCCTTAACCCTGACCCTGACCCCAACCCTGACCCTGACCCCAACCCTGACCCTGACCCTAACCCTGAGTCTGACCCCGACCCTGACCTTGACCCTAACCCTGACCCTGATCCAGGCTCCAACCTTGACCGTGACCCTAACCCTTGACCCAACCCTATAAAAATATTCTAAGTCCAACACAACTAAACCTTAACTCAACCCTTAACCCTGACCCTCACCCAAACCCTGACCCAGACCCTAACCCTGACCCCGACCCTGACCTTGACTTCTGACCCTAACCCTTGCCCTGACCCCAACCTTGACCCTGACCCTTACCCCTGACTGAACCCTAAGGTTAGGGTTAGGGTTAGGGTTAGGGTTAGGGTTAGGGTTAGGGTTAGGGTTAGGGTTAGGGTTAGGGTTAGGGTTAGGGTATAGAGATGAGGGTGCACATGGCTCTGTGTCCATATGGCTCTGTGTCCATCTAAATGAAAGAAAAAAACTCTTGATTGACAGGTGTAACCCTAGGTTACTCCAAGGTAACCCCGGGTCGCAACCCTTTAAACGCAAGAAAATGCAACCCGGGTTTAGACCCTAACCGTGACCCTGACCCCAACCCTGACCCTGACCCTGACCCCAACCTTGACCTTGACCCTGACCCCGACCCTGACCCCAACCTTGACCCTGACCCTAACCCTGACCCAACCCTGTAAAAATATTCTAAGTCCAACACAACTTAACCTTGACCCAACCCTTGACCTTAACCCTGACCCTGACCCTAACTCTTGACCCTGACCCTAACCCTTTGAAAAATATTCTAAGTCCAAAATAACTCAACCTTAACCCAACCCTTGACCTTAACCCTGACCCTAACCCTTGACCCTGACCCTAACCCTTTGAAAAATATTCTAAGTCCAACACAACTCAACATTGACACAACCTTGACCCTGACCCTAACCCTGACCCTAACCCTGACCCTGACCCCGACCCTAACCCTGACCCCAACCCTGACCCTGACCCTAACCCTGACCCTGACCCCGACCCTAACCCTGACCCCAACCCTGACCCTGACCCCGACCCTGACCCCACCCTTAACCCTGACCCCGACCCTTACCCCAACCCTGACCCTGAACCAAGCCTGTAAGGGTTAGGGTTAGGGTTAGGGTTAGGGTATAGGGTTAGGGTTAGGGTTAGGGTTAGGGTTAGTGTTAGGGTATAGAGATGAGGGTGCACTTAGGGTTAGGGTTAGGGTTAGGGTTAGGGTTAGGGTATAGAGATGAGGGTGCACATGGCTCTGTGTCCATATGGCTCTGTGTCCATCTAAATGAAAGAAAAAAACTCTTGATTGACAGGTGTAACCCTAGGTTACTCCAAGGTAACCCCGGGTCGCAACCCTTTAAACGCAAGAAAATGCAACCCGGGTTTAGACCCTAACCGTGACCCTGACCCCAACCCTGACCCTGACCCTGACCCCAACCTTGACCTTGACCCTGACCCCGACCCTGACCCCAACCTTGACCCTGACCCTAACCCTGACCCAACCCTGTAAAAATATTCTAAGTCCAACACAACTTAACCTTGACCCAACCCTTGACCTTAACCCTGACCCTGACCCTAACTCTTGACCCTGACCCTAACCCTTTGAAAAATATTCTAAGTCCAAAATAACTCAACCTTAACCCAACCCTTGACCTTAACCCTGACCCTAACCCTTGACCCTGACCCTAACCCTTTGAAAAATATTCTAAGTCCAACACAACTCAACATTGACACAACCTTGACCCTGACCCTAACCCTGACCCTAACCCTGACCCTGACCCCGACCCTAACCCTGACCCCAACCCTGACCCTGACCCTAACCCTGACCCTGACCCCGACCCTAACCCTGACCCCAACCCTGACCCTGACCCCGACCCTGACCCCACCCTTAACCCTGACCCCGACCCTTACCCCAACCCTGACCCTGAACCAAGCCTGTAAGGGTTAGGGTTAGGGTTAGGGTTAGGGTATAGGGTTAGGGTATAGAGCTAAGGGTGCACATGGCTCCCCGTACCATGGCTCCCCGTACCAAAGAAATGATAGTAAAAAACTCTTGATTGACAGGTGTAACCCTAGGTTACCCCAAGGTAACATCGGGTCGCAGCCCTGTAAACGCAAGAAAATGCAACCCGGGGTTTGACCCTAACCCTGACGTTGACCCCAACCCTGACCCTGACCCTAACCCTGACCCTGACCCTGACCCTAACCTTGACCCTGACCCTGACCCCGACCCTAACCCTAACCTTGACCCTGAACCTAACCCCTGACCCAACCCTATAAAAATATTCTAAGTCCAACACAACTTAACCTTGACCCAACCCTTGACCTTAACCCTGACCCTGACCTTAACCCTTGACCCTGACCCTAACCCTTTGAAAAATATTCTAAGTCCAAAACAACTCAACCTTGACCCAACACTTGACCTTAACCCTGACCCTGACCGCAACCCCTGACCCTGACCCTAACCCTTTGAAAAATATTCTAAGTCCAACACAACTCAACCTTGACACAACCTTGACCCTAATCATGACCCTAACCCCTGACCCTGACCCTAACCCTGACCCTGACCCTGACCCCAACCCTGACCCTGACCCCGACCCTAACCCTGACCCCGACCCCAACCCTGACCCTGACCCCGACCCTGACCCCACCCTTGACCCTGACCCCGACCCTTATCCCAACCCTGACCCTGAACCAACCCTGTGGAAAATAGTTTAAGTCCAACAAAACTCAACCTTGACCCAACCCCAACCCAACCAAACCCAACCCAACCCTTACCCAACACTAGCCTTATAAAATATTCTAAGTCAATCACAAGACAACCTTGATCCAAACCAACCCTAAGCCTAACACATAACCTAACCCAATACCCCAACCCGATTCCCTAACCCATACTGAAAGTGGAGAAAACGTTTGATAATGTTTTGACAGTATCGTTAAAAGTCCATGATGTTTTTCTACAATTTTTATATGGTTTGATAGTGCATAAAATATTCTATCATTGGTGCAAATTTCATGCCTGTATTGTGTGTAGAGATTATAATAAAATTGATATTTTCATGTTAAAATGTCAAAATGCTCAAAAATTTGACAAGTTTTTGGCCATATCGTCAAAAGCCCTTAATGTATTTTTACAAACTTTATAAAGCGTAATAGTGTTGCAATAATCTATAAGTGACATAAATGTTTTGGCTCTATTTTATCTAGAAGTTATAAAGAAATGACATTTTTTAAATAATAGGCCAAATTTTACCCCAAATGTCATGCGTTTTTTCAATGTTTTTCAAAAAGTCTTTAAGGTATCATCATAAATTATATAGCGTTTTAAAGCCCTTGAATGCAGTTTGTAGCCCTGTTAAAATAATTTTCCTACTACTATGACAAGCATAACAAAAATTGAGTTTAAGGTCAACAATGCCCAAAAATTATGGTGTGTCTGCTACCTCGGGACCAAGTCCCGTTTTTTAAATTTCGACCCCTTCCCTTAGTCTTTCATGGCTCAAATTGCACCAAAATGATCCTTGGACTCTAAGGGTTCCTACCAAAACACATTTATTCTTATTTATTCATAAAGTCGTCATGTCATGATATCTGTCGCATGACGTTGTTTAACCTGTGCACCTTACCTGCATTTTTTTGCATAAGTGAAAATTTTAATATTTTTTGTCAAAATTTTTGATAAATAAGTTCCAACACAAATAAAATAGTATTATTACGCGCACGTTTCTGCCTTATTTCTGTTAAAATAAACGATTTTTCACGAAGTTATTACCAAAAAATGCGTTATTGGGCTGTTTCTGCCAACTTAATCGCTATAACTCGAGAAATACTTGGGTTAGGGATTAGGGTTAGGGTTGGGTTAGGGTCAGGGTTATGGGTTGGGTTATGGTATAGAGTTAGGGGGTTAGAGGTTAGGGTATAGGGATGATTTTGGCATTTTATTACCTATTAGTTCGTAACAAGGGTTAGCCCTAACCCATAACCCAAGGATCAGTAGAGTTTTAGTAGAGGGTTAATAGGGTTACGGTTAGGGTATAGAGCTAAGGGTGCACATGGCTCCCCGTACCATGGCTCCCCGTACCAAAGAAATGATAGTAAAAAACTCTTGATTGACAGGTGTAACCCTAGGTTACCCCAAGGTAACATCGGGTCGCAGCCCTGTAAACGCAAGAAAATGCAACCCGGGGTTTGACCCTAACCCTGACGTTGACCCCAACCCTGACCCTGACCCTAACCCTGACCCTGACCCTGACCCTAACCTTGACCCTGACCCTGACCCCGACCCTGACCCCAACCTTGACCCTGAACCTAACCCCTGACCCAACCCTATAAAAATATTCTAAGTCCAACACAACTTAACCTTGACCCAACCCTTGACCTTAACCCTGACCCTGACCTTAACCCTTGACCCTGACCCTAACCCTTTGAAAAATATTCTAAGTCCAAAACAACTCAACCTTGACCCAACACTTGACCTTAACCCTGACCCTGACCGCAACCCCTGACCCTGACCCTAACCCTTTGAAAAATATTCTAAGTCCAACACAACTCAACCTTGACACAACCTTGACCCTAATCATGACCCTAACCCCTGACCCTGACCCTAACCCTGACCCTGACCCTGACCCCAACCCTGACCCTGACCCCGACCCTAACCCTGACCCCGACCCCAACCCTGACCCTGACCCCGACCCTGACCCCACCCTTGACCCTGACCCCGACCCTTATCCCAACCCTGACCCTGAACCAACCCTGTGGAAAATAGTTTAAGTCCAACAAAACTCAACCTTGACCCAACCCCAACCCAACCAAACCCAACCCAACCCTTACCCAACACTAGCCTTATAAAATATTCTAAGTCAATCACAAGACAACCTTGATCCAAACCAACCCTAAGCCTAACACATAACCTAACCCAATACCCCAACCCGATTCCCTAACCCATACTGAAAGTGGAGAAAACGTTTGATAATGTTTTGACAGTATCGTTAAAAGTCCATGATGTTTTTCTACAATTTTTATATGGTTTGATAGTGCATAAAATATTCTATCATTGGTGCAAATTTCATGCCTGTATTGTGTGTAGAGATTATAATAAAATTGATATTTTCATGTTAAAATGTCAAAATGCTCAAAAATTTGACAAGTTTTTGGCCATATCGTCAAAAGCCCTTAATGTATTTTTACAAACTTTATAAAGCGTAATAGTGTTGCAATAATCTATAAGTGACATAAATGTTTTGGCTCTATTTTATCTAGAAGTTATAAAGAAATGACATTTTTTAAATAATAGGCCAAATTTTACCCCAAATGTCATGCGTTTTTTCAATGTTTTTCAAAAAGTCTTTAAGGTATCATCATAAATTATATAGCGTTTTAAAGCCCTTGAATGCAGTTTGTAGCCCTGTTAAAATAATTTTCCTACTACTATGACAAGCATAACAAAAATTGAGTTTAAGGTCAACAATGCCCAAAAATTATGGTGTGTCTGCTACCTCGGGACCAAGTCCCGTTTTTTAAATTTCGACCCCTTCCCTTAGTCTTTCATGGCTCAAATTGCACCAAAATGATCCTTGGACTCTAAGGGTTCCTACCAAAACACATTTATTCTTATTTATTCATAAAGTCGTCATGTCATGATATCTGTCGCATGACGTTGTTTAACCTGTGCACCTTACCTGCATTTTTTTGCATAAGTGAAAATTTTAATATTTTTTGTCAAAATTTTTGATAAATAAGTTCCAACACAAATAAAATAGTATTATTACGCGCACGTTTCTGCCTTATTTCTGTTAAAATAAACGATTTTTCACGAAGTTATTACCAAAAAATGCGTTATTGGGCTGTTTCTGCCAACTTAATCGCTATAACTCGAGAAATACTTGGGTTAGGGATTAGGGTTAGGGTTGGGTTAGGGTCAGGGTTATGGGTTGGGTTATGGTATAGAGTTAGGGGGTTAGAGGTTAGGGTATAGGGATGATTTTGGCATTTTATTACCTATTAGTTCGTAACAAGGGTTAGCCCTAACCCATAACCCAAGGATCAGTAGAGTTTTAGTAGAGGGTTAATAGGGTTACGGTTAGGGTATAGAGCTAAGGGTGCACATGGCTCCCCGTACCATGGCTCCCCGTACCAAAGAAATGATAGTAAAAAACTCTTGATTGACAGGTGTAACCCTAGGTTACCCCAAGGTAACATCGGGTCGCAGCCCTGTAAACGCAAGAAAATGCAACCCGGGGTTTGACCCTAACCCTGACGTTGACCCCAACCCTGACCCTGACCCTAACCCTGACCCTGACCCTGACCCTAACCTTGACCCTGACCCTGACCCCGACCCTGACCCCAACCTTGACCCTGAACCTAACCCCTGACCCAACCCTATAAAAATATTCTAAGTCCAACACAACTTAACCTTGACCCAACCCTTGACCTTAACCCTGACCCTGACCTTAACCCTTGACCCTGACCCTAACCCTTTGAAAAATATTCTAAGTCCAAAACAACTCAACCTTGACCCAACACTTGACCTTAACCCTGACCCTGACCGCAACCCCTGACCCTGACCCTAACCCTTTGAAAAATATTCTAAGTCCAACACAACTCAACCTTGACACAACCTTGACCCTAATCATGACCCTAACCCCTGACCCTGACCCTAACCCTGACCCTGACCCTGACCCCAACCCTGACCCTGACCCCGACCCTAACCCTGACCCCGACCCCAACCCTGACCCTGACCCCGACCCTGACCCCACCCTTGACCCTGACCCCGACCCTTATCCCAACCCTGACCCTGAACCAACCCTGTGGAAAATAGTTTAAGTCCAACAAAACTCAACCTTGACCCAACCCCAACCCAACCAAACCCAACCCAACCCTTACCCAACACTAGCCTTATAAAATATTCTAAGTCAATCACAAGACAACCTTGATCCAAACCAACCCTAAGCCTAACACATAACCTAACCCAATACCCCAACCCGATTCCCTAACCCATACTGAAAGTGGAGAAAACGTTTGATAATGTTTTGACAGTATCGTTAAAAGTCCATGATGTTTTTCTACAATTTTTATATGGTTTGATAGTGCATAAAATATTCTATCATTGGTGCAAATTTCATGCCTGTATTGTGTGTAGAGATTATAATAAAATTGATATTTTCATGTTAAAATGTCAAAATGCTCAAAAATTTGACAAGTTTTTGGCCATATCGTCAAAAGCCCTTAATGTATTTTTACAAACTTTATAAAGCGTAATAGTGTTGCAATAATCTATAAGTGACATAAATGTTTTGGCTCTATTTTATCTAGAAGTTATAAAGAAATGACATTTTTTAAATAATAGGCCAAATTTTACCCCAAATGTCATGCGTTTTTTCAATGTTTTTCAAAAAGTCTTTAAGGTATCATCATAAATTATATAGCGTTTTAAAGCCCTTGAATGCAGTTTGTAGCCCTGTTAAAATAATTTTCCTACTACTATGACAAGCATAACAAAAATTGAGTTTAAGGTCAACAATGCCCAAAAATTATGGTGTGTCTGCTACCTCGGGACCAAGTCCCGTTTTTTAAATTTCGACCCCTTCCCTTAGTCTTTCATGGCTCAAATTGCACCAAAATGATCCTTGGACTCTAAGGGTTCCTACCAAAACACATTTATTCTTATTTATTCATAAAGTCGTCATGTCATGATATCTGTCGCATGACGTTGTTTAACCTGTGCACCTTACCTGCATTTTTTTGCATAAGTGAAAATTTTAATATTTTTTGTCAAAATTTTTGATAAATAAGTTCCAACACAAATAAAATAGTATTATTACGCGCACGTTTCTGCCTTATTTCTGTTAAAATAAACGATTTTTCACGAAGTTATTACCAAAAAATGCGTTATTGGGCTGTTTCTGCCAACTTAATCGCTATAACTCGAGAAATACTTGGGTTAGGGATTAGGGTTAGGGTTGGGTTAGGGTCAGGGTTATGGGTTGGGTTATGGTATAGAGTTAGGGGGTTAGAGGTTAGGGTATAGGGATGATTTTGGCATTTTATTACCTATTAGTTCGTAACAAGGGTTAGCCCTAACCCATAACCCAAGGATCAGTAGAGTTTTAGTAGAGGGTTAATAGGGTTACGGTTAGGGTATAGAGCTAAGGGTGCACATGGCTCCCCGTACCATGGCTCCCCGTACCAAAGAAATGATAGTAAAAAACTCTTGATTGACAGGTGTAACCCTAGGTTACCCCAAGGTAACATCGGTTAGGGTTAGTTAGGGTTAGGGTTAGGGTTAGGGTTAGGGTTAGGGTATAGAGATGAGGGTGCACATGGCTCTGTGTCCATATGGCTCTGTGTCCATCTAAATGATAGAAAAAAACTCTTGATTGACAGGTGTAACCCTAGGTTACTCCAAGGTAACCCCGGGTCGCAACCCTTTAAACGCAAGAAAATGCAACCCGGGTTTAGACCCTAACCGTGACCCTGACCCCAACCCTGACCCTGACCCTGACCCCAACCTTGACCTTGACCCTGACCCCGACCCTGACCCCAACCTTGACCCTGACCCTAACCCTGACCCAACCCTGTAAAAATATTCTAAGTCCAACACAACTTAACCTTGACCCAACCCTTGACCTTAACCCTGACCCTGACCCTAACTCTTGACCCTGACCCTAACCCTTTGAAAAATATTCCAAGTCCAAAATAACTCAACCTTAACCCAACCCTTGACCTTAACCCTGACCCTAACCCTTGACCCTGACCCTAACCCTTTGAAAAATATTCTAAGTCCAACACAACTCAACATTGACACAACCTTGACCCTGACCCTAACCCTGACCCTAACCCTGACCCTGACCCCGACCCTAACCCTGACCCCAACCCTGACCCTGACCCTAACCCTGACCCTGACCCCGACCCTAACCCTGACCCCAACCCTGACCCTGACCCCGACCCTGACCCCACCCTTAACCCTGACCCCGACCCTTACCCCAACCCTGACCCTGAACCAAGCCTGTAAGGGTTAGGGTTAGGGTTAGGGTTAGGGTTAGGGTTAGTTAGGGTTAGGGTTAGGGTTAGGGTTAGGGTATAGGGTATAGAGATGAGGGTGCACATGGCTCTGTGTCCATATGGCTCTGTGTCCATCTAAATGATAGAAAAAAACTCTTGATTGACAGGTGTAACCCTAGGTTACTCCAAGGTAACCCCGGGTCGCAACCCTTTAAACGCAAGAAAATGCAACCCGGGTTTAGACCCTAACCGTGACCCTGACCCCAACCCTGACCCTGACCCTGACCCCAACCTTGACCTTGACCCTGACCCCGACCCTGACCCCAACCTTGACCCTGACCCTAACCCTGACCCAACCCTGTAAAAATATTCTAAGTCCAACACAACTTAACCTTGACCCAACCCTTGACCTTAACCCTGACCCTGACCCTAACTCTTGACCCTGACCCTAACCCTTTGAAAAATATTCCAAGTCCAAAATAACTCAACCTTAACCCAACCCTTGACCTTAACCCTGACCCTAACCCTTGACCCTGACCCTAACCCTTTGAAAAATATTCTAAGTCCAACACAACTCAACATTGACACAACCTTGACCCTGACCCTAACCCTGACCCTAACCCTGACCCTGACCCCGACCCTAACCCTGACCCCAACCCTGACCCTGACCCTAACCCTGACCCTGACCCCGACCCTAACCCTGACCCCAACCCTGACCCTGACCCCGACCCTGACCCCACCCTTAACCCTGACCCCGACCCTTACCCCAACCCTGACCCTGAACCAAGCCTGTAAGGGTTAGGGTTAGGGTTAGGGTTAGGGTTAGGGTTAGTTAGGGTTAGGGTTAGGGTTAGGGTTAGGGTATAGGGTATAGAGATGAGGGTGCACATGGCTCTGTGTCCATATGGCTCTGTGTCCATCTAAATGATAGAAAAAAACTCTTGATTGACAGGTGTAACCCTAGGTTACTCCAAGGTAACCCCGGGTCGCAACCCTTTAAACGCAAGAAAATGCAACCCGGGTTTAGACCCTAACCGTGACCCTGACCCCAACCCTGACCCTGACCCTGACCCCAACCTTGACCTTGACCCTGACCCCGACCCTGACCCCAACCTTGACCCTGACCCTAACCCTGACCCAACCCTGTAAAAATATTCTAAGTCCAACACAACTTAACCTTGACCCAACCCTTGACCTTAACCCTGACCCTGACCCTAACTCTTGACCCTGACCCTAACCCTTTGAAAAATATTCCAAGTCCAAAATAACTCAACCTTAACCCAACCCTTGACCTTAACCCTGACCCTAACCCTTGACCCTGACCCTAACCCTTTGAAAAATATTCTAAGTCCAACACAACTCAACATTGACACAACCTTGACCCTGACCCTAACCCTGACCCTAACCCTGACCCTGACCCCGACCCTAACCCTGACCCCAACCCTGACCCTGACCCTAACCCTGACCCTGACCCCGACCCTAACCCTGACCCCAACCCTGACCCTGACCCCGACCCTGACCCCACCCTTAACCCTGACCCCGACCCTTACCCCAACCCTGACCCTGAACCAAGCCTGTAAGGGTTAGGGTTAGGGTTAGGGTTAGGGTTAGGGTTAGTTAGGGTTAGGGTTAGGGTTAGGGTTAGGGTTAGGGTTAGGGTTAGGGTTAGGGTTAGGGTATAGAGATGAGGGTGCACATGGCTCTGTGTCCATATGGCTCTGTGTCCATCTAAATGATAGAAAAAAACTCTTGATTGACAGGTGTAACCCTAGGTTACTCCAAGGTAACCCCGGGTCGCAACCCTTTAAACGCAAGAAAATGCAACCCGGGTTTAGACCCTAGGGTTAGGGTTAGGGTTAGGGTTAGGGTTAGGGTTAGGGTTAGGGTTAGGGTTAGGGTTAGGGTTAGGGTTAGGGTTAGGGTTAGGGTTAGGGTTAGGGTTAGGGTTAGGGTTAGGGTTAGGATAATAGAGTGGATGCGAAGCAAAAACTGCCCATCTCAGAGAAGAGATGGGCACTTGGTCTTGCATATAAGTAAATATGCAAATATGGCAGCCATAAAGAAATCATAAGTAAATTGATCACGTGTCCAATAAATTAGGTCAGGTACCCAATTAGGTCAAGGGTACCCGAAGGGGTACCCAGGCCTAACCCGACGGAAGCAGGGCAGGGGTACCCTGTGCCCTAACCCAATACCCTAACCCCATACCCTAACCCCATACCCTAACCCAGTACCCTAACCCGATACCCTAACCCAATACCCTAACCCGATACCCTAACCCAATACCCTAACCCGATACCCTAACCCATACCCTAACCCAACCCTATTAAAAATTTTCTAAGTCCATCACAAGACAGCCTTGACCCATCCTAACCCAACCCTGACCCAACCCAACCCTGACCCAACCCTGACCCAACCCAACCTGATAGAAAAATATTCTAAGTCCATCACAAGTCATACTTGACCCAACCCTGACCCAACCCAACCCAACCCTAACCCAACCCAACCCTGACCCAACCCAACCTTATAGAAAAATACTCTAAGTCCAACACAAGTCAACCTTGACCCAACCCAACCCAACCCTGACCCAACCCTAATAAAAATATTCTAAGTCCAGCACAGGACAACCTTAACCCAACCCAACCTAACCCTGACCCAACCCTAACCCAACCCAACCCTAACCCAACCTAACCCTGACCCAACCCAACCCTGACCCAACCCTAACCCAACCCAACCCTGACCCAACCCAACCCTGACCCAAACCTAACCCAACCCTGACCCAACCCAACACCTTTAAAAATATTCTAAGTCCATCACAAGTCATACTTGACCCAACCCTGACCCAACCCAACCCAACCCTAACCCAACCAAACCCTGACCCAACCCAACCTTATAGAAAAATACTCTAAGTCCAACACATGTCAACCTTGTCCCAACCCAACCCAACCCTGACCCAACCCTAATAAAAATATTCTAAGTCCAGCACAGGACAACCTTAACCCAACCCAACCTAACCCTGACCCAACCCTAACCCAACCCAACCCTAACCCAACCTAACCCTGACCCAACCCAACCCTGACCCAACCCTAACCCAACCCAACCCTCACCCAACCCAACCCTGACCCAACCCTAACCCAACCCAACCCTGACCCAACCCAACCCTGACCCAACCCTGACCCAACCCAACCCTGACCCAACCCTAACCCAACCCAACCCTGACCCAACCCAACCCTGACCCAACCCAATCCTGACCCAACCCTGACCCAACCCTGACCCAACCCAACCTGATAGAAAAATATTCTAAGTCCAGCACAAGACAACCTTAACCCAACTCAACCCAACCCTGACCCAACTCAACCCAACCCTAACCCAACCCAACCCTGACCCAACCCAACCCTTTTAAAAATATTCTGTCATTCACATGTCAACCTTGACCCAACCCAACCTAACCCTGACCCAACCCTAACCCAACCCAACCCTGACCCAACCCAACACTTTTAATAATATTCTAAGTCCATCACAAGTCATACTTGACCCAACCCTGACCCAACCCAACCCAACCCTAACCCAACCAAACCCTGACCCAACCCAACCTTATAGAAAAATATTCTAAGTCCAACACAAGTCAACCTTGACCCAACCCAACCCAACCCTGACCCAACCCTAATAAAAATATTCTAAGTCCAGCACAGGACAACCTTAACCCAACCCAACCTAACCCTGACCCAACCCTAACCCAACCCAACCCTAACCCAACCTAACCCTGACCCAACCCAACCCTGACCCAACCCAACCCTGACCCAACCCTTACCCAACCCAACCCTGACCCAACCCAACACTTTTAAAAATATTCTAAGTCCAGCACATGTCAACCTTGACCCAACCCAACCCAACCATGACCCAACCCAACCCAAAAATTTTCTAAGTCCAGCAGAAGACAACCTTAACCCAACCCAACCCAACCCAACCCTGACCCAACCCAACCCTGACCCAACCCAACCTTAGAGAAAAATATTCTAAGTCCAGCAGAAGACCACCGTTACCCATGCCAACCCAACCCTGACCCAACCCTAACCCACCCAACCCTTACCCAACCCAACCCAAAAATTTTCTAAGTCCAGCAGAAGACAACCTTAACCCAACCCAACCCAACCCAACCCTGACCCAACCCAACCCTGACCCAACCCAATCTTGCAGAAAAATATTCTAAGTCCAGCAGAAGACAACCTTAACCCAACCCAACCCTAACCCAACCCAACCCTAACCTAACCCAACCCTGACCCAACCCTAACCCAACCCAAACCTAACCCAACCCAACCCTAACCCAACCCAACCCTAACCCAACCCAAACCTAACCCAACCCAACCCTGACCCAACCCAACCCTGACCCAACCCTAACCCAACCCAACCCCAACCCAACCCAACCCTGACCCAACCCAACCCTTACCCAACCGAACCCAAAAATATTCTAAGTCCAGCAGAAGACAGCCTTAGCCCAACCCAACCCAACCCTGACCCAACCCAACCCTGACCCAACCCAACCTTACAGAAAAATATTCTAAGTCCAGCAGAAGACAATCTTAACTCAACCCAACATAACCCAACCCTGACCCAACCCTAACCCAACCCTAAACCAACCCTGACCCAACCCAACCCTGACCCAACTTAACCCTGACCCAACCCAACCCAACCTAACCCTGACCCAACCCAACCTTGACAAAACCCAATCTTACAGAAAAATATTCTAAGTCCAGCAAAATACAATCTTAACCAAACCCAACATAACTCAACCCTGACCCAACCCAACCCTGACCCAACCCAACCTTACAGAAAAATATTCTAAGTCCAGCAGAAGACAATCTTAACTCAACCCAACATAACCCAACCCTGACCCAACCCTAACCCAACCCTAAACCAACCCTGACCCAAGCCAACCCTGACCCAACCCAACCCTGACCCAACCCAACCCTCACCCAATCCAACCCTGACCCAACCCAACCCAACCTAACCCTGACCCAACCCAACCCTAACCAAACCCAACCTTACAGAAAAATATTCTAAGTCCAGCAGAGGACAACCTTAACCCAACCCAAGCCAACCCTGACCCAACCCTAACCCAATCCAACCCAACCCTAACCCAACCCAACCCTAACCCAACCCAACCCTGAACCAACCCTAACCCAACCCAAACCTAACCCAACCAAACCCTGACCGAACCCAACCCTTACCCAACCCAACCCAAAAATAAGTCCAGGACAAGACAAACTTATCCCAACCCAACCAAAACCTGACCCAACCCTAACCCAAGCCAACCCTAACCCAACTCAACCCTGACCCAACCCAACCCAACCCTGACCCAACCCTGACCCAACCCAACCCTGACCCAACCCAACCCAACCCTGACCCAACCCTTACCCAACCCAACCCTGACCCAACCCACTTACGGTTGATAAAGATTGCCGTAAGAACCACTTTTTTATGTTTGCTAACAACTTATAACAACAACAAAGACGTTTGTGACCATTTTAAAAAAGTGACAAATTTTGATGAAAAATTGACAATCGTAAAAATTGGTGAAAAACACTTATTTTATGTTAATAAACACTTAAAACAATAAAAGAGACGTTTCTGACCACTTTTATAAATTTGACAAATTTTGACGAAAAATTGACAAGTATTAAAAAGTTGTAAGAACCACTTTTTAATGTTTGCTAACCACTTATAACAACAACAAAGACGTTTGTGACCATTTTAAAAAATGACAAATTTTGACGAAAAATTGACAATCGTAAAAATTGGTGAAAAACACTTATTTTATGTTAATAAACACTTAAAACAATAAAAGAGACGTTTCTGACCACTTTTATAAATTTGACAAATTTTGACGAAAAATTGACAAGTGGTAAAAAGTTGTAAGAACCACTTTTTTATGTTTACTAACCACTTATAACAACAACAAAGACGTTTGTGACCATTTTTATAAAATGACAAATTTTGACGAAAAATTGACAATCGTAAAAATTGGTGAAAAACACTTGTTTTATGTTTAATAGACACTTAAAACAATAAAAGAGACGTTTCTGACCACTTTTATAAATTTGACAAATTTTGACGAAAAATTGACAAGTGGTAAATGTTGTAAGAACCACTTTTTAATGTTTGCTAACCACTTATAACAACAACAAAGACGTTTGTGACCATTTTAAAAAATGACAAATTTTGACGAAAAATTGAAAATCGTAAAAATTGGTGAAAAACACTTATTTTATGTTAATAAACACTTAAAACAATAAAAGAGACGTTTCTGACCACTTTTATAAATTTGACAAATTTTGACGAAAAATTGACAAGTGGTAAAAAGTTGTAAGAACCACTTTTTTATGTTTACTAACCACTTATAACAACAACAAAGACGTTTGTGACCATTTTTATAAAATGACAAATTTTGACGAAAAATTGACAATCGTAAAAATTGGTGAAAAACACTTGTTTTATGTTTAATAGACACTTAAAACAATAAAAGAGACGTTTCTGACCACTTTTATAAATTTGACAAATTTTGACGAAAAATTGACAAGTGATAAAAAGTTGTAAGAACCACTTTTTTATGTTTGCTAACCACTTATAACAACAACAAAGACGTTTGTGATCATTTTAAAAAATGTCAAATTTTGACGAAAAATTGACAATCGTAAAAATTAGCGAAAAACACTTATTTTATGTTAATAAACACTTAAAACAATAAAAGAGACGTTTCTGACCACTTTTATAAATTTGACAAATTTTGACGAAAAATTGACAAGTGGTAAAAAGTTGTAAGAACCACTTTTTAATGTTTGCTAACCACTTATAACAACAACAAAGACGTTTGTGACCATTTTTATAAAATGACAGATTTTAACGAAAAAATGACAATCGTAAAAATTGGTGAAAAACACTTATTTTATGTTAATAAACACTTAAAACAATAAAAGAGACGTTTCTGACCACTTTTATAAATTTGACAAATTTTGACGAAAAATTGACAAGTGGTAAAAAGTTGTAAGAACCACTGTTTATGTGTGCTAACCACTTATAACAACAACAAAGACGTTTGTGACCATTTTTAATAAATGACAAATTTTGACGAAAAATTTACAATCGTAAAAATTGGTGAAAAACACTTATTTTATGTTAATAAACACTTAAAACAATAAAAGAGACGTTTCTGGCCACTTTTATAAATTTGTGAAATTTTGACGAAAAATTGACAAGTGGTAAAAAGTTGTAAGAACCACTTTTTAATGTTTGCTAACCACTTATAACAACAACAAAGACGTTTGTGAACAATTTAAAAAATGACAAATTTTGACGAAAAATTGACAGTCGTAAAAATTGGTGAAAAACACTTATTTTATGTTAATAAACACTTAAAACAATAAAAGAGACTTTTCTGACCACTTTTATAAATTTGACAAATTTTGACGAAAAATTGACAAGTGGTAAAAAGTTGTAAGAACCACTTTTTTATGTTTGCTAACCACTTATAACAACAACAAAGACGTTTGTGACCATTTTTAAAAAATGACAAATTTTGACGAAAAATTGACAATCGTAAAAATTGGTGAAAAACACTTATTTTATGTTAATAAACACTTAAAACAATAAAAGAGACGTTTCTGAACACTTTTATAAATTTTACAAATTTTGACAAAAAATTGAAAAGTCGTAAAAAGTTATAAAAAACCAATAATTTATGTTAAGTAACAACATAAAACATAACAGATACGTTTCCAACTATTTCTTTTAATAAATTTGACAATTTTTGACAAAAAATTTGCAAAATTGTATACTACAAAAGTATTTCATGGAATAAAGGAAAAGGGAAGTCAAGTGTTGGCTTTCGACTATCTCGTTATATCATTTCATTGTCAACGAGTATTTACTATAAATACTACAGTAAATTCTACTCAATAACTATGTATTATTATCACAGATTTCTTTGGCAACTATTATTATAATCAGAGTCATCCAAAGCCTCCGGACCTCCCAACTATAAAAAAATCGGAACTACTATATATAATAACCAAATTTCAAAATCACAGATTGTGGTGTGTAGTGACATTTGCTCATATTCAACTTGTACGATAACCTTATGCACACAGTTCATTCGAAAACATTAACCCCCCCCCCCCCCCACCCAAACCCCCCGTGCCCAGCTTTAACAGGTAGGGCAGACAAATCATCATTTTACTGGATTGTGGTGTGCAACTCAGAACTTTTAGATTAAAATAAAATATATATGAAGTTAATAACGCAATATAGCTAGCATGTGAAAAAATTTATTTGCATTTGAAAATGTAGGGAGCGGAGACTGTAATGCAGTAAACAGATTTTTTTTCAATCGCTTTTTTCTCGAAAACGGTAATAGATAGAGCTTAAAAATTATTTTTTATCATGCCTTTTGTATTTCCGCACCCGCTGAATGCATTGGAAAAGTTATTTTTCATGTATCTCTATCAGATTTTTCGATATTTAGGATTTTTATTTTTTTTTAATTTCTCATATTTTGCAATAAATGAGAAATTGCTCATAACTTTTAAAGCAATAGTCGTAGGAACAAGCGGTTTTCACCATTGCATTCTACGGGAAAAGTTCATTAGGCGTAACAGATGATTTGGTGCGCCATTTAAGCTCTATCTGCAAGCGCTTTCATGATACATATGTAAAGTGCATATATAAAGTAATGAAATTGTAATAAACATTTACCATATTTAATAAGTATGTCCATTTCTAAATGAAGAGCAACGGCATAGAAACTTGAATGAGAAAGATAACAATTATAAATATTACACATGAAATAACAAATTCTTTCGGGAAGGTTATTCCAATGACAAAAACGTTCTCTATGTGGAACACAAATTAGCATTTCTTATTTAAAAACAGGACGTGTAAAAAAGAATAGTTGGGGAA
Source organism: Protula sp. h YS-2021 (assembly GCA_949752745.1). Lineage (NCBI taxonomy): Eukaryota > Metazoa > Annelida > Polychaeta > Sabellida > Serpulidae > Protula > Protula sp. h YS-2021. The sequence goes on along the minus strand of OX457032.1, from coordinate 28,941 downwards.
CAAAATGAGGAAAGGAATATTGAGAATTGCAGATTTCAAGCTCTACCGAGCACCAAGGATGAAAGTGAAAGTGTAAGTATTAATAACAGGTGGATAGTTTGAAGTATATTTTTTAAAGGAAATGTAAATAAAAAGGGCATATGATTCATTTATATTATACAAAAGATGGTTAGAGCATAATTTTAAAGATAAAAAATCATTTCATAATGGACGAAATAAAGTGTACCATATTTACCAAAGGCAGTTTTATGACAAGATCGATGCAACATTTTAAATTGTTAATTTTTTTTATTTGTGCTATTACTATTAAATGATTAAACGCAAAAAGGACAGTATATGTATGAATGCCAATTTGAAATTTATAGGTGCATGTAAGTAATGATGACAATGAAGAAGAAGAAACTGAGAAGGAGTACGTATGCATTTATTAATGTAAAAGTTTTTGTGGTTGGTACATATTACTGTGTGTGCACTGTAAGAAATAAAAAGTAAAGTGAAGTAAATTAACAATGCACTAGGACATTAATATCATGCCAGTACTATTAATGTCCCTACTGAAAAATCTAAATTTCTAAGTGATAAAAAAGGCATTAGAACATTATTATAATGCCAGCAATATTATTTTGTCTAGTGTAACATATATAATATTATGAATGAGTGCATTAGAAAAGTGTTATGAGGCCAGTAATACTGTTATCTCATGTGTAAAAGAGTAAAATGACAATTTCAGTAAATAAGCTATGCATTAGTAAATTATATTTACAGTATTAGAAAATGTATTAATCATTGCAGACCTTTCACAATGGCGACATTGCAAGAACTACCAGAGCCATGGCGAACACACTGTTCTGACCACGCACAGTGATATTTGTGTTTATTTGTGCTTCAATGTTTACATTTTTATTGGAAAATAATAAAATGACAAATGAAATAATCATACATAAATTGTGTTAATTAAGTGTTTGCATTACATTGTTTTAACAGTTTATTATATAATTGTTATTAGAAAGTCGAGGAGCGAAACACATAAGCTTTGTTGACGCGTTTATTCACGTTTCTATCCAAGTTAACGTTCGCGCACCCCAGAGGACAAATGGTGCATCAGCGGTCCAAACGCTAACTCTCCGTGCTGACAAACGGTACAAAAACGGTAACTGAAACAACACATTGAACACAGGTGTTAAACCCAGATTACATGCCTAAATAAATCCCATTTAGGACACAAGTCGATACTCGATTACTTATTCGAAGCCCAGTATTTTAATAAATAAACTGCTGTCATTTCAAGAGAAAACTCTGGAAAGCGCACACGTCTGACGAAAAATGGCAGAATTTTACGAGAAATAACACCACAAATTACCACGAAATACTGCCTTAAACAGATCATACTTCTACATTTGGAGAACGAGGTAAGTAATTATTTACAGCGCAAACCCACATATTTATGACAAATTATTACGATACGAGTGAATTCTTACCAAAAACTATTGGGCTCCTCCGAATAACTTTCTAAGATTTTTATCCCGTTCTATTACTAACGATTTCACAATTTCACAACTCCGGTTGTATTTTTTATTTCTTGTCCACATTTAGGACCAGGACTTTTGTCCGTTTTAATATCTTAAACTCACTTGAATTTTTCTTCGATCACTGAACAAGTTACCAGATTCACTAAGTTTTTTAACGTGATATTCAATCACTGAGGGCGGGTCCTCGACCGACCCTAATCCCGGGTCCTAATTGGTTGGAATCCCGGTGGAGACCTCCGTGTGGGGGAGGGGAGAAGAGGGAGCAGTGGTGACCCAAGAATTACCGTTTCCATTGGGGCCTTCTTACTACCCAATAAGAGAACGGCCCGGACGAAAAGTTCACAAAGGTTCAAAGGGGGTTATCTTACGCAATAACGAGATATACACCCGCTGGCTCACATCCATGAAATTCTATGGGGGAGCTCGATCAAAGGGGAAAAGCCGGGAAGAGGGGAGATTCCATCTGCTAAGGAGAACAATGGGAATGTTAACCCGACTGATACAGCCCTCATATTACAATACATCAAGGATTTCCCTTTGCAAACAGCAGCCCTTTTAATCACACAATATTTAAATCCATTGAAATCCTCCATCTGGAGTTAAGTTTAAACTAACAATAGGTTAAAACAATGGAAAAACATGACACAATACATTTCTAAGAGAATAATAAAAAATCGCTAGCAGCGGTTTTTACAGTTGTGATGTAACATATAAATGATGTCTTACAAAAAGTGCAAATTTGTATTTTGAATGTTCGCATTAAATTGTTTTTACTACTTTATTACAGAATAATTATGTAAAATAAAGTTAGTAGTTAAGTAATACAGTTGAAGTATTTGTAATATAAGTGTCACAATTGAAGTATTTCAACAGCTTATTATATAATTTAAATTATGTATTACATTTATATCTTTTAGAAAATACCCAACAGTCTCAAAATGCTGGAGAGGATTTGCAAGCTCACTCCAACAGTCATTTACTGTTGAGTATTGCAAACATGTGATACTTCAATCAGAAACACCAAGAGCTGCCAAGTTCACCAAACATTTCTTTGACCTCGGTGTTGAAATAAAGCTGTGGACCATGCATGAGGGAATGGGAATGGCAAAGGGACAAACAGTTTTTAATTGTCTTAAGTAAGTAGTTGGGGATTTTTTATTTATTAAATGATACAAAAGCACAATTGTAAAATATGTAAAGGATTATGCTAATGCATTGCTGTTCCTTATAAGGAAAAGAAAATGCAAGTTAATTTAATAAGAGGTTATTTGCTGTTCATTTTAATTAATTATAGTTACTTATTAATGACTTATTTACTTTTTACAGCAATTATTATATTCTCAAATTAGTTTAATATTGAAATAATGTTTTGCTACACTACTCATTGTTGCAGAGAGAAGTTAAAGAGGACTTTGACAGAAGTAAAGAAAGGAAATCTGCAATAAATTGTTGAAAAGACGACGCATGGCGGTATTCTTAAATGAAAGCACTGCTATTACATATAATAATTATATGTATATATAATTTATAAAGTGATATAATGTTCGCTGCACGAACGGCTAATGAATTCACATGAATTCACTTTGTTGCATAGACGGCGCATCGAGGCATTCTGAAATGAAAGCCCTGCGATTACATATAATATGTATATGTATATATAATTGATATAGTGATATAATGTTCGCTGCAAGGACGGCTAATGAATTCACATGAATTCACTTTGTTGCATAGACGGCGCATCGCGGCATTTTGAAATGAAAGCCCTGCGATTGCATATAATATGTATATGTATATATAATTGATATAGTGATATAATGTTCGCTGCAAGGACGGCTAATGAATTCACATGAAATCACTTTGTTGCACAGACTGCGCATCGCGGTATTCATAAATGAAAGCACTGCGATTGCAAATAACATGTAGATTATATTGGATAAAAATTGAACATTTTTTTTCAATTAAAGTTTTGTAGTGATATAATGTTCGCTGCACGGACGGCTAACGAATTTATGTTGTTGCAAAGACGACGCATGCAGGTATTCTTAATAACTTCCATTGCATATAACATTTATGTTGGATAAAGCGTGTGTATACTTATTGGAATAAAAGTTATAAAGCCATATAATGTTCGCTTCACGGATGGCAAATGCGTTTTGGAATGTAACTTTAATATGTATGTCGTTTTGGCTGCAAGGACAGCAAATAAATTCAGAGATTCATTTTGTTGCATGGGCGACGCATCGCGGTATTCTTAAATGAAAGAACTTTGATTGCATTTTATGTGTAAATTACACTGGATTAAAGTGGCAGAAGTTTTTAAGAAATATAATTGATATATTCATACGACGTTCTCTGCATGAACGACCAAAAACACAAATAGTTTGTGCACGGACGATGCATATGAGTAGTTTCACAGATGACAATACAAAAATTACAGTTTCACGAATCCCAGATGGCACTAGTGTCTGGGCGCTGCCACTGATGAGCTCTGGCGTTACAAGGGCGAAACACGTACTGATACTTTCTACAACAGAAAAAGGATATTACAACAGTGTTAAAGTGATGCAGTACGTGTCTGGCATTTAAAATTGCCAAGTGGTAAAAAGTTCAAAAAAGCACCTTTTCATCACTATAAAAATATGAAGCAAAAAAAAAATACATTTCACAACATTCTAAATAGACATTTTTCATAATTTGTCGTCAATTTAACCAATTTCTGACTAAAAAACAAATCCACAAAACTTACAAAAAAGCACTTTTTTATGTGTAACAATAACTTAGAACACTGAATTTTAAAAAAATACGGTTTTGGAATTAAGATATTAGAGTAGGCCTTTTGAAAATGGTGTTTTGAAAATAGTGTTTTGGAGTGAGTGTTTTCAATTTATGGTTTTGAAATAGGATTTTGAAATAGGGTTATCGAAATAGGATTTATAAATTAGGGTTTTGAACTGAGGGTTTTGAAACAGGGTTATGAGAAAGAATTAGGGATTTGATACGTAAATGTGACGTTCGCATACATTAACTGGGTGACCTTTAAAAGATGGCTTGACTATAATTCAGAAACAATGTGTCACTGACAAGAACAGGATAAAGAAGGATAAATCGTAAAACATATAGCCAATTGACGAAACAGCTACGATGATGTCATCCTCAGAAGATATACCATGGAGTGTTGCAGATGACGCAAATGAAATGGTGGATATAAAACAAGAATTACGTGAAATCAAAGGAACTGTTTCGAATATTAAGAGAAAGCTTTCAAAAGAAGTGAATATCGTCAAGGAGTTAAAGGAAGAAGTTATGGGAGAAAGGAAAGACTTGACAGAGATAAAAGATATACTGAAGAATGAGTGTAGGAGTATGAAGGAGATGAATGAAAAAGGGGACGAGGTTAGTACAATCATCAGCATTTTAGGGGTCCTTTGTGGTACATTTACTTGATAAAAGCAAATGCTAAAAGTCAGATGTGTTATTAGTAAAGGGTTTGTTTTTAAGTCTGTTTTGTTAAACAGGATTTTTAAATAGCTCGTTTTTTTTTACAAAAAGGGGGTTTTCTTGAAAATTTTTTTTTTTTAAATAATGAGTGCTATTTAAATACGAGGCTTTTAATATAAAAACGATTATGAAATGTGGTGTTTTAAAAAAAAAGGCTGTGGTTAATTGTGTTTAAAGAAAACGGGCTAAGTAAAACAGGATTTTAAAATTAAGGGTTTTATCAAATGGGGAGTTACGTAAAAAGGATTTCTGAAATTCAGGTTTTTAGCAAATAATTTTGTAAAAGGGGTTTTATTAAAAAGGAATGTTTTTAAATGTGAATTTCCAAACGGGTTATTGATAAATAGGAACTTTAAAATTGGGTTTTGGAACGAGGGTTCTGTTAAACAGTATTTTGAATTACGGGATTTGGTAAAACGGAGTTTACTTAATGAGGGTTTTGAAAAATGGGATTTTGTTAAACGGTATTTTGAAAAACGGGGATATGAAAAACAGGGTTATGTTAAAGAGGATTTTAAAACAGGAGATTTTGCAAAATGGGGTTAAGCTAAGAGAGATTTTGTTAAAAAGGATTTTGGAAAGAGGTGTTTAGAAAAAAGGGGTTTTGATTTATCCATTTTTTTAATTGGCGTTATTAATATGTACATATGGTCAGCAAGAAATGCTTAAAAAATCGAAAGAAAGTGGAACTGAATCAAAGAGGCCAAAGATGACAGAACCTGTTGTGCAGGTCAAAGAAGAAAAGAAAGAAAAGATAAAAGTTGAAGCGAAAGACAAAGCGGCGGAAGCATTCTTGTAAGCAATAGTATTAATTGTCAATTAATGAGTACGAAAGAAAGCTATTGATATTTATTATTATTTTTTGGATGTAGGGGGAAGTGGGTAGGAAGAATACGTTGCTTTATAAATGTACAATTCTTGTTTTCCAAATAGACATAGTTATGTTTAAGTAACACACTTCAATGCTATATGCTATTGCAGACCGAAATCAATTGATCAGTTGCCGGAAGATGCGAGAAAGAGAAGAGATATAGAGATATAACTCTTTTTAACTCTTTTCCATAGTAATAACTTCCAAAATAATAATTTCACTGTTTTACGCTAGAAAATATATACTACTTTTTTGTGTTTTACTTACACAAAAAAATTTAAAAAATATATAATTTGAGAGAAAGAATTTAAGAAAAAAACTGTTTTTTAAATAAAAAGTTATGATTATTGCAGGGAAAGACTCAAGAATGAAGAAAAGAGAGAGAGGAAGAAATTAAAAAAGGAAAGTCAAAGTACATCAACACAAACATGAATGGACAAAAAGGGGATTAATAGACTTTCTGCTCTTATACGAACTGAATAGTGCAGGGGTTTAAAAATGGGAAATAAAATAGGATTTACTGTTGCACAGTAAACGGGATGTTTGAAAGGTGGTTTTGAAAAGGGGGTTTGGATAAGTGGGATTCTGAAAAAGGGTTTTGGAAAAAGCCATTTGGAAACGGGTTTTTAGAAAAGGAGTTAACTAGTTCATGAACGATTGTCAAATACTTTTTTATGTATAGAAGTGAAGCAGAGATTGATAACAGGGTTTTGAATTAGAGTATGAAGATTTACAGTGCAGGACTGGCTTTGTCAATTAGTTTAGACGCAGAGATTTTATGAAATGGTGCCAGTGTAAATATGAACAAGGTTTTGAGACAGGGTTTAGAAAGAGGGTTGAAAAACAGGCGTTGGGAACAGAATTTTCAGACAGGGTTTTGAAACAGGGTTTTGAAACATGGTTTTGAAACGAGGTTTTGAAACAGGGTTTTGAAACAGGGTTTTGAAACAGGGTTTTGAAACAGGGCTTTGAAACAGGTTTTTGAAACAGGGTTTACAAAGAGTGTAGATTTTGAAATTAACACCAGTGAACGGTGTTTGAGTCACGTAGTATTTTGTAATATTAGCACTAGAAATGGTGTTTGAGTCACGTAGTATTTTGTAATATTAGCACTATAAATGGAGTTTTGAAACCACGTTTTGAAAAGAACACTATTTAACCTTGCTTTATTTTATACAAATACTGTTTTCAATATAGGAATTGTTTATACTCAAAAAAATAGATGACAGGAGCAGAATGCTTACATATTGTGTAATTCAGTTATAGTTCACAGAGTTGAGTTTTCATTCAATGGTTTTCTTTGTCATATCTCTTTATAGATCTGCCAATAAACAAGAGAAATGCTAACATAGTTTATTTTCTTTTCAAAGTCGTTTAAAACAATGCGCTTCATTTTTTTCCTACGGCTTTTGTAACCAACCCAACCCTCACCCAACCCAACCCTGACCCAACTCAACCCTAACCCAACCCTTACCCAACCCAACCCTTACCCAACCAAACCCTGACCCAATCCAACCTTACAGAAAAAAAGTCCAGCACAAGTCAACATTAACCCAACCCAACCTGGCCCAACCTAACCCCTGACCCAACCCAACCCTGACCCAACCCTAACCCAACCGTAACCCAACCCAACCCTGACACAACCCTAACCCAACCCACACGTAACCCAACTCTGACCCAACCCAACCCTGACCCAACCCAGCCTTTCAGAAAAATATTCTAAGTCCAGCACAAGACAACCTTTACCCAACCCAACCCTAACCCATCCTAACCCTGACCCAACCCAATCTTACAGAAAAATATTCTAAGTCCAGCACAAGACAACATTAACCCAACCCAACCCAACCCTAACCCATCCTAACCCTGACCCAACCCAATCTTACAGAAAAATATTCTAAGTCCAGCACAAGACAACCTTAACCCAACCCAACCTAACCCTTACCCAACCCAACCCTAACCCAACCCAACCCTGACCCAACCGAACCCAACCCAAACCTAACCCAACCCTAACCCAACCCAACCCTGACCCAACCCTAACCCAACCCTAACCCTAACCCTAACCGTTTCTCAGACCATTATCCTGATCTTTATTTCAAATCAAATTTCATGTGCTTCACACAAATACAAAGACAAGTACAATTAGAAATGTCTATAGAAATATTCTGTCCATTTCTTTCCAGTCATTCTCCTTGGTTTGATGTCTTCATGCTTCTTCATCTTTTCTCTGTTCTTCTTTTTTGACTTGTGTGAGGGCCCTCTTCAATCTATCCCTATGAAAAACAATTAATTTGAAATATAATAAGTTATATCATTCTTTTGTTTCATAAATTTTTGAAAAAATACAGTACAAAACAAAATATTAATATAGATTTTAAATATTCAAAAAAACTTACTTTAAACAACTATGCACGTTTGTTTTCTTTGTCGTCACTATCCCCTCCGTGTCAGTCCATAAGGAAAGCTTTACACCGGTTGCAAAAAAGTCGTCATAAAAGTTGGCGGCTCGCGGTTTTTTATGGGAACTTTTCATAATGACTTCCTTGCAATATTGGTATGTAAATGCTTTCTGTAGGCTGCTCGTGAATCCCCTCCAGGACGCTTTCACTTCAGGATACTTCCTAAAAAAAAAGAATGAAAGTAGTTTCGTGTAAAATGAAATTGTGTACATATTTTTTGGATTGTTTTTAAATTAAAAAATGTTTATACATAAATCTTGTACCCATAATGATATCATTATACAATGCAAGGTATGTAATCTTACTCTTCATGTCCGTTGCATAGATCTTTCCACGGATCGGGTAAATCATGGATAGTGGCCACTTGAAATTTGGCATTTTCTTGTTGTTTGTCATCCGCATATATCATGTCTGCTAGTTCTCCTTCATCAACTGTCGACGGCACAGGAAGTTCATTTCTGTCCACAACCATGAAATCGTTGTCGTCACCCTCTTGTATTTGTAACTCCTGACGTACCACTAAAGGTAAACGTCTTTTCACTGATGTTAATTGTACGTTTTCCTGTATTGCGTCCGAGGTGAGCGGCATGAATTTCGTTATTTCTGCTGGAAGTTCATCAGCAAATGCAGCTTCTTCAAGTGCGTGTTCATTTGGAGGAGCAGGTGCATCAATGGTTGCTTCACCAATTTCTTCTTGACCAGCAACTGCAGCTTGTTCATGGGCGTGTTCATTTGCAGCAGCAGGTGCATCAATGGCCGCTTCACCAATTTCTTCTTGACCAGCAACTCCAGCTTGTTCAAGGGCGTGTTCATTTGGAGCAACAGGTGCATCAATGGCCGCTTCACTAATTTCTTCTTTACCAGCAACTGCATCTGCTTGAAGGGCGTCTTCATTTGGAGGAGCAGGTGAATCAATGGCCGCTTCACCAATTTCTTCTTGATCACCAACTGCGGCCTCTTCAGGAGGAGCGTGTTCAACAGACGCAGGAGGCATATCAATGGGCTCCTCATCAGCTACTGGTGCTGCGTCATTGGCCTCTTCAGCAGCTTTTGGTTCAGCGGCTTGTACAGGTGCTCCCACTGAATTTACGATGACAGTCGTAGGGTCATTGGTTAACGTAGGCGAAAGAAGCCCAATCTCCTTGAGGATGTCATCAATCTGCTTTCCGTTCAGCAGGTCCTCCATTCTTTGCACAATTCTGTTTTCCGATTCCCTTATCTGGGTTCTAATCAAGGACATATGCCTATCAAGAACTACCATGATTTGTTCCATCTGCAGACAAAATAAAAGTTCTACAAATTGTTTACAACTGTTTAAAAAAGTGTTTACAAACTGTTTAAAAATGTGTTTACATAATTATTTAAAACACTGTTTTACCAAGTGTTTACAGAACTATTTACCCAGTGTTTACAAAACTATTTACCCAGTGTTTACAAAACTATTTACCCAGTGTTTACAAAACTATTTACCCAGTTTTTACAAAACTGTTTACCATGTATTTATCAAGTATTTACAAGGTATTAAAAACCAACTGTTTACCATTTGTTTGCAAAGTGTTAACCAACCATTTACAATGTGTTTACAAAATGTTCTCCAAGTATTTACCAAGCAATACTGTAGCAGTTTTTAAAGAAGTGTTTACGAAGTGTTTAATAAAACTGACAAGAGTAAAAAAATTGAAAATAACTCGAAAAGTATTGGAGATAGGAAGAAAGGAATTTCAGACAAAGCACTTTACTCGGCCTAAAGTAAAATTTTACGTAGAATACATTGGTGAAATCCGCTTCCTTCTATCACCCTCCGTTCAAAAGTTATAGCCATTTTTAAATTTTTGAAATTTTTGAAAAAAATAAAAAAAATGTGTTTTTTACCCAAAATTTTTAAAAGATACAACAAAATGAGCAATTGCAATGGATTCAGCGCATGAAATACCATGGGAAAACATATTTTTACTATGATATAACACAATTTACTTGGAAAAAAATTCTTTTGAAAAATTTTCACACCCAACTTTTTCTATTTGTGAAACCTTTAACCTGAAATATCTGGAAAAGTATTGGAGATAGAGCTTAAATCTCGCACCAAATCGTCTGATACGCCTAAATGAACTTTTTCCGTAGAATGCAATGGTGAAAACCGCTTGTTTCTACGACTATTGGTTTCAAAGTTATCAGCACTTTCTCCTTTATTACAAAATATGACAAATTTAAAAGAAAACTAAAAATGGAAAATATCGAAAAATCTGATAGAGATACATGAAAAATAACTTTTCCAATGCATTCAGCGGGTGCGGAAATAGAAAAGACATGATAAAACATAATTTTTAAACTCTATCTATTACCGTTTTCGAGAAAAAAGTGAAATAAAAAAATAATAACAAAACTGAAAATAACTCGAAAAGTATTGGAGATAGGAAGAAAGGGTTAGGGTTAGGGTTAGGGTTAGGGTTAGGGTTAGGGTTAGGGTTAGGGTTAGGGTTAGTGTTAGGGTTAGGGTTAGGGTTAGGGTTAGGGTTAGGGTTAGGATAATAGAGTGGATGCGAAGCAAAAACTGCCCATCTCAGAGAAGAGATGGGCACTTGGTCTTGCATATAAGTAAATATGCAAATATGGCAGCCATAAAGAAATCATAAGTAAATTGATCACGTGTCCAATAAATTAGGTCAGGTACCCAATTAGGTCAAGGGTACCCGAAGGGGTACCCAGGCCTAACCCGACGGAAGCAGGGCAGGGGTACCCTGTGCCCTAACCCAATACCCTAACCCCATACCCTAACCCCATACCCTAACCCAGTACCCTAACCCGATACCCTAACCCAATACCCTAACCCGATACCCTAACCCAATACCCTAACCCGATACCCTAACCCATACCCTAACCCAACCCTATTAAAAATTTTCTAAGTCCATCACAAGACAGCCTTGACCCATCCTAACCCAACCCTGACCCAACCCAACCCTGACCCAACCCTGACCCAACCCAACCTGATAGAAAAATATTCTAAGTCCATCACAAGTCATACTTGACCCAACCCTGACCCAACCCAACCCAACCCTAACCCAACCCAACCCTGACCCAACCCAACCTTATAGAAAAATACTCTAAGTCCAACACAAGTCAACCTTGACCCAACCCAACCCAACCCTGACCCAACCCTAATAAAAATATTCTAAGTCCAGCACAGGACAACCTTAACCCAACCCAACCTAACCCTGACCCAACCCTAACCCAACCCAACCCTAACCCAACCTAACCCTGACCCAACCCAACCCTGACCCAACCCTAACCCAACCCAACCCTGACCCAACCCAACCCTGACCCAAACCTAACCCAACCCTGACCCAACCCAACACCTTTAAAAATATTCTAAGTCCATCACAAGTCATACTTGACCCAACCCTGACCCAACCCAACCCAACCCTAACCCAACCAAACCCTGACCCAACCCAACCTTATAGAAAAATACTCTAAGTCCAACACATGTCAACCTTGTCCCAACCCAACCCAACCCTGACCCAACCCTAATAAAAATATTCTAAGTCCAGCACAGGACAACCTTAACCCAACCCAACCTAACCCTGACCCAACCCTAACCCAACCCAACCCTAACCCAACCTAACCCTGACCCAACCCAACCCTGACCCAACCCTAACCCAACCCAACCCTCACCCAACCCAACCCTGACCCAACCCTAACCCAACCCAACCCTGACCCAACCCAACCCTGACCCAACCCTGACCCAACCCAACCCTGACCCAACCCTAACCCAACCCAACCCTGACCCAACCCAACCCTGACCCAACCCAATCCTGACCCAACCCTGACCCAACCCTGACCCAACCCAACCTGATAGAAAAATATTCTAAGTCCAGCACAAGACAACCTTAACCCAACTCAACCCAACCCTGACCCAACTCAACCCAACCCTAACCCAACCCAACCCTGACCCAACCCAACCCTTTTAAAAATATTCTGTCATTCACATGTCAACCTTGACCCAACCCAACCTAACCCTGACCCAACCCTAACCCAACCCAACCCTGACCCAACCCAACACTTTTAATAATATTCTAAGTCCATCACAAGTCATACTTGACCCAACCCTGACCCAACCCAACCCAACCCTAACCCAACCAAACCCTGACCCAACCCAACCTTATAGAAAAATATTCTAAGTCCAACACAAGTCAACCTTGACCCAACCCAACCCAACCCTGACCCAACCCTAATAAAAATATTCTAAGTCCAGCACAGGACAACCTTAACCCAACCCAACCTAACCCTGACCCAACCCTAACCCAACCCAACCCTAACCCAACCTAACCCTGACCCAACCCAACCCTGACCCAACCCAACCCTGACCCAACCCTTACCCAACCCAACCCTGACCCAACCCAACACTTTTAAAAATATTCTAAGTCCAGCACATGTCAACCTTGACCCAACCCAACCCAACCATGACCCAACCCAACCCAAAAATTTTCTAAGTCCAGCAGAAGACAACCTTAACCCAACCCAACCCAACCCAACCCTGACCCAACCCAACCCTGACCCAACCCAACCTTAGAGAAAAATATTCTAAGTCCAGCAGAAGACCACCGTTACCCATGCCAACCCAACCCTGACCCAACCCTAACCCACCCAACCCTTACCCAACCCAACCCAAAAATTTTCTAAGTCCAGCAGAAGACAACCTTAACCCAACCCAACCCAACCCAACCCTGACCCAACCCAACCCTGACCCAACCCAATCTTGCAGAAAAATATTCTAAGTCCAGCAGAAGACAACCTTAACCCAACCCAACCCTAACCCAACCCAACCCTAACCTAACCCAACCCTGACCCAACCCTAACCCAACCCAAACCTAACCCAACCCAACCCTAACCCAACCCAACCCTAACCCAACCCAAACCTAACCCAACCCAACCCTGACCCAACCCAACCCTGACCCAACCCTAACCCAACCCAACCCCAACCCAACCCAACCCTGACCCAACCCAACCCTTACCCAACCGAACCCAAAAATATTCTAAGTCCAGCAGAAGACAGCCTTAGCCCAACCCAACCCAACCCTGACCCAACCCAACCCTGACCCAACCCAACCTTACAGAAAAATATTCTAAGTCCAGCAGAAGACAATCTTAACTCAACCCAACATAACCCAACCCTGACCCAACCCTAACCCAACCCTAAACCAACCCTGACCCAACCCAACCCTGACCCAACTTAACCCTGACCCAACCCAACCCAACCTAACCCTGACCCAACCCAACCTTGACAAAACCCAATCTTACAGAAAAATATTCTAAGTCCAGCAAAATACAATCTTAACCAAACCCAACATAACTCAACCCTGACCCAACCCAACCCTGACCCAACCCAACCTTACAGAAAAATATTCTAAGTCCAGCAGAAGACAATCTTAACTCAACCCAACATAACCCAACCCTGACCCAACCCTAACCCAACCCTAAACCAACCCTGACCCAAGCCAACCCTGACCCAACCCAACCCTGACCCAACCCAACCCTCACCCAATCCAACCCTGACCCAACCCAACCCAACCTAACCCTGACCCAACCCAACCCTAACCAAACCCAACCTTACAGAAAAATATTCTAAGTCCAGCAGAGGACAACCTTAACCCAACCCAAGCCAACCCTGACCCAACCCTAACCCAATCCAACCCAACCCTAACCCAACCCAACCCTAACCCAACCCAACCCTGAACCAACCCTAACCCAACCCAAACCTAACCCAACCAAACCCTGACCGAACCCAACCCTTACCCAACCCAACCCAAAAATAAGTCCAGGACAAGACAAACTTATCCCAACCCAACCAAAACCTGACCCAACCCTAACCCAAGCCAACCCTAACCCAACTCAACCCTGACCCAACCCAACCCAACCCTGACCCAACCCTGACCCAACCCAACCCTGACCCAACCCAACCCAACCCTGACCCAACCCTTACCCAACCCAACCCTGACCCAACCCACTTACGGTTGATAAAGATTGCCGTAAGAACCACTTTTTTATGTTTGCTAACAACTTATAACAACAACAAAGACGTTTGTGACCATTTTAAAAAAGTGACAAATTTTGATGAAAAATTGACAATCGTAAAAATTGGTGAAAAACACTTATTTTATGTTAATAAACACTTAAAACAATAAAAGAGACGTTTCTGACCACTTTTATAAATTTGACAAATTTTGACGAAAAATTGACAAGTATTAAAAAGTTGTAAGAACCACTTTTTAATGTTTGCTAACCACTTATAACAACAACAAAGACGTTTGTGACCATTTTAAAAAATGACAAATTTTGACGAAAAATTGACAATCGTAAAAATTGGTGAAAAACACTTATTTTATGTTAATAAACACTTAAAACAATAAAAGAGACGTTTCTGACCACTTTTATAAATTTGACAAATTTTGACGAAAAATTGACAAGTGGTAAAAAGTTGTAAGAACCACTTTTTTATGTTTACTAACCACTTATAACAACAACAAAGACGTTTGTGACCATTTTTATAAAATGACAAATTTTGACGAAAAATTGACAATCGTAAAAATTGGTGAAAAACACTTGTTTTATGTTTAATAGACACTTAAAACAATAAAAGAGACGTTTCTGACCACTTTTATAAATTTGACAAATTTTGACGAAAAATTGACAAGTGGTAAATGTTGTAAGAACCACTTTTTAATGTTTGCTAACCACTTATAACAACAACAAAGACGTTTGTGACCATTTTAAAAAATGACAAATTTTGACGAAAAATTGAAAATCGTAAAAATTGGTGAAAAACACTTATTTTATGTTAATAAACACTTAAAACAATAAAAGAGACGTTTCTGACCACTTTTATAAATTTGACAAATTTTGACGAAAAATTGACAAGTGGTAAAAAGTTGTAAGAACCACTTTTTTATGTTTACTAACCACTTATAACAACAACAAAGACGTTTGTGACCATTTTTATAAAATGACAAATTTTGACGAAAAATTGACAATCGTAAAAATTGGTGAAAAACACTTGTTTTATGTTTAATAGACACTTAAAACAATAAAAGAGACGTTTCTGACCACTTTTATAAATTTGACAAATTTTGACGAAAAATTGACAAGTGATAAAAAGTTGTAAGAACCACTTTTTTATGTTTGCTAACCACTTATAACAACAACAAAGACGTTTGTGATCATTTTAAAAAATGTCAAATTTTGACGAAAAATTGACAATCGTAAAAATTAGCGAAAAACACTTATTTTATGTTAATAAACACTTAAAACAATAAAAGAGACGTTTCTGACCACTTTTATAAATTTGACAAATTTTGACGAAAAATTGACAAGTGGTAAAAAGTTGTAAGAACCACTTTTTAATGTTTGCTAACCACTTATAACAACAACAAAGACGTTTGTGACCATTTTTATAAAATGACAGATTTTAACGAAAAAATGACAATCGTAAAAATTGGTGAAAAACACTTATTTTATGTTAATAAACACTTAAAACAATAAAAGAGACGTTTCTGACCACTTTTATAAATTTGACAAATTTTGACGAAAAATTGACAAGTGGTAAAAAGTTGTAAGAACCACTGTTTATGTGTGCTAACCACTTATAACAACAACAAAGACGTTTGTGACCATTTTTAATAAATGACAAATTTTGACGAAAAATTTACAATCGTAAAAATTGGTGAAAAACACTTATTTTATGTTAATAAACACTTAAAACAATAAAAGAGACGTTTCTGGCCACTTTTATAAATTTGTGAAATTTTGACGAAAAATTGACAAGTGGTAAAAAGTTGTAAGAACCACTTTTTAATGTTTGCTAACCACTTATAACAACAACAAAGACGTTTGTGAACAATTTAAAAAATGACAAATTTTGACGAAAAATTGACAGTCGTAAAAATTGGTGAAAAACACTTATTTTATGTTAATAAACACTTAAAACAATAAAAGAGACTTTTCTGACCACTTTTATAAATTTGACAAATTTTGACGAAAAATTGACAAGTGGTAAAAAGTTGTAAGAACCACTTTTTTATGTTTGCTAACCACTTATAACAACAACAAAGACGTTTGTGACCATTTTTAAAAAATGACAAATTTTGACGAAAAATTGACAATCGTAAAAATTGGTGAAAAACACTTATTTTATGTTAATAAACACTTAAAACAATAAAAGAGACGTTTCTGAACACTTTTATAAATTTTACAAATTTTGACAAAAAATTGAAAAGTCGTAAAAAGTTATAAAAAACCAATAATTTATGTTAAGTAACAACATAAAACATAACAGATACGTTTCCAACTATTTCTTTTAATAAATTTGACAATTTTTGACAAAAAATTTGCAAAATTGTATACTACAAAAGTATTTCATGGAATAAAGGAAAAGGGAAGTCAAGTGTTGGCTTTCGACTATCTCGTTATATCATTTCATTGTCAACGAGTATTTACTATAAATACTACAGTAAATTCTACTCAATAACTATGTATTATTATCACAGATTTCTTTGGCAACTATTATTATAATCAGAGTCATCCAAAGCCTCCGGACCTCCCAACTATAAAAAAATCGGAACTACTATATATAATAACCAAATTTCAAAATCACAGATTGTGGTGTGTAGTGACATTTGCTCATATTCAACTTGTACGATAACCTTATGCACACAGTTCATTCGAAAACATTAACCCCCCCCCCCCCCCACCCAAACCCCCCGTGCCCAGCTTTAACAGGTAGGGCAGACAAATCATCATTTTACTGGATTGTGGTGTGCAACTCAGAACTTTTAGATTAAAATAAAATATATATGAAGTTAATAACGCAATATAGCTAGCATGTGAAAAAATTTATTTGCATTTGAAAATGTAGGGAGCGGAGACTGTAATGCAGTAAACAGATTTTTTTTCAATCGCTTTTTTCTCGAAAACGGTAATAGATAGAGCTTAAAAATTATTTTTTATCATGCCTTTTGTATTTCCGCACCCGCTGAATGCATTGGAAAAGTTATTTTTCATGTATCTCTATCAGATTTTTCGATATTTAGGATTTTTATTTTTTTTTAATTTCTCATATTTTGCAATAAATGAGAAATTGCTCATAACTTTTAAAGCAATAGTCGTAGGAACAAGCGGTTTTCACCATTGCATTCTACGGGAAAAGTTCATTAGGCGTAACAGATGATTTGGTGCGCCATTTAAGCTCTATCTGCAAGCGCTTTCATGATACATATGTAAAGTGCATATATAAAGTAATGAAATTGTAATAAACATTTACCATATTTAATAAGTATGTCCATTTCTAAATGAAGAGCAACGGCATAGAAACTTGAATGAGAAAGATAACAATTATAAATATTACACATGAAATAACAAATTCTTTCGGGAAGGTTATTCCAATGACAAAAACGTTCTCTATGTGGAACACAAATTAGCATTTCTTATTTAAAAACAGGACGTGTAAAAAAGAATAGTTGGGGAACAAAATGAGGAAAGGAATATTGAGAATTGCAGATTTCAAGCTCTACCGAGCACCAAGGATGAAAGTGAAAGTGTAAGTATTAATAACAGGTGGATAGTTTGAAGTATATTTTTTAAAGGAAATGTAAATAAAAAGGGCATATGATTCATTTATATTATACAAAAGATGGTTAGAGCATAATTTTAAAGATAAAAAATCATTTCATAATGGACGAAATAAAGTGTACCATATTTACCAAAGGCAGTTTTATGACAAGATCGATGCAACATTTTAAATTGTTAATTTTTTTTATTTGTGCTATTACTATTAAATGATTAAACGCAAAAAGGACAGTATATGTATGAATGCCAATTTGAAATTTATAGGTGCATGTAAGTAATGATGACAATGAAGAAGAAGAAACTGAGAAGGAGTACGTATGCATTTATTAATGTAAAAGTTTTTGTGGTTGGTACATATTACTGTGTGTGCACTGTAAGAAATAAAAAGTAAAGTGAAGTAAATTAACAATGCACTAGGACATTAATATCATGCCAGTACTATTAATGTCCCTACTGAAAAATCTAAATTTCTAAGTGATAAAAAAGGCATTAGAACATTATTATAATGCCAGCAATATTATTTTGTCTAGTGTAACATATATAATATTATGAATGAGTGCATTAGAAAAGTGTTATGAGGCCAGTAATACTGTTATCTCATGTGTAAAAGAGTAAAATGACAATTTCAGTAAATAAGCTATGCATTAGTAAATTATATTTACAGTATTAGAAAATGTATTAATCATTGCAGACCTTTCACAATGGCGACATTGCAAGAACTACCAGAGCCATGGCGAACACACTGTTCTGACCACGCACAGTGATATTTGTGTTTATTTGTGCTTCAATGTTTACATTTTTATTGGAAAATAATAAAATGACAAATGAAATAATCATACATAAATTGTGTTAATTAAGTGTTTGCATTACATTGTTTTAACAGTTTATTATATAATTGTTATTAGAAAGTCGAGGAGCGAAACACATAAGCTTTGTTGACGCGTTTATTCACGTTTCTATCCAAGTTAACGTTCGCGCACCCCAGAGGACAAATGGTGCATCAGCGGTCCAAACGCTAACTCTCCGTGCTGACAAACGGTACAAAAACGGTAACTGAAACAACACATTGAACACAGGTGTTAAACCCAGATTACATGCCTAAATAAATCCCATTTAGGACACAAGTCGATACTCGATTACTTATTCGAAGCCCAGTATTTTAATAAATAAACTGCTGTCATTTCAAGAGAAAACTCTGGAAAGCGCACACGTCTGACGAAAAATGGCAGAATTTTACGAGAAATAACACCACAAATTACCACGAAATACTGCCTTAAACAGATCATACTTCTACATTTGGAGAACGAGGTAAGTAATTATTTACAGCGCAAACCCACATATTTATGACAAATTATTACGATACGAGTGAATTCTTACCAAAAACTATTGGGCTCCTCCGAATAACTTTCTAAGATTTTTATCCCGTTCTATTACTAACGATTTCACAATTTCACAACTCCGGTTGTATTTTTTATTTCTTGTCCACATTTAGGACCAGGACTTTTGTCCGTTTTAATATCTTAAACTCACTTGAATTTTTCTTCGATCACTGAACAAGTTACCAGATTCACTAAGTTTTTTAACGTGATATTCAATCACTGAGGGCGGGTCCTCGACCGACCCTAATCCCGGGTCCTAATTGGTTGGAATCCCGGTGGAGACCTCCGTGTGGGGGAGGGGAGAAGAGGGAGCAGTGGTGACCCAAGAATTACCGTTTCCATTGGGGCCTTCTTACTACCCAATAAGAGAACGGCCCGGACGAAAAGTTCACAAAGGTTCAAAGGGGGTTATCTTACGCAATAACGAGATATACACCCGCTGGCTCACATCCATGAAATTCTATGGGGGAGCTCGATCAAAGGGGAAAAGCCGGGAAGAGGGGAGATTCCATCTGCTAAGGAGAACAATGGGAATGTTAACCCGACTGATACAGCCCTCATATTACAATACATCAAGGATTTCCCTTTGCAAACAGCAGCCCTTTTAATCACACAATATTTAAATCCATTGAAATCCTCCATCTGGAGTTAAGTTTAAACTAACAATAGGTTAAAACAATGGAAAAACATGACACAATACATTTCTAAGAGAATAATAAAAAATCGCTAGCAGCGGTTTTTACAGTTGTGATGTAACATATAAATGATGTCTTACAAAAAGTGCAAATTTGTATTTTGAATGTTCGCATTAAATTGTTTTTACTACTTTATTACAGAATAATTATGTAAAATAAAGTTAGTAGTTAAGTAATACAGTTGAAGTATTTGTAATATAAGTGTCACAATTGAAGTATTTCAACAGCTTATTATATAATTTAAATTATGTATTACATTTATATCTTTTAGAAAATACCCAACAGTCTCAAAATGCTGGAGAGGATTTGCAAGCTCACTCCAACAGTCATTTACTGTTGAGTATTGCAAACATGTGATACTTCAATCAGAAACACCAAGAGCTGCCAAGTTCACCAAACATTTCTTTGACCTCGGTGTTGAAATAAAGCTGTGGACCATGCATGAGGGAATGGGAATGGCAAAGGGACAAACAGTTTTTAATTGTCTTAAGTAAGTAGTTGGGGATTTTTTATTTATTAAATGATACAAAAGCACAATTGTAAAATATGTAAAGGATTATGCTAATGCATTGCTGTTCCTTATAAGGAAAAGAAAATGCAAGTTAATTTAATAAGAGGTTATTTGCTGTTCATTTTAATTAATTATAGTTACTTATTAATGACTTATTTACTTTTTACAGCAATTATTATATTCTCAAATTAGTTTAATATTGAAATAATGTTTTGCTACACTACTCATTGTTGCAGAGAGAAGTTAAAGAGGACTTTGACAGAAGTAAAGAAAGGAAATCTGCAATAAATTGTTGAAAAGACGACGCATGGCGGTATTCTTAAATGAAAGCACTGCTATTACATATAATAATTATATGTATATATAATTTATAAAGTGATATAATGTTCGCTGCACGAACGGCTAATGAATTCACATGAATTCACTTTGTTGCATAGACGGCGCATCGAGGCATTCTGAAATGAAAGCCCTGCGATTACATATAATATGTATATGTATATATAATTGATATAGTGATATAATGTTCGCTGCAAGGACGGCTAATGAATTCACATGAATTCACTTTGTTGCATAGACGGCGCATCGCGGCATTTTGAAATGAAAGCCCTGCGATTGCATATAATATGTATATGTATATATAATTGATATAGTGATATAATGTTCGCTGCAAGGACGGCTAATGAATTCACATGAAATCACTTTGTTGCACAGACTGCGCATCGCGGTATTCATAAATGAAAGCACTGCGATTGCAAATAACATGTAGATTATATTGGATAAAAATTGAACATTTTTTTTCAATTAAAGTTTTGTAGTGATATAATGTTCGCTGCACGGACGGCTAACGAATTTATGTTGTTGCAAAGACGACGCATGCAGGTATTCTTAATAACTTCCATTGCATATAACATTTATGTTGGATAAAGCGTGTGTATACTTATTGGAATAAAAGTTATAAAGCCATATAATGTTCGCTTCACGGATGGCAAATGCGTTTTGGAATGTAACTTTAATATGTATGTCGTTTTGGCTGCAAGGACAGCAAATAAATTCAGAGATTCATTTTGTTGCATGGGCGACGCATCGCGGTATTCTTAAATGAAAGAACTTTGATTGCATTTTATGTGTAAATTACACTGGATTAAAGTGGCAGAAGTTTTTAAGAAATATAATTGATATATTCATACGACGTTCTCTGCATGAACGACCAAAAACACAAATAGTTTGTGCACGGACGATGCATATGAGTAGTTTCACAGATGACAATACAAAAATTACAGTTTCACGAATCCCAGATGGCACTAGTGTCTGGGCGCTGCCACTGATGAGCTCTGGCGTTACAAGGGCGAAACACGTACTGATACTTTCTACAACAGAAAAAGGATATTACAACAGTGTTAAAGTGATGCAGTACGTGTCTGGCATTTAAAATTGCCAAGTGGTAAAAAGTTCAAAAAAGCACCTTTTCATCACTATAAAAATATGAAGCAAAAAAAAAATACATTTCACAACATTCTAAATAGACATTTTTCATAATTTGTCGTCAATTTAACCAATTTCTGACTAAAAAACAAATCCACAAAACTTACAAAAAAGCACTTTTTTATGTGTAACAATAACTTAGAACACTGAATTTTAAAAAAATACGGTTTTGGAATTAAGATATTAGAGTAGGCCTTTTGAAAATGGTGTTTTGAAAATAGTGTTTTGGAGTGAGTGTTTTCAATTTATGGTTTTGAAATAGGATTTTGAAATAGGGTTATCGAAATAGGATTTATAAATTAGGGTTTTGAACTGAGGGTTTTGAAACAGGGTTATGAGAAAGAATTAGGGATTTGATACGTAAATGTGACGTTCGCATACATTAACTGGGTGACCTTTAAAAGATGGCTTGACTATAATTCAGAAACAATGTGTCACTGACAAGAACAGGATAAAGAAGGATAAATCGTAAAACATATAGCCAATTGACGAAACAGCTACGATGATGTCATCCTCAGAAGATATACCATGGAGTGTTGCAGATGACGCAAATGAAATGGTGGATATAAAACAAGAATTACGTGAAATCAAAGGAACTGTTTCGAATATTAAGAGAAAGCTTTCAAAAGAAGTGAATATCGTCAAGGAGTTAAAGGAAGAAGTTATGGGAGAAAGGAAAGACTTGACAGAGATAAAAGATATACTGAAGAATGAGTGTAGGAGTATGAAGGAGATGAATGAAAAAGGGGACGAGGTTAGTACAATCATCAGCATTTTAGGGGTCCTTTGTGGTACATTTACTTGATAAAAGCAAATGCTAAAAGTCAGATGTGTTATTAGTAAAGGGTTTGTTTTTAAGTCTGTTTTGTTAAACAGGATTTTTAAATAGCTCGTTTTTTTTTACAAAAAGGGGGTTTTCTTGAAAATTTTTTTTTTTTAAATAATGAGTGCTATTTAAATACGAGGCTTTTAATATAAAAACGATTATGAAATGTGGTGTTTTAAAAAAAAAGGCTGTGGTTAATTGTGTTTAAAGAAAACGGGCTAAGTAAAACAGGATTTTAAAATTAAGGGTTTTATCAAATGGGGAGTTACGTAAAAAGGATTTCTGAAATTCAGGTTTTTAGCAAATAATTTTGTAAAAGGGGTTTTATTAAAAAGGAATGTTTTTAAATGTGAATTTCCAAACGGGTTATTGATAAATAGGAACTTTAAAATTGGGTTTTGGAACGAGGGTTCTGTTAAACAGTATTTTGAATTACGGGATTTGGTAAAACGGAGTTTACTTAATGAGGGTTTTGAAAAATGGGATTTTGTTAAACGGTATTTTGAAAAACGGGGATATGAAAAACAGGGTTATGTTAAAGAGGATTTTAAAACAGGAGATTTTGCAAAATGGGGTTAAGCTAAGAGAGATTTTGTTAAAAAGGATTTTGGAAAGAGGTGTTTAGAAAAAAGGGGTTTTGATTTATCCATTTTTTTAATTGGCGTTATTAATATGTACATATGGTCAGCAAGAAATGCTTAAAAAATCGAAAGAAAGTGGAACTGAATCAAAGAGGCCAAAGATGACAGAACCTGTTGTGCAGGTCAAAGAAGAAAAGAAAGAAAAGATAAAAGTTGAAGCGAAAGACAAAGCGGCGGAAGCATTCTTGTAAGCAATAGTATTAATTGTCAATTAATGAGTACGAAAGAAAGCTATTGATATTTATTATTATTTTTTGGATGTAGGGGGAAGTGGGTAGGAAGAATACGTTGCTTTATAAATGTACAATTCTTGTTTTCCAAATAGACATAGTTATGTTTAAGTAACACACTTCAATGCTATATGCTATTGCAGACCGAAATCAATTGATCAGTTGCCGGAAGATGCGAGAAAGAGAAGAGATATAGAGATATAACTCTTTTTAACTCTTTTCCATAGTAATAACTTCCAAAATAATAATTTCACTGTTTTACGCTAGAAAATATATACTACTTTTTTGTGTTTTACTTACACAAAAAAATTTAAAAAATATATAATTTGAGAGAAAGAATTTAAGAAAAAAACTGTTTTTTAAATAAAAAGTTATGATTATTGCAGGGAAAGACTCAAGAATGAAGAAAAGAGAGAGAGGAAGAAATTAAAAAAGGAAAGTCAAAGTACATCAACACAAACATGAATGGACAAAAAGGGGATTAATAGACTTTCTGCTCTTATACGAACTGAATAGTGCAGGGGTTTAAAAATGGGAAATAAAATAGGATTTACTGTTGCACAGTAAACGGGATGTTTGAAAGGTGGTTTTGAAAAGGGGGTTTGGATAAGTGGGATTCTGAAAAAGGGTTTTGGAAAAAGCCATTTGGAAACGGGTTTTTAGAAAAGGAGTTAACTAGTTCATGAACGATTGTCAAATACTTTTTTATGTATAGAAGTGAAGCAGAGATTGATAACAGGGTTTTGAATTAGAGTATGAAGATTTACAGTGCAGGACTGGCTTTGTCAATTAGTTTAGACGCAGAGATTTTATGAAATGGTGCCAGTGTAAATATGAACAAGGTTTTGAGACAGGGTTTAGAAAGAGGGTTGAAAAACAGGCGTTGGGAACAGAATTTTCAGACAGGGTTTTGAAACAGGGTTTTGAAACATGGTTTTGAAACGAGGTTTTGAAACAGGGTTTTGAAACAGGGTTTTGAAACAGGGTTTTGAAACAGGGCTTTGAAACAGGTTTTTGAAACAGGGTTTACAAAGAGTGTAGATTTTGAAATTAACACCAGTGAACGGTGTTTGAGTCACGTAGTATTTTGTAATATTAGCACTAGAAATGGTGTTTGAGTCACGTAGTATTTTGTAATATTAGCACTATAAATGGAGTTTTGAAACCACGTTTTGAAAAGAACACTATTTAACCTTGCTTTATTTTATACAAATACTGTTTTCAATATAGGAATTGTTTATACTCAAAAAAATAGATGACAGGAGCAGAATGCTTACATATTGTGTAATTCAGTTATAGTTCACAGAGTTGAGTTTTCATTCAATGGTTTTCTTTGTCATATCTCTTTATAGATCTGCCAATAAACAAGAGAAATGCTAACATAGTTTATTTTCTTTTCAAAGTCGTTTAAAACAATGCGCTTCATTTTTTTCCTACGGCTTTTGTAACCAACCCAACCCTCACCCAACCCAACCCTGACCCAACTCAACCCTAACCCAACCCTTACCCAACCCAACCCTTACCCAACCAAACCCTGACCCAATCCAACCTTACAGAAAAAAAGTCCAGCACAAGTCAACATTAACCCAACCCAACCTGGCCCAACCTAACCCCTGACCCAACCCAACCCTGACCCAACCCTAACCCAACCGTAACCCAACCCAACCCTGACACAACCCTAACCCAACCCACACGTAACCCAACTCTGACCCAACCCAACCCTGACCCAACCCAGCCTTTCAGAAAAATATTCTAAGTCCAGCACAAGACAACCTTTACCCAACCCAACCCTAACCCATCCTAACCCTGACCCAACCCAATCTTACAGAAAAATATTCTAAGTCCAGCACAAGACAACATTAACCCAACCCAACCCAACCCTAACCCATCCTAACCCTGACCCAACCCAATCTTACAGAAAAATATTCTAAGTCCAGCACAAGACAACCTTAACCCAACCCAACCTAACCCTTACCCAACCCAACCCTAACCCAACCCAACCCTGACCCAACCGAACCCAACCCAAACCTAACCCAACCCTAACCCAACCCAACCCTGACCCAACCCTAACCCAACCCTAACCCTAACCCTAACCGTTTCTCAGACCATTATCCTGATCTTTATTTCAAATCAAATTTCATGTGCTTCACACAAATACAAAGACAAGTACAATTAGAAATGTCTATAGAAATATTCTGTCCATTTCTTTCCAGTCATTCTCCTTGGTTTGATGTCTTCATGCTTCTTCATCTTTTCTCTGTTCTTCTTTTTTGACTTGTGTGAGGGCCCTCTTCAATCTATCCCTATGAAAAACAATTAATTTGAAATATAATAAGTTATATCATTCTTTTGTTTCATAAATTTTTGAAAAAATACAGTACAAAACAAAATATTAATATAGATTTTAAATATTCAAAAAAACTTACTTTAAACAACTATGCACGTTTGTTTTCTTTGTCGTCACTATCCCCTCCGTGTCAGTCCATAAGGAAAGCTTTACACCGGTTGCAAAAAAGTCGTCATAAAAGTTGGCGGCTCGCGGTTTTTTATGGGAACTTTTCATAATGACTTCCTTGCAATATTGGTATGTAAATGCTTTCTGTAGGCTGCTCGTGAATCCCCTCCAGGACGCTTTCACTTCAGGATACTTCCTAAAAAAAAAGAATGAAAGTAGTTTCGTGTAAAATGAAATTGTGTACATATTTTTTGGATTGTTTTTAAATTAAAAAATGTTTATACATAAATCTTGTACCCATAATGATATCATTATACAATGCAAGGTATGTAATCTTACTCTTCATGTCCGTTGCATAGATCTTTCCACGGATCGGGTAAATCATGGATAGTGGCCACTTGAAATTTGGCATTTTCTTGTTGTTTGTCATCCGCATATATCATGTCTGCTAGTTCTCCTTCATCAACTGTCGACGGCACAGGAAGTTCATTTCTGTCCACAACCATGAAATCGTTGTCGTCACCCTCTTGTATTTGTAACTCCTGACGTACCACTAAAGGTAAACGTCTTTTCACTGATGTTAATTGTACGTTTTCCTGTATTGCGTCCGAGGTGAGCGGCATGAATTTCGTTATTTCTGCTGGAAGTTCATCAGCAAATGCAGCTTCTTCAAGTGCGTGTTCATTTGGAGGAGCAGGTGCATCAATGGTTGCTTCACCAATTTCTTCTTGACCAGCAACTGCAGCTTGTTCATGGGCGTGTTCATTTGCAGCAGCAGGTGCATCAATGGCCGCTTCACCAATTTCTTCTTGACCAGCAACTCCAGCTTGTTCAAGGGCGTGTTCATTTGGAGCAACAGGTGCATCAATGGCCGCTTCACTAATTTCTTCTTTACCAGCAACTGCATCTGCTTGAAGGGCGTCTTCATTTGGAGGAGCAGGTGAATCAATGGCCGCTTCACCAATTTCTTCTTGATCACCAACTGCGGCCTCTTCAGGAGGAGCGTGTTCAACAGACGCAGGAGGCATATCAATGGGCTCCTCATCAGCTACTGGTGCTGCGTCATTGGCCTCTTCAGCAGCTTTTGGTTCAGCGGCTTGTACAGGTGCTCCCACTGAATTTACGATGACAGTCGTAGGGTCATTGGTTAACGTAGGCGAAAGAAGCCCAATCTCCTTGAGGATGTCATCAATCTGCTTTCCGTTCAGCAGGTCCTCCATTCTTTGCACAATTCTGTTTTCCGATTCCCTTATCTGGGTTCTAATCAAGGACATATGCCTATCAAGAACTACCATGATTTGTTCCATCTGCAGACAAAAATAAAAGTTCTACAAATTGTTTACAAACTGTTTAAAAAGTGTTTACAAACTGTTTAAAAATGTGTTTACATAATTATTTAAAACACTGTTTACCAAGTGTTTACAGAACTATTTACCCAGTGTTTACAAAACTATTTACCCAGTGTTTACAAAACTATTTACCCAGTGTTTACAAAACTATTTACCCAGTTTTTACAAAACTGTTTACCATGTATTTATCAAGTATTTACAAGGTATTAAAAACCAACTGTTTACCATTTGTTTGCAAAGTGTTAACCAACCATTTACAATGTGTTTACAAAATGTTCTCCAAGTATTTACCAAGCAATACTGTAGCAGTTTTTAAAGAAGTGTTTACGAAGTGTTTAATAAAACTGACAAGAGTAAAAAAATTGAAAATAACTCGAAAAGTATTGGAGATAGGAAGAAAGGAATTTCAGACAAAGCACTTTACTCGGCCTAAAGTAAAATTTTACGTAGAATACATTGGTGAAATCCGCTTCCTTCTATCACCCTCCGTTCAAAAGTTATAGCCATTTTTAAATTTTTGAAATTTTTGAAAAAAATAAAAAAAATGTGTTTTTTACCCAAAATTTTTAAAAGATACAACAAAATGAGCAATTGCAATGGATTCAGCGCATGAAATACCATGGGAAAACATATTTTTACTATGATATAACACAATTTACTTGGAAAAAAATTCTTTTGAAAAATTTTCACACCCAACTTTTTCTATTTGTGAAACCTTTAACCTGAAATATCTGGAAAAGTATTGGAGATAGAGCTTAAATCTCGCACCAAATCGTCTGATACGCCTAAATGAACTTTTTCCGTAGAATGCAATGGTGAAAACCGCTTGTTTCTACGACTATTGGTTTCAAAGTTATCAGCACTTTCTCCTTTATTACAAAATATGACAAATTTAAAAGAAAACTAAAAATGGAAAATATCGAAAAATCTGATAGAGATACATGAAAAATAACTTTTCCAATGCATTCAGCGGGTGCGGAAATAGAAAAGACATGATAAAACATAATTTTTAAACTCTATCTATTACCGTTTTCGAGAAAAAAGTGAAATAAAAAAATAATAACAAAACTGAAAATAACTCGAAAAGTATTGGAGATAGGAAGAAAGGGTTAGGGTTAGGGTTAGGGTTAGGGTTAGGGTTAGGGTTAGGGTTAGGGTTAGGGTTAGTGTTAGGGTTAGGGTTAGGGTTAGGGTTAGGGTTAGGGTTAGGGTTAGGGTTAGGGTTAGGTTAGGGTTAGTGTTAGGGTTAGGGTTAGTGTTAGGGTTAGGGTTAGGGTTAGGGTTAGGGTTAGGGTTAGGGTTAGGGTTAGGGTTAGGGTTAGGGTTAGGGTTAGGGTTAGGGTTAGGGTTAGGGTTAGGGTTAGGGTTAGGGTTAGGGTTAGGGTTAGGGTTAGGGTTAGGGTT